>CM021107.1:265498904-265888474 GCA_007115665.2 Sequoiadendron giganteum
ATCAAATTTAAGAGTCCACAATTGGTCTTTGGCTGGGAGTTCTTTCTTCTTAGAGACAACAGGGAATGACTTACTTGAGATGTGTGGCGGCTCAGAGTTTTTCTGGTCATCAGAAATTGACTTGGGACCAAGCTTATTTGGAGATTTTTCTATGTTTCCAACCTGCTCAGGGATCAAATCCTGAACAATTTCTTGGGTTAAATTACAATCCAACCCATCTTTCATCAATGCATTGGGCATTGAAAAAGTATCTAGGGCAGGTGTATTGAATGAGAATTGAAACACCTTAGCCTCTTCTTGATTTTTAGGCCTCAGAATCTGAGTCTGTTCCACTGATGAGGAATCCTCTTGTTGAGAAAGGCTAGTCCTAGTAAGAATGGTAGCATCCTTGACTTGAAAAGAAAACTCATTGATAGGGATCTGGGGTTCTTCTTGACATATTTGCTAAGGATGGTCTACATGACTTAAGATATCTAAGCATGATTGGCATGTTAACTCTGAATGATTATGATAATGAATCCTACACCAATTAGGAAGTAATAAGCTACTCAAATCAATTTCCTCTCCTAAAATGAGCTTATCTTGTTACAATTTCCTTATTAGAACTTGCTGGTTGATGCAAATCATTGGGTCACTGTGTTTTAGGGGAAAAGTATTCCCAAGATTAAGCACAAAGAAAGTAAGGACTTTCTCTTGTTTGTAAACTCCTATCTCAGTCTCAAAGTATGCTACTTCATTTGAAACATCGTACTTTGTGATCATGTGCTTGAGTTTTGGTTCACTTTCAATCCTTATCTATGTTGCAACCCCCTTCCAGGGTAGCCACATGTGAGAGAAATCCAAGGACAAATACCTCCCTATACTTTTCATTAGCTCCCAACTTAGGAGCATACCATATGTTTCTGGGATGTCAGTCACTTGGATATCTATGTAGGTATGGATCCTTGGATCTGATCCAACTCGTACATGCATGTGCTTTAGTTCTCCTACAACATTAACCTTGATTTTATCTAACTAAATCAATTTATTATTGGTTGGGATAGGAATTAATACTAACTTCTTACATATTGAAAAGGGCATAAAATCTCTCAATGCTCCAAAGTCCAATAAATAGTTATGCAAATTCTTTCCAAAAATTCTTAAACTTAAAAGAAAAGGTGGGGTACTGGTCTTACCTTTATAAATGGCTGCATTTGTCTCCTTTGCTGGAGTCACTTTACCTTTTCCCTTTAAGTGATCTGTCTCTTCCAAAGCTTTCAATACCACCTCACATTGAGTGGGGAACCACTTCATGATGTCAAAGAATGGAAATGATGTCTTTTGTCTCTGCAACTGTGCAACAAAATCAAAATCTGAATCATTCATGATTTGATATTTAGGAAAAGGAGGCGGATTACCTCTACTCTGAGAATCAGAAGGTCCCTTTGGTGGTGGTGGATTATTATCTACATCCTGGTTAGGTGGGACTTGTTTGGAGGTGCAGATGTAGTAAATGGGCCCTTATTTTGATTTCTTAGAAAATGACCCCCTTTAGACTGAAAAGCTTGGGCATCATACACATCCTCCTCTGGCCCATTGTCTCCCTGCATGGAAAATTGGTATTTCTCTTCAATAGTTTCATAAGTCATAGCAGTACTTACTAGCCCATTATCCTGATTGGAATTTCCTGCTCGAGGATGGGAATCAACTTGTGCAATCTTTACAATTTTCTCCATTTCTGGATAATTAACCTCAGAATGTGCTACAGTATCATGTAGTTTGCACCAATTAGTCATGAAATTTAGGTCAGCTACATTAGCAGTATGTGGTCTCTCCTCACCTGATTGATAGTTATGGGGAACCCCCCCTTTTGTTATTTCTAGTATTCCACTTCCTATTGTTGTTATTGAACCTCTGGTTATATCCTTTGTTTTGATTTTGGTAATTTTGGTTAGAGGAATTTTTATTTTTAAAGTTTCGGTTGGTGTTCTGATTCCCATTTTGATTGGAATAATTTCCTTGGTTGTTGTAACCTCCCTGATTCTGATAATTTTGGTTTTGGTTATGAGGAGGATTTTTCCTAAGTTGTGCCATGCCATTAGACATTTGAGATAGAGTCTTCTTGAGAGTTTCTAGCTCACTAGTCAGTTGAACAGTTTGTTCATTTTGCACATTTTGTACTATGGCTGGGGAATGAACATGGGTTGATCCTCCTGCTTGTTCTTGTTGATTTTGGGGTTGTTGGGAAGAATCTTGCATGCCATTTCTAAAAAAGGGCATGGTAGGTGGATCTTGTAACTCAAACACATGTCCATATTGGGAGTAAGACATCCCTGGGATAGTGTTGTACAATGGTGGGTTAGGGATCTGATAATTCATGGGAGGAAGAGCTGCTCCTAAACCTCCTAATTGTAGACTTATCTATTGTTGCAATTTGATAGCCAGATGATAAAATTTAGACAAAAATTTAATCTCATCAGGCTGATAAGTTCTCTACAAGAATAGGCCAATCAAGGGATAAACAACTCTTAAATATGCCTGTATGGCAATATTCTCAGCTACCAAGTAAGGGTCTTGCAACCTACAAAAAATTCTTTGGAATCTAGTATTGAATAGAGGTAGTGGATCATGATGTTCCTTTATTATGGTGGAAAATTGGTGATACAAGATGGCAAGTTCTACATAAAACCGAAATTGGTTAATGAATGCAGTTTCTAAATCTGTCCAACCCATAATGGATCCCCGGGGCAGATTTAGGTACCAGTTATATGCCATATCACCCAAGCAATAAGGAAACAATCTACATACCACGTTTTGATGAGAAACTTGAGCTCGTGTACAAGCATCTTTGAATGCTTGTATGTGTTCCTCAACAGTTCTTGATTCCCCATGTATGTACTTGGGACAAATTTTTTTTGGGTTCTTTGGTAAGTCATGGATTCCTCCTGGAATAGTCTCTAACAGACAAGGGTTATTCAAAAAATAAGCCATGGGTAGAATTGGTTGAGTAGGTGGTGATATAGGCCGATTTGGTGGTGACAAAGGCCTAATTGGTGGTGGTGATGTAGGTTGAATTGGTGGTGGTGTGGGTGGATTTGGTTAAAATCCAGGTGGAGTAAGTGGTGGTGGAAATGTAGGTATCAATATTCTATGAGCATGGGGTCTAGGTCTAACCAAGGTTTGGAGTTCTTCCAATGGTTTAGGATCAATAGAGGATCTGAGAATCCTCCTGTATTTCTCAGGTGAGAATGACACAGTGCGAGCCAACTTGTTCCTTTAGGACCTCCTTCTAGCGTCAGAGCTGTTGATGGTGAAAATCACACAAACAATGTTAAAAAAAAACATTTCTACTCTATTTTGCCTGAAAAAGAAAGAGAACATGTAGTAGCCTAACTCCCAAGGTCCTGGTAGCTGGTTCTCAACTGTTTGGTGTCACTCAATCGGTTCATGCAACTGTAATATTCAAGGGGCCTTTGCTAGTAATAAGGAATGCAAGAAATGACTCATTCATTGAACTGTCTTTAATAAAAGGGGTTTTAAAATAAAAGAAAAATATAGATCAGAGCGTATATCAGAAAACAAGAATTAAAACTTATCTAATATCTGGACATACATCTTCAACAATGAATGTTCTTCCAAAAAATAAAGAAAACCAGAGCATGATGCAATTTATAGAATAGTCCATATTATTGCATTCATCTAAGGTGCTTAATTTAACATCACAATCACACATCATAAATATTTCAAAGATAAAAGAACATACTTTCATTAGCTTCCAAGACCATAGATCAATAGACTTCAATAAATTCAATTAACAGATAATTCAATGAAATAATCCTTAAATCCGGCTTCTTCTAATGAATTTCATCACATAAGAAACAATCATGCTTCAATACAATCACTTGTATACAGATAGATTAGAATTCATCAACCTTATCAAGTAAAACTCAATTCTAACACCATATTGTGTAAAAACCCTATAATTATATTCAACTATAAATAAATTAACAATGCATCTTTGTAACAATTATGAAAAATCCTATCTCCTAATATCAGGTGGCCAATTCTATTTTCTATTAGCCGACCTTTACAATATGATACCTCATAGGTATTTATAGATATACAAAAATTTGAAGTCCTCTCTATTTTAGGTTGATCCACCTTTTCAGGAATTAATGTTGTCTTGGAAACTCAGTTAAACTAGAAGAAAAGAAAAGAGATGAGAAAGAAAGCCATGCACCCATAAACTATCAATTGTGCATGCAAAGAAGAAAACTATGCATGCGAAGCTTGAACTGCAATGTACTCATCATAACTAGAGAAGACTTGTTGAAGCACCTCCAAATCCGGCCCATCAACCCAACTATCTTCAAATTTGATCCTTTCTAGCTCCGCAGCAGAAAATCCTCTCATGTCCTTCAGCTTGGTCAACTCCCTCTTAGCTGCCCTTATCTCTTCTTTAATATCCATTAGTCGGTCTAGCAGTAGATTTTCACCATCATCCCCTTTTTGCATAATCTCTTTAAACCTATCATCCCATTTTTCCTTTATTTGATTCAAAGGCAAGCCCTCCTTCACTAGTATATTCACATTCACAATGATAGCAATGACCGCTTCCAACTCTTCAAATTGTTCATTCAGATCCTTGACAGAATCTTGAACCTCACCCTTATGCTTGTATAGAAAGTCAGACTTAAACCAAAGTATGCTGGAAGTCTTTTCCAAGAAATCTTTATTGTCTTCCTCCAGTATTGACTGTTCAAGAAGAGTAAATTTTGTCAATTTTCAAACCTCCTTCAGCCTCTGACTATATCCCCTATATTCCTCTTCCAGATCTCCCAATACCTTGACATACTGGTTCATTTCCTCTATTAGATCTTCTGTCATTTTGTAGACCTCAAAATTGTTACCTAGTACTTCACTTATTTCTTGATTCATCTTATCAGTCCACCTATCCAAAATTTCTGCCTTGCTCCTTACTTGTACCAAATCATCCACCTCTTTCTTACTAAGAAAAATAGGTGTTTCAATGGTGGAAATTTGTTTTGACCTCAGAGTAGAAACACTTTTCAAAAAAGAATGCAACTGATCTAACTGAGCCTTAAGCTCATCCTTTCTCTGCTTGTCTTTTATCATTCTGGATTTAGTGGAAGAGGCTACCACATCTATTAAATTCATCTGTTGATCTCTGGTAGGTCTTCCCAAATTGACCGTGCCCAGCTGGTAATCAGTCAATTGCATGTCTCCTACATCCTTGTCCATCATTGGTATGGCACATTTGGCAACAATTTCTCCTTTGTCGGTGAGTCTTGTGGAATGTAGAATTTTGGCCTTCTTCTTGGGCCTTTCTTTCTTAATTTCCTTCATCATGTCATCCCAATTGAGAGGATATGAAGGTGTCACTAATCTCTTATGAAGATCCAATTTTAATCAAGTGAGAGCACTTGGAGTAGTGGTCATTATATCCGACGAAGAAGCAATAGTAGTAGTAGTGGGTGGTTGCACATTTACTTGAGGTTGAGAATCAACCCCCTGTTTCTCTTGTTGCTCTTGCTCCACATTTTTCTTAGCAAGCTTTTCAGCTTCCTCCCTATCCTTCTGTTCTTGTATCCTTTTATCTTCTTCCTCCTTTTTCCTCTTTTCTTCTTCTAACCTCTTCTTCTCAAGTTCCTAATTTATTTCTTCCTCTAATGCCTTAAGTTTTTTTGCATCTTCCTTTTCCTTTTATTGCTGCTTGAACAGATCCTTGGCATATTTCTATTTTTGCACTTATTCTACCTCCTCTTTCTACTTATGAGACTCCTCAACAAGCTTCAATTTAGCCACCAGAACTTCTCTTTCTCTTTGATCCCTCGCCTTTTCTTCCTCCAAATCATGAATTTCTGTATTAACTCCAGCTTATCATTTTCCTCTTGATCCTGAGCGCCTGCTCCTTTTGTTTTGCTATTTTTCCATCTCATCAACTCTTCATTGGGCTTCTACCTGTTGTTGCTGAAGTAAGGCATTAGCTTGTGCCTTGGCATCAATTACCTTTTGCTTCTCAATTGCTGAAGCGTGTGCTTGATCATCCGAGGCCTTCTTTGCCTCCTCAAATAGTGCCATTGATCCTCTTCTGTCAGCACCTATTTAGTGTCCTCCTCTAGAGGCATATTTTCTTGTGCATCCTTCACTAACAAAGTCTCATCAGAGTTTGTTCCAACATCATGGATCTCCACATCTCCTTTTCCCTTCAAGGTATCAACTGTACCATAAATAGTGCCTCTTTGCATTTCATCACTTTGCTGCTTTGAAGGAGGGGCTTGAGAAGATGAATCACCCATTGCTGAAGTGAAAACCACTAGTCCTACTTGGGCATCTCCCTCTTGTGTCTTCGGTTCATCTTGAGCTACTTCAAGTTTAATTTCTTCAATGTCAGGAGGGAATAATTCCAAAGGCTCTTTGGAAGGAAATTTTCTTTTGATTCTTTTGTATCCCTTCCCCTTCTTAGGAGCTGATTCTTGAGGAGTCTTGGTTCTTAGGACAGCCCAATGAATACTTCTATCCAAAACTAGCCTTCCTATTTGCTTTATATCAATAATCTCTTCACCATCCCAGTCCACTGGATCCAAGCTTTTAGTGCCAACATTTAATGCTTCATATGATGGATCTAATACCACTCCATCATCTACTAACATGTCAGGGATATCATCTTTGATCCCAAGTTCTACCATGAGTGAGACATGTAGCCTCTCATAATTTTTCTTCCTGAGGTCATAATCATCTTGAAGGTCACTCCAGAAATCTTCCAACAAGTTGAAATGCTTATAAAAAATAGAAGGCAACAAGGCATTCATTTTCTTCCTCGGGTCAAAGTACCTATGAGCTATGTACAAGCCTAGTTTTAGATGTATCAACTCACTGCACACTACCTTAGCTCCCACCAGATGTTGTCAACTATATTCACCCAATTGCATGGGGAGCTTATGACATCTTGTTTTATGCCTCAATCCAAACCGGGCATTAACCCCTAGAGCTTGATATACAAATTCCATTAGAACTATCCTATTGCCACAACATCTTGGGAGAAAATGGGGATGACCTTCAAATCTAGCCAGTCTAAAATAAGTAAACTTGGGGTATTGGATATACCAACATCCCCATTCTGTGATAAACGCCATAGCTTCTTGGCTCAGTCTATATCCTACATCCCCATTAAGCTGATTGATGATTACATATAGAAATGCATCATTAACCCTTCTAAATTGTGTTTTAGATACTTGTAGAGATAACTGATTATAATTTTCCCATACTCTCCTTTTCCCACTGGCTTCTCCCAATATACCCACTCTAGTCAATCCTAGAAAGATACCTCCTCTAGCTACTACATACATAACATACGAATTCATAAAGAAGAATTTGGTTTCCCTTATCCTTGTTAATTGGTCATGAATAGCATCAGAGACAACAATTGGCCAATCAAATTGTTGTTTGCCATTAAAGATAGCCTGAATGAAGGGAAACATCCATTCCTTGAAGTGAAATGCATCCCTCTTCCCAAAGACTCTAGACAACATCATGATCAAGTCCGATACTTATTTGTAGAACTCTATCCTCTTTGGTTGATCATGAAGCTTGGTTAGAAACTTCTTTTCTATTCTTAACCATTTCTTGTTCAAGTGAGTTTTGTTAGTCTCCTTGTGTTTGTTGTATATCTTTAAAGCTTCTACCTCCTTCAACTGTACCAGGTTGTTTGGATCTGGGACACTAAACATGTGTTGGAACATTTGAGGAGTAAGATCTATAATTACATTATCCTATGAATCCACACTTTACTAGTGGCTGGATTGTAAGCACTGGCTGCTATCATAATTAACTCCGGGCACTGGATAGATAGAGGGAATAAGGTGATATGAGCCAAACTAGACTCAACTATTCTTTGAGTTGTCCTTGTTATATCTTCAGCGAATGTTTTCGAATAGAAATCTTCAAAATTGTATGAGCCCAGATTGGTGTTAGTTATATTAGACCAATTTGATTCCACTTTGCTTGAAGTGACAACAAGACCCCCATGATTATACTTGAAAGTATAAGGTAGATGCTTTGACTTTATCTTCTTGGGCTTAGTTCTTGCCTTTGATGTTTCTGTAGGCCGATTCCTTTGGGATGCTTCCCCTGATACTCCTGAAATCCTTTAGCTTTCCTACAAAAAAAACCCCAATTAGATCCTTGAATAAATGCCAAAAAATATGCTTTTAAACCTTACCCTTTATATATATTCCAGAGGCGAAACCAAATATAAAACATTGTAAACAATCTTCTTTAAAAACTGCCAGGATCAAAGCCAAAACTGTTATTGAGATTACAATAATAATAAGCGGGATCAAAGTCAAAAATGTCATGGTGATCGAAACCGGAACCAAAATGGAAACTAATTTGGTTTCTTTCAGATTTTCTAATTTCATAATCCGTTTCAGTTCTGCCTAAGTTATCGTTATTTTAAAAAAAGGCTTCCCACTATAAACAAAGTCAAAAAATGGGATGGAAATGGAATTGATACCTATTGGAAAACATGGTTCAAAGTCTATATTGATTTTGATCTCACTTCCGCCTAAAATGATCATGACATCATAAGTGTTTTTAATAGTTTAATGAATAACTTCATGATTTAAGGACTCGGTCATATCAAAATGCAAAGGGCTTAAATGCAACCTAATAAGACCATCCTCATATGACCGAGAGGCGAATGTACTTGCTAGGGCATCATATTTAAATTAAAACATGAACATAGAAAGCGTAAAAGCCCTAATCTAAAAAAAACCTCGATATAAAAACTAGGGTACAAATTTAACCCTATTTATTTAGCAGATTGAATGCACAACAAGATTTCCTAAGTAAAAACAAGATTTAACAAAACCCTACTCACTATGGAACCCTAATTTAATCTACTCATTTAAGAACTAGGGCACCATGATTCAGTCATGACTAAAACATGAAAATGACCGTGGTGAAAACAAACAAACAAGAAACAAAACCAAAAAAGAATTCAATAAATCTAAACAAACAAAGAAAGGAAAACAACCATGTGAACTTACAGAGGAAATTGCACAAAACCAAACAAACCGAGATGAACATAAATGAAAAAAGTGAAAAGAAAAAGAAGAATGAGAATATAAAAACCTACCTCGAATGCAAACAAATAGGCTAACCTCCTGAAGCAATATGCATGCAACAATCCTTCTATCAATCGATTCACTCGTACAAAAGCCTAACTGAAACTCTAATTCACCCTTCAATCTCTTAACAATGATGGTAATAACTATGCGTCAATCCCTAACTAAGGTAAAAATCAGAGTTTCAAACATGCATAACACCTATCATTAATGCATTAAATAGAACAGAGTGGAGCCAGATCTGCAGAAGGAACTGGCACATTACTACCGTGCGACTTCAGTAAAAGTCAACTTCCAAGAAATGACAGGAATGGGATCGGAATGAAAATGGATTTTGAAACTTCTTTAACTTTCCAAATTGGTTCCCATTCTAGTTCCAGGTCCACCGAAAAAGAATAAAACCAAACGAAACATCAAAATAAAACCAAAAGACCGAAATAAGAAAACTTAACATACAAAACCTAGTTAGAAATTAAAAAAACCAAAAAGAGGAGGTAGAACACAATTTGATTTTGAAATTTTGAATAAAAACTGACTTAACTTCCATGTCGGCTCCGGATCTGACAAAGACAAAAAAAAAAAAAAGGTCAAAAGAAAGACTGTCGGGATGGGAATCAGAATGCGCTTTGAAAGAAGTTTCACAACCTGATTTAGTTCTGGTTCCGCTTCTGACAAAATAAACCAAAGAAAAATAAAGTATTGGAAAAGAAAGACTCCAAAATTTGTTTGACAAATGACCAAGGACAAAAAATAAAAGGGGGACCCATTTTGACCAAGGAAAAATATGGGGTGGTTATACAACGCATAACAACACTCACCCACAATTCTAACACATAGTCACTAATGTCTTTGAAACAATCATTTGTCAATATTGGATTGGAAGTAAGACCTTACAGTGGCTGCTAGGATAATGATAGGGAATTTTTATTTCTCCTAGCTTTGGCATTCATCATTGCTCTATTATTCTTTGAGGTGTTATCCCATGATTCACTGACATATTTGTCCTATCCCGATGAAGAAGAAGGAAATATTTGGCTTGAAGGAACATGTTGATCAGTTGGAGCAATCACTTATAGCATGCCAAAGGGAGAATGAGAATCAAATATCTAAGCCTGAACTTTGTGATGTTTCTTGTGATACTAATGATTTTTGTGATGTTATAGAAGGTGAAGTTGAAGATAACAATGTAACTAAGCCTATAATTGTTGGAGATGGTATTGGTTTAAAAATCATGCAGAGATTGGGATACGAAGGAAAGGGACTGGGAAAGAATCAAAAAGGAATGATAGAACCTATTGTATTGGTAAGGAGAGCAAGAAGTGAAGGCCTTGGATATAACATAGGTAAGGATGTTGTTACAAGTTCAAACAATTTAGATCAGGGAAGGAAAAGTATGTATTTTTCACATTGTAATAGGTATGAACATGAAAACGAATTATGTTGGGATTTACACCCTTGTAAGTTTTGTGGATTAAGGAATCATTATGAGAATATGTGTTGGAATAAAATGAGAGGGAGAAAGCCTAGGAAAAATTGTATACAAATAAATTATGGATGGATTGATGGATCAAAATGGAAGTATGTTGCTCATAAGTTTAGAAAGTTTTACAAATTGAAGCATTCAAGTGTTGACGGAAAGAAAGGATCAGGATTCAAAGAAAGAAGATCTCCTACATATCAGAACAAGGATAGTTTTTCAAAATATAGAGGGAGAAGTGACAAGAGTCATAATACTTATCACAATAGAGGACACCAGAGGAGTAAAAGAGGATTTGATAGAGAAGGAACTTTTTGTCAAGTTTGGAGTAAGAAAGAATCAAGCACTAAATGTCATCAAGAACCTAATACCAGAGAAGCTAATGAAACATAAATAGTAAAGGATGTAGAGATAGTTTGTGCAAATGAAGAAGAACCTATTGATACAAAATTAGTTTATCCAGAGGAAGGGAAACCTTTGAAGGAATTAGATTGGATAGTGGAACCAAAAGAAGATGCAATGATCTTAAGGAGAATTTTGAAAGCAATGAAATAGTGTGAGGCATAACTAGAAAGGGGAGTATACATTGTAGAGGTAGAGAATAGTGTAGGAACAATATATGCACAAAATAAAATATATTTTGAGGTGTGCAAAGGAAATGCAGAGATAAGAAAGTGTTGCAGAGGAAATTTAGAAATGGTATTGATTGATCAAGGAAGCCATATGATTGTCCCAGAGGATGCAATTATGTGCTAAATTTTATTTGATTAAAGTAGACAATGAAGGACCTGAGGAAACTTGCAAGGTGGGCTTGCTCAAATCACCAAATAGTGAGGTAGTGCAAGGCCTGCAAGTAGATCATCGAATCTAGATTACATTTGAGGCACATTTGTAGGTTGGACTTGAACTAACCACCGACCTTGAGGCAGTTGCAAGTACCTACTAAATTTTAATTGATTGAGGCAAATTGTGGAGAAGAATTTCTTAGACCACCAACCATTGAGGTAGTGCAAGGCTTGCAGGTAGATCACCAAATCCAAATTACATTTGATGCAGTTTTGTAGGGTGGACTTGAACAAACTGTCGACCATAAGGCAGTTGCAAGTACTTGTGAACAGATGACCAAAGCAATTCAAAGGGACAACATTGATTTTGACATAACTTAGCCTAAAGTGAAGAGGCTCGCTTTTCAAATAACCTTGAGATTCTGATGCAGGGGCATCTGAAAGATTCAAAGAACATTTAGTTATAGAGGTTGTAGATAATGAAGTGAAGTTCAGTATGATGGATAGCTTAGTATATTGAGGATGAGAATTCATAGATTAAAGGGTTTTTTGAAGAGAATATCTAGTTTATCCACCAGACGTTTCAGAGGTTCCCATGAAGATTTGATAAAGTTACGAGTATCTGTGTTCTAATAGTTGTTTGGTTGCTTTATTTGGTGTTCCTCAAGGAAGTTGATGTGATTCTTGTAATCTGAGTTATTGTGGATCTTTAGTGGTGATTCATGGATGTTTCTAGATTGTGATCTATCTATGTTGTTGGTTCACATTGTTTTTTGTGCTCATGATTGGTGATTTTCCTTCTGGGAGTTTATATTTTCCTGTTCTTGGCCGATAGGGTAACTGTAGCATGTTGTGGATCTTTGAGGCTAATTGTTTAAGGTGTTTTGTGTTCGATACATGTTGTTTTGGGTCCCTACTATGTTTGGGTCGATCTTGGTTTATTCACATTGATAATTTCTTATGGATTTGGACTGACAGTTTGTATACATTTTATATTTTATTGGGCCGATAGTTTGTATAAATTTTATATTTTATTGGGTCGACATGTAGTAGATGTTATCCTTAGATGCAGATATATAAGACCTATTATTTTGAGGAGATTGAAGATGAAAAAGGAAAATCAGGAAGGTACATGTGTGAGATGTGAAATTTTTTATGTGCAAACAATGTTCTAATATTTTGAAGGCAGAGACAAAGTGTAAAGAACAATAGTCATGAAGCACGGGGATGAGATGTTTTGATCCGGTAAGATCAATGGAAGCAGATAAATTTTGGAGTAGAAGGAATAATTTATGGAAGATAGTTATTGTATGAGTTGTTTTTAATTATTGGGCTTTGACCTAGCATCTATAAAGCCCAAGTGGCATATGTAATATGTTTTGAGATCATAATATAATGAGTGAACTTTGAAGGCTATGTTTTTTCCCCTTTGAGGGCGTTCCTAGGATAACTCTTGTGTCATGTGTTCTTGCATATCTATTATATTTTTGTTGATTCTTTGTTAGATTTTGTTGCATATCTTAAGCAACTAACACTTAGATCTTATAGATATGCAACAAAAGCTAACAAAGAATCAACATAAAGATAATAGGTATGCAAGAACACATGACACAAGAATTACCCTGGGAAAACCCTCAAAGGAAAAAACATAGCCTTCAAAGTTCACTCCTCATTATATTATGATCTCAAAACACATTACATATGCAACTCCGGCTTTACAAATGCTAGGCCCCAACCTAAGAATTATAAACAATTCATATAATAACACTCTTTCATTGATTCTTCCTTCTTCCTAAATATTTCTCTGCTTTGATGATCTTACTAGATTAGAATACCTCATCACTATGTTTCATGACTACTATTCTTCACACTTCATCTCTGCCTTCAAAAGATTAGAACATTGTTCACACACAAATATTCACACATCTCACACATATATCTTCCTTCTTCCCTTTTTTCATTCCTCCTTTTTTTTCATTATCAATCTCCTAAAAAAAATGGTCTTATATATCTACATCCAAGGATAACATCAAATACATGTCGGCCCAATAATATATAAAAAGTGTACAAATTGTCAGCCCAAATCCATAAGCAATTATCAGTGTGAATCAACCAAGGTTGGCCCAAACATAGTAGAGACCCAAAACAACATGCCTCAAACAAAAAATACCTTAAATAATTAGCCTCGAAGATCCACAACATGTTACAATCACCCAATTGGCCAAGAACAATTAAAAACATGAACTCCCAAAAGGGAAAATCACCAATCGCAAGCACAAAAAATAATGTGAACCGACATTACAACTAGATCATGATCTAGAAACATCCACAAATCACCACTAAAGATCCACAACAACTCAGATTAATAGAATCACATAATCTTCCTTCAGGAACACCAACTAAATCAACCGAACAACTATTAGAACACAAAAACTCATAAATTGATTAAATCTTCATGTGAACCTCTAAAAATTCTCATGGATAAACTAGAAATTATTTTCAAAAAACCCTTTAATCCATGACTTCTCATCCTCAGTGTACTGAGCTAGCCATCATACTAAACTTCATTGCATTATCTACAACCTCTGTAACTGAATGTTCTTTGAATCTTCCGGATGCCCCTACATCAAACTCTTGGGGTTATTTGAAAAGTGAGCCTCTTCACTTTGGGCTAAGTTATGCCAAAATTAATGTTGTTTCCTTGAGTTGGTTTGACAATATATTCACACATACTTGCAACTGCCTCACAGTCGATGGTTTGTTCAAGTCCACCTTGCAAACTTGCCTCAAGTGTAATTTGGATTCGGTGGTCTACCTACAAGCCTTGCACTACCTCAATGGTCAATAGTCTGAGCAAGCCTTCTTTGCAAGTTGCCTCAAGATCAATGTTTGCCTCAATCAATTAAAAGTTAGCAGGTACTTGCAACTAACTCAAGGTCAACAAATTGTTCAAGTCTGTTGAATGTTGTGGTTGTGTTGCTGATATATAGTTGTCATTGATGTCAACACTATTAGCATTTTAATCTGCTTAAGGCTGTATATGTCGAGGAGATTGATAAAATTGTAAAAAAAATAGTACAAGAAGCCAGTGGAGCTGAGAAGGTCAGTTGGAAAGCTCTGTGTGTTGAATATCTGAAGGTGCACTTCAAAGGGTTTGTTGTTGAACCTTTCTAGTATGTTTTCTGAAAGTTTTAGAGGTGCACATAAAGTTTTGTGGAAGTTATGATGATCTGTGTGCCTACAGTTATTTAGTTTTTGTAGATGGAATTCTTGGTCAAAACAAATGGAAGTTGGTAATCTCATGTGTTGTGCATGTACCTATGAAATTCATGGATGGGTCTAGATCATACTCTATCCTTGTTGTATGTCTGTAGTGATAAGAGTGTTAATGATCAAATATTTTTCCAATATGTGGTCGAGTGTTCATGTTCTTGGCTGAAATTGTGGTGTTAGCGTGTTGCAGATCCATGAGGAATAATATTTTATTGTTTGGCATTCTTGGAGATGTTTGTTTGGGTCCTCACTATGTTGTGACCGACTTGTGTTGATACGCATTTAAATTTACTCATGTATCAAGGTCGATAGTTGTAATTTATTCTTTATTTGTGGCTGACTGAATAGTGGATGCAAATCCCTGTAGCGGATATATGTACAAGATTTTTTTCCTCATTTATGATAAGTGCTCAAGTGTACAAGTGATTTAAAAGTGCGAATAAAGGTTAAATCATTTAGAGAAGAGTGTGGAAGTGTTTGAAGAATTTTTGTGTGTCTAACTAGAACTGTAATCAAGCTTTTGTAGAAGCTATTTCCTCAGTTCAAATTCATCAGATGGATTTAATCTGATTACTATATGTAAGGCAGTGAGACTCTACTAACATCAATAATCCATAATGCATGTGAAACAATAGTCAGATAACCCACATCACACAATAATCAATGTCCCTCAATAGTAGCGATCAAAACACAAACAACAAGGTGTGTCCAGTATAATAGTAGCTGCATCCCAAACATAGCATAAAGCAAACACACAAGAAGCAAAATGGAGGGGTATTACATTCTCCCCCCAAAGACCAGGCTTACTCTTGGAAGCCTGCAAACAAGTAGTGATATAACTCCCTCATCCTAACTGTATCCTCCCAGGTGGATGAAGTATCATCCCTGGGATCCCACTGTACTCTGACCTGCTCAATATCTCGCCCTCGAAGAGCGAGTGTTTTGCGCTCCATTACGGCCACAGGCTCCAAAGCCAACTTCCCGTCCTCTACCTGTAAAGAATCCCAATCAAGGACATGAGTAACATCCAGATGATAAGGTCGAAGAACTAAAACATGGAAAATGTCATGTATACGCGCAAGACTGGGTGGCAAAGCAAGTCGATAAGCAACTGGACCAATCTTTTCGAGTATCTCAAAAGGTCCGACAAAGTGAGGTGCCAACTTAGAACCCTTTCCATATCGGATAGGACTCTTTCGCGGACGCACCCACAAAAATACTTTATCACCAACGGAAAACTTACAATCCACCCTATGCGCATCCGCATACTTCTTCTACCTATCCTGTGCTGCCACCAAGTGCTCCCTAATCTGATCCACCTGCTACTCCATATCCTATAACATCTTAGATCCTAATAACACTCTGTCCTCCAATCGATCCCAACTAAGAGGAGTACGACAAGGACGTCCATACAAGGCCTAAAAAGGTGCCATGCCTATGGAACTTTGGTAGCTATTATTATACGCAAAATCCACTAGATAAAGATAATCCTCCCACCGTGTTTGCTGATCCATGACATACATGCATAACATATCTTCAAGGATTTGATTAACCCTCTCTGTCTATCCATCTGTCTCAGGGTGATATGCTGAACTAAAGTTCAACTGTGTCCCCATAGCATGTTGTAATGATGTCCACAAAGCTGAAGTAAACACTGGATCCCTATCAGAAATAATCCAACATGGAATCCCGTGCAACCTCACAATGTCCTCCATGAACACTCGAGCAACTGATGATGCATTAAAGGAAGCACGCATAGGCAAGAAGTGTGCTACCTTCGTCAACCTATCGACCATCACCATAATGGCATCATGTCATCGCGAGGAGTTGGGTAAACCAACAATGAAGTCCAGTGAGATAATATCTCATTTCCACTCAGGTACAAGGTGTGGCTGAAGAAGCCCAGCTAGATGTTGGTGTTCAGCCTTCACTCGCTGACACTCCAAACATCGTGCTACAAAATCTACAATATCCCTCTTCATCCCTGGCCAAAAATATAATTGGCGTAGATCTGCGTGCATCTTCTTCACCCCAGGATGGGCTGAATAAGGCGCACAATGAGCCTTGGTCAAAACCAAAGATTGAAGGTCACCTACTGAAGGAACGTAAATACGCTCAGAATGTCTAAGTAACCCATTTGACTCAAGTGAATATCCAGTAAATCTGCCCTCAAGAGGTCTACCTGCCTCAATCTCTGCTCTCACATCTTGGTACCAACTATCTACTAGAAGTGTAGTGAGAATCCGACTCCGTAAATCTACCATAAGAGTCATCTCAGAAATCTCATGCCTACATCTACTAAGTGCATCAGCTACTACATTCTCTTTCCCCTGAATATACTTCACCTTGAAGTCATAATCACAAAGGAACTCCATCCAATGCCTTTGTCTAGCATTAAGATTCGATTGAGTGAAAATATATTGCAGACTCTTGTGATCACTGTGTAACTCAAACTTGTGCCCAAGTAAGAAGTGTCTCCATCTAGTCAATGCATGGACTACTGCCACTAACTCAAGGTCATGTGTGGGATAATTAAGTTCATGATCCTTAAGTTTACACAACTCATAAGCTATCACTTGTCCCTCCTGCATCAGGACTACACCTAAGCCCTCTAAAGATGCATCTGTACATACCAAAAAATCTCCTATGGGATCAAGTATCACTAAAATGGGTGCACTAGTTAGCTTATCCTTAAGAATCTGAAAAGCTGACTCACACTGCTCTGACCATCCAAACCTCTTCCCTTTCCTCTGAAGAGAAGTGATAGGATGACCTATCCTGGAAAAACTCTGCACAAACCTCCTGTAATATCCTGCAAGCCCCATAAAACTACGGATCTCTGCCACATTCGTGGGCGCAGGCCAATCTAGAATAGCTTGAATCTTCTAAGGATCCACAAATATTCCCTCTCCTAAGATCACATGACCAAGATACTTGATCTCAGACTTAAAGAACTCACATTTCGACCAGTCGGCGTAAAGTTGGTTTTCTCGCAAACACTGCAAAACCTGTCGCAAATGCTCCTCATGTTCCTCTACTGTCCTAGAATATATCAATATATCATCAAGAAACACAAGAACAAACCTATCAAGGTATGTGCAGAATACTCCATTCATCAAACTCATGAGCACAAATGGCGCATTCGTCAACCCGAATGGTACCACAATGAACTCGTAGTGACCATACTGTGTCCGAAACGCTGTCTTATGTATATCTGCATCAAAAATACGGAGCTGATGGTATCCCGACTTAAGGTCTATCTTCAAAAAGATGGTAGCACCTTTGACTTGGTCAAACAAGTCATCTATCCTGGGAAGTGGATAATGATTCTTGATCATTACCTTGTTCAACTACCGGTAATCAATGCACAACCGAAGTGAACCATCCTTCTTCTTCATGAAGATGACAGGTGCTCCCCAAGGTGAAACACTAGGACAAATAAATACCTTCTCTAATAACTCCTCCAACTGCAAGTGAAGCTCTTTCAGCTCCTGAGTAGTCATATGGTAAGGTGCTCATGAAATAGGCTCTGATCCAGGTACTAAATCAATCTTAAAATTTATATCTCTCCTCGGTGGCATCCCTGGAATGTCATTAGGAAAGACATATGTGAATTCTTGAAGAACAGGATGACTATCTAGAGATACCTTCTCCTCTCCATCTCCTAAACCCAAATCCTCAACTGTAACTGCAAACAACTGACATCCATGACGAACACATTTCCTCAATTGCATAGCTGAGATGATCCTCAAAGATATCAATCTCTGTACTCCTATAATATCCACCTCTCCACCTGATGCATTAATGCACTGAATCAACTTATGTCGACAATCAATAACTACTCAGTGAGCCTCTAACCAATCCATACCTATAACAACATCGTAGGATCCCAGTGGTATAACTCAAAGATCTAAGGTAGTGGAAAGTGGTCCAATCTCCAACCTACAGTCAGGCACTACAGAATGTGATGCAACCTTCACACCAGATGCTAACTCTACCTGCCACCTATCGGCTTGCCTTACGACACCCAGTCTACAACGTGACACGATCGATGATGAAATGAAAGAATCTGATGCTCCTGAATCGAAAAGAATAGTAACAGGGTTACCCAGTAACATACCATAGGTCTCTACTACGGTACCCTGGTGCTCTGCCTAGCGGTTATCAACCGCTATGAACACATGATGTCCTCTTCCAACATCTCCCACTGTCAGCTCTAATGCCTCTGGTCTTTGTGTAAATCCCGACGTGCCCTTATTGGGACACATCCTAGCAATATGGCCCTACTGACCACAAGAGAAGCAACCTGTGCCTCTACCATAACCTCTACCTCCTATTGGTGCACTAGACTGCTGTACACTACCTCCATAAGTGGACTGGGCACTCTGAGTGGGTTGCTTAGCATTGAAATGCTTCATGCACCTCCAGTTCCTATTACCCTGTCCCTGCTGGAAACCTTTCCGTTTCCCCTGAAATAACTACTGCTGACTGCCCTATACTGATACCTACTGAGTCTTAGTAGGCACAGCTCCCTGTATCTGTCCCCCTCGAGCACTAGTCCTAGCTCCTATACCACCACCAATACTAACACCTGTATGACCACCCAATGCCATAGTCAGGTTCTCCTCCACCAGCCGTGCCTTCTACACAACCATCTCCATAGACTTGGGTTCAAAGACCCATACACCTCCACTGATACGGGTAGTTAGCCTTTGGTTAGAGGTAGTTGATTTCTTGTCCATGTATTTTTACTATCTCCTAGCATGGGGGGGTGGGCCTTCGGGTACCACTAGGTAGGGTGGAACATGCACCAAAACCATTGGGTCCCCCTTTATTCTTCAGTATGTGGAAACGAGACATCTAGTTGGATGGCTTGCGGATATTGTTACTCTCTTCTTGTTCTATTGTAATTCTTCTTGTATCAATTGTATTTACCCCTCTTGTTGTTATGAGGTGGATCTTGTAATTATTATACTTATGTATTTTTACTCATTCTAGGAATGAGGATTGTAATCATGTAATGGTTTATGTAATGGAATTATGTGATGGTTAATCTATTCTTTCTTGTATTTACTTATGTTAAATGAATGTCATTCTTGAGTTATTTAATGCAATGTAATTTAGATGATGTATGTTAATGGGAATTAAGTAATCTCGGTTACGTAGCCTTAGGGGAGGTTGTCAATTATTAGGTGAACTTGTATGTTTAATTCTTTAAAAAAATAAAAAAATTAGTATGTATTTGTAGTAGATTGAAACTTCCTCTAGGGTTGTGTGGCGGGGCATTACAGGTCATCCACATCCCAATCTTCTTCATCATATGCGAAAGGTAGAAAAATACCCAAAGGGACAATGCCAAGTGCCAAACTAGGACAATCACCAATTCAACACATAGTGAATCACTCTTTGTAGGAGGGTCATCATGATTGTTATCATTTAAGCTCATTGGAGATGAAATACATTTTTTTAACTATTTATGCACTTCCTCATAAATTTTAGCAGTTTCATTATCATCATCCAAGTTTATCACAACATAAGGTCTAATGATAATATCCATGGAAGGTTCTTGTTCTTTTTGTGTTCAAATTTTAGGATTTTTTTGTTTTGGTGAAAGAGGAGAATCATCATGCATTTCTTGAGGTAAGTTTGGATTTTGATTTTGTATGTTGTTCTTTTCTTCTTTTTCTTGTAACAAACGAGCAATAGTATGACATATATGACTATGCTCTCTAGTATTTCAGTTCCTTTTCATTCAATTTTTCAAGTTGTGATTGTGTAGGAGTGGTTTTATCAACCATAGGTTTCTTTTCTTTCTTAAGGGAGGAACAAAAGGACCCATGGGAGGCTATTCAACCACTTTCTCTTTAGCTTTATAAACTTGTTTGATTTTAGGAGGCACAACAATACTTATTTGGTTATCTCATGGTCTCTTGTAAGAAATGGGTGGAGGATTTGCTATGTTTTGGTCTTGGTTACTTGGAATGGATTTTGGTTCAATCATAGTCTCATCAAGGATAGGAGTCTCACTCGTGGGTTGAGGCATATTTGTAAGGGATAATTCTGCTATGCATTTTTCCTTAAACTTTTGATAGGATTTGAAAAAGAAGTCCTTATGAGACCTAATAGGTTCCATAGGTTTGGGCCAAAATAAATCTAATGAAAAATTTCCATGGGAAGACACAAGATTAAAGCCACAATGATGCATAGTAAATATTTCATTTCCAAATGGAAACTTTAAGCATTTATGCACAATCAACAAGACAAAATTCATTGAGTGAAGCCATGGGTAGCCTAACTTCACACAAAACTAGTTTGATGACAAAAAGATGGAAAATGAGACACTCAATGTTTTTGGTCCAAATTTTAAAGGAAGAGTTATCGAACCTATTGTAGGACAAGACAAACCATTTTGTGTTTTGATCCATTCTTTTAGTTTTTCATAAGTATCTTGATAAAGCTCATGCACAAATAAGAATTCTTCAATGATCACATTCTCTACACAAACAAGATCAATTAATATACCATTAGTAGGCTTGTCATTGATTCTTCTAGCTATGTAAAGAAGACCATCAGGTGCATGTTTAATTATGTAATGTTGTGAGAAAGCAATACCAAGCGACATTTTAGTTAGGCCCTTACAAGGAGAAAATTCAATAAGTCCAATCACATTTTCCATGTTCTTCACGATTTCATCATTTGTGTCAACATTCATCACATCATTCTTTGTTTCGCTAGCTTTGACAAAGGAAATGTTATGATTTGGCATATGATTGGTAAAGATTTACAAATTTTGATTAGGAGGGGCTACATAATTATTACCTTGATCATTAACACCACCAATTTGAATGTGATTAAAATCAATGAGGTTTTGCACAAGATGTTTAAGATGCATGCAATATTTTGTATCATGTCCATTTTTTCAGTGAAAATGGCAATAGAAATTTTTCCTATAGTTGGGAGGTAGAAGCTTAGTAGGATCAGGAGCTCTAATAGGAGGTAAGGAAATTAGTTTCTGGTTTAAGAGCTGCAACATGATATTATGAAGGGTATCAGGTAGAGGGGTGAATTGTCTATTTCTATCAAAAAATATGTATGGGTTTTTCATCTTTATAGAAGCCACTTGGTTATCAACATGTTGAGCTGGTTGAGGGGGATTAAGTTGTAAAAATCTCTTATTTTGTTTCTTGAATGGTTGATAGTTTTTATGATGTGTGGATTCAGATTTTTTAGGACGACTAGAGGGATATTTCACTTCATGAATACTAATCGAATTTTGATAATCATGGAGGCTAGTGCACAACTATGTGAAGGAGGGAAATTTCAACATCTCAAGCTTAGTTTGTAATTTTTTTTACAAATTGGAAATAAACATTCTTTGGAGGTCATCATCAAGAATCTTAATTTTTATTTGTGAGTAAAGCATTTGGTATTGCATTATGAAATCAGTGACCTTTTCATCATCCTTTTTTTTGCATGCCATTAAATCAGCCAAGTTCATCTTAGGACCCATATGTATTTGAAGTGATTGTAGAAGGAATCAATAAGTTCATTGAATGAACATATTGAATTATTCAGTAAGGAGAAAAACCATTCCAAAGAAATATCCTTCAAGGATCTAGGGAAGAGTTTATCCTAAGAAGTGAAGTCACTACATAGGGTTGTATATGTAGAAACATGGCTAATAGGATATCCTTTTCCACCATATTTATCAAATCTAGGAATCTCTATACCTTGTGGCATTTGTGTTCTCAATATATCCAAGGACAAGGGATTTATTTTGACATATTGTGAAGGTTGACCATTTTGATTTTGACTTAATGTAGTAATTTGTTGTTGGAGGGTTGATTTTTTTTGCAAGAGTGTGTTAAGGACAAGATCATTGTTAATGTTGTGAGATGGAGGTGAATAAGGTGGAGGTGTATATGTATTCAGAGGGTGATTGAATTGTAAGTTTGGGAGGGGAGATATATTAGGAGATATGAGATTGGAATGAAAAAAGCTAAAGGGAATCCCAATGGAAATACCTAAGGAAGTATTAAAATTGCTAGTATGTTGCATGGTTTTGTAACAGTTGGATTAGTGTATGTCAAAATAGAGGTTATGGTTGTGGAAGGAGGAATTGGAATTCCACCTTGAATTTGAGTATAACCCAAAGCTTGTGCACAACTAGTCATGGGAGGGGCATGCTTATCAATAATGTGAGCCAAGATACAAATAATCTCTATTCCTTTTTTATTTTCAATTATTCTCATGTTATCTATCAGAGGAACCACACTAGTAGCATTGAATTCAGAACTCACAAAATATTGCAATTTATCAAGTTATTCATCCATTCTTCTAAGGTTCTCATGAGGGACATTAGCAATAATTGCATCAAAATCAATCACATTGGTTGTAGGTAGGGAAGTCATGGGAAATGAAGTGTTAAGGGTATGGTCCATAGAGGGTTGACTAGTGTCAACACTATGAGTGAAAGAGTTAGAGAACCCAAGATTGACAATGAATGATGTATCACAAGATGACATGAGTCTCAAACTATGTCTCACAATAGTATTGGAAATATGACACCAAGTTGTGAAGCTCATACAAGTTTTACAAACCCAAGGTGCACCCAAAATGGATGAGGTAAAATGCAATAAATACCCTAGAATGTAAAGTGCAATGCAAGCATGCAATTTTTTTTTTTTAGATTTACAACAAGATAAAATTTTTATTATGCTATTCAAAAACCAAAAAATGATATCTTTTAGATGAAAATTGGAATTCAAACAATGCATTGAATTTGAAAAATTATGCTTAATATGAACAATTTTAGATAACAAAATTTTTGGAAATTGAAACAACAAACTAAATACAAAAACATAGAAGGCAAAAACAGTGATTTTAATGCTCAAAAATTTAGGAAATGCCTTGATCAGGGACTCATTCACCCATGGGAAAATGGGTCTCACTTCAAGTTTTAAAAAAAAAAAAATTCAAGTTTTTGAGATGATTTCTATGGTTTTCAAGTTTTGGTTTCAGATAATAAGTTGTAGTTTCAGATTTCTATAAAATGAGGTCTAAATGCAAGTGCAAAATAGTGCTAAATGACAAGAAAAAAGAACTAATTTGAGATGCAATTTTGATTCAATTTTCACATGAAAATGATTGATTATGCAATATTATGTAAACAATATGTAAAATGACTAATATCTTTGAATTTTCCAAATTTTAAAGAATAAAAAAATGCAAACTTAAAACCCTAAATGAGATACAAACCAATGCAAGAAAATGACCCTAAATGAGATGCAAATCAATGCAATGTAATGAAAATGAATGAAAAACTTAGATCTAGGTTTGAAAATGGACTCCAAATCAGCAAGTTATGACGCTCAAAAGTCAAATTCACCAAAATGAATCATAGAAAAATAGGTGTTTTTTTCCAAAACGGAAAGGTAACTAAAAAGAGTGGAAATAGACCTGATCTTCCTACATTCATTAGGAAATGAGATCCCCACAATGAATTTATTATCAACCCTTAGGTGAATCAACCCAATGTGAGAATCTTCAGATTTCCTTATGATTGAAGGACGAGGGTCAAGGTCAAACAACACTTTGGGGATAAAAACTAAAAATAGAAAATCAACTCCAAAATTCAATCTAACACTTGAAACTCAAAGATTAAACTCAATATTTGTAGAACCAAAAAATAAAATGCAGATCTGGGAATGGTAGAAACATGTGTACCAATCACCAAAAGTGCTTTCGAGAAGCTGATCTGAGACTCACTCACCCATGGAAGAATGGGTCCAAGTACAAGGGTTTCAAAAATCTTTCGGGAGCCTCTGGTGTAGATCTATAGCTTATGATTTGTCTAGGTTTCAATGTCAAAAAGTTGAAAATCAAATATGTAGGTTAGATTCCATGATTTGATGTCAACTTTGAAAAAATTTGCAACTTTTGCAACTTTGTAAATCTTTCACTTCAAAAGGTATTCAAGTATTCTTCAACCTAAATATAAAATCACACACACAAGAGAGGAATTTTTTTGTTTTGGGTGAATAGGGGTTTGCCTTAGTCAAACCCCATTTTGGTAATAAAACATTTAATTGAAATAATGAATGTAAGAGGGAATGAATAATGAATAAAGCTATGTTACCTCTCAATGAAACCTTGAATGAAACCTTTATAATATATATCTTAGGAGGTCTACAACTTGCAAGAAATGGATAAATTGGATGTGGATCTTGACACTTGAAATTGATGCTTGAAATGCTTGAATAGATCTTGAAATCTACATCACAATGTTAGGTCCAAAAACATGCATGATGCAAAAAGAATTTGACATGATGAATAGATCTTGAATTCTACAATAAATATTTGATATATCTACTCTTGAAATTCTCATAAAATTTCTAGGTTTCTTAGTGAAATAACCTTGTATTTATAGGTATGTATCCTTAATTTTCTGAAATTGAAATATCACAAGCCAACATTGAATTATGAATTTGAAAAAATTAAAATACCACAAAAAATGTAATTTAAATTTAGGTCCAAAGGTCTAGGGAGGACCCATTCGCCCATGGCAGAATGGGTTGCAGGTCCCTATACCTCTAACACATATTTCTCAATGTAAAGTGTTATGTTTAGGAATTAATTATTAAGTTCATTTTAAATTAGGAGGGCCCAAACAAGTGAGAAAATTCAAAGGGTTACATTTTTCTACACTACAATGTGTGTGTGTATATATATAGGCTCAACCAATAAGATATCATAATAAATCACCCAAAGATCATGCAAGCTCCTTAAAATAAGAATGATCAAAAGGTCATATAAGAAAGTTCAACAAAAGAGATATTTAATCTTTCCTCAAGTACTTGTATTCAAATATGATTCAACATAAAAAGAACAGAAAAGTAAAATAAGCATGCCTGAATTTTATAGCTTGCAACAAAGATATTGCTTCCCGAGCTCAATCCAAAAGTCATGATTTCTTCTCCTTATAAAATCAACCTATCTCCAATCCCAACCTCTCATAAAGATCTCAACAAAATGTAAATACTCTAAAATAAACTCTCTTTCTTCACTAAGAACTCAACTACTCTCTCACATAGAAAACTTCAACATAATTACAAATGAATAAGAACAAATTAGAATGAATGAGTGTAAAAAAAGGTAGAGAAGTTGTCTCTATATATACTTAAATCTGAGCAACTGAATTCTATAAAAAAACTGCTAAATCTACCACCTTTTCTCTCCTTTTTTTCACCACTACAACAACAAACTAGCAATGCATCTGCTCAACTATTTAGAATGACACGTGTCTGCTTTAAACTCATAATATGTAGCATAAACAATCGAAATGTTTCCAAATTCTTCAAATGGACGAGTCACCACTTTTCAAGTGACAACAATGACTCTTTTATTGAGTAAAAAAACAACAATACATATCTACAGGTTTCCTAATTGTTAAGCAAGTCGACTACCTTCTTAAGCTTCAACCAACACCAATTTTAACAAAGTCGTTATGCTCATATTTAGCTGTTGATTCATAAAATTATATTTTCTTTACTCCACCTATTATGACAATGCCTTTTATACCACATTATGTTGTGCATCAGTTTCCATAATAGAAGCAATAAAATGCATCTCCATTCCTTTTCTTGGCACAAAAATAAGCGCTTCATTTTAGTTATTTAAAATTCCATTCATATTGCATAATCGTCATATATACTATGCGCCTTGTTTTCCAGATTTTAATGCATATATGCATGATTTTTAATATAAGCTATGTTTTAAAAGGTTTTCTTTATATAAGTGTTTCTTTTAATAAATATGGCTTGCATTATATATGCACTATTTTTATAAAATCTTAGACTAATTCCTCATAGCATTTATGGAAGTCATTTGCTATGTAAATCAACTCCTTGTGTGGCTATTGATATATGCAAGGTTAGACCGTGGTTATATAACTCTATAATTATCTAATGAGTGTGCATTACATATAGGCATTGGAGTTACTTATATCATTTCAAATACATGACATTTATCATTTATAATATTTCAAATATATATATTAACATATATATGTTTCCATGTTCCATATATATATATTAATATATATATGTTTATTAAAACATAAATTTTCATTCTTATATATTAATCAATATATGAAAATATATATATACACATATATATGTATATACATTTTATCTAATACATACATATATATTTTAATATATATATACACACACACACACATACATATATATATACACACACACACACACACACACACACACACACACACACACACACACACACACACACACACACACACACACACACACACACACACACACACACACACACACACACACACACATATATATATTTGATGTTTGCATGTATTGATAAATGTATAAGCACAATTTCATGAAGAAGATCATAAACTCAAAAAAAATATCTAGTCGTGTAATCGAAACTAAGGAACAACCAAGCAATCAAAGTCCAAAACCAAAATAAAAATAAATCATTCCCAAACTATGAATAGAGGTATACTTACCAATTCCCAATCTTACTTGACTCTTCTTAACCAACTAGGGCATGAGTGTGTGATAGCTCAAATAGGCATATTAGGGTTACCAAACCAAGCTCCTCTCTTGAGTGTTACTTCCCCTCTCTTACTCGAGGGCTCAATTCCTTCCTACATCCAACTTAGTGCATCACAAAGGTAGTTAGCCATTCATATGAAATTCATTTGCATCATCAAAGAATTTAAGTAATCATATTGTAATACATATTCATTCATCACATTTTCCATTAGTATATACAAAACATATTCATGCATTAAAAAATTTAGAAATTCCATAATGAAGTGTAGCATATCAAAGTCATTATTTAACATAATATTTAAACATAAAGGTAAAAGTAATCTAGTAAATAAGGAATGAGATGTAACATACCTCTCCCCTTATGAATCATCATCCCTGATGATTTGGTTTTACTTTCAATTTTCCAAATTATATAGGAAATAAGTAAATTATCATAAGTATCAAAATAACATTCCCTCATAGTTTGGTCCTTTGCAATGTCACCCTTCTTGGACCTTGATTGACTTTGCTAACATATGGGAAGAACTTGCATTCATAATTAAACTTTCTCTCCAAAGAGAAATACACCACAATTATATTAAATCATATGTACATCGTAAGTATAATGGTGATTGTATCCTACATGGCATCTACTCCACAATGACTAGAAAAACACGTTATCATTGGATAACACACATTTTGTTGGAAGAATGAAGAAGGTGACCTCTGGGTTTGTTGTCATAGATTCCGACACTGCTTGGTATTTGGATAAGTAAATTGTGTGTCTATACTGATCCAATATTTTGATCCAAAAATCCTCTTAATAAAAGGAAATTCTATGAATTTTTGATATGTTTCTCAAAAGTGTCAGTTATAACTATAAACAAGATTTCAACAATTTTGGTTGATTTGACTGAGTTATCTAAGTGACAAAAGTTCAGAATTATTTTGGCCAACAGGGTTATGAACTGGTTATCTTATAAAAGTTTAAAGTGTCCCTTATTAGGTACGTGCTAAACTAATTTGTGATTTTTTATGATTTGTCTTGTGCATCAAAAGGACTTTTGATTTAAGCCATCAAATCCTTTTGAATTATGCATTCAATTTAGGTCGACCTAATTGATGTATAAAGATGAAGCTATATCTATATGTGTGTATGAAGATAGAGAATAAATGAAGGAATGATATGGTATACAATGATGCAAAAAGTGTTGTAGTGAAAATGTCTTGATAATTGTTGTATGTTTGTGACCAGAGCATAATTTTTGGTATTCCAGAGCTTAACCAAAACTGATCTATGCACTTTGAAGGCGCACTTCTCCAGTTCACTTTAGGTAGTGATCCATACCTTTTTGTATCCTGGCTATAAGACATTTTGTATTTAGGTTGTGAGCCTTTCAAGGACAGTGTGTCTTGGCAGTGAGCCCTATAATATCTTGTAATCAATTATAATATATTGTGAGACAATTCTCATCATAGTTTTTCCCATTTTGGGTTTTCCACATAAAAATCTTGGTGTCAATGTGTTATGATTCATTTTATGTTTTGGTTTAATTTTATAGCTAGATGTGGATTGATAATTGGATGGTTAGTAATTAATTGTGTTAGAAGAATACTGGTTCACCCCCTCTTAGTATTCAGTGCATTCAACACAATTATCCTTAGTGTTACATCTTGTTTCATAGTTACCAAGTTTCTTTTACCGTTATGAGTGAAAATGTTGATAAATGTAAATTGTGACTTCAATATGTTTATTAGGTGAATGAAATATGTGAATATGCAATAAGATGTCAATTATTTTAAAACAACGAATATATATTGAATTGATGGAATTCTATGTATTGTAATATGAAAATTCTAATGCTTTGTGACAAAAATGTTTTAAGATGAAAGTGGATTTCAAGTGAATGCTTAACTTCCATTGCAAATGTGGCAAGATGGATGTAGGTACAAGTTCATGCCTCTGAAAGGGAGGGGAATTATCACTCAAGAGAAGTGATTGGTTGGGAAACCCTTAACAAAGCCTAACTAAGCATACACTCACTCACTATTAGTTGGTTAATTCAAGTCAGTAGCTTCGGAATTGGGTAGGTATACCCTTGGTAATAGTTTGAAAATGATTTGAATTGGTCTTGGTTTGGGAACATTTTGTGTGGGTTTGTGGTTTTTCCTTTGATTGATCATGATTTAAATATGTGAGAAAGTCCCTCTTCACGTGTTCCTATCTTTTTTTATCTATGTCGACCAGGATATACATCAAATGTATACATGTATATGTGTGTGAACGGTAACTCATACATACGATTACATAATATACATAGACATATGAGTTGTATTTTTATGACATGAATACATGTACACATTATGTGTTTTTTTCAAGTTGCTTTGGTATAGATGTCATATTGGATATGGTCACTGTAGTACTTGAGAAGAACAAGGGAGTTAATATGATTATGAAGTTTTAGATTTTAAGGAAAGTATGCATGAAATCACACAAGCTCTCCATATATGTTAGTTTGAACCCTCAATGCAAATTCCAACATGGATGAGATTGCAAAAGGTCATGCTATGAGGGAAGAATATTCTGTTATTAATAGAATATTCTTATTTCTTTCATGAGGAGAAAAGTAATAGGTAAGACCTTTATTTAATATATATATCTTTATATGTTTAAAATCATCGAGGACAATGATTCATAAGGGGGGAAGTATGTGACATCCAGTTTCATAGTCACCAAGTTTCTCTTACCATTATGAGTGAAAATATTGATAAATGTAAATTGTGACTTCAATATGTTTATTAGGTGAATGAAATATGTGAATATGCAATAAGATGTTAATTATTTCAAAAGAATGAATATGTTTTGAATTGATGGAATTCTATGTATTGCAATATGAAATTTCTAATGCTTTGTGATAGAAATATTTTAAGATGCAAGTGGATTTCAAGTGAATGTTTAACTACCATTGCAAATGTTCCAAGATGGATGTAGGTACAAGTTAACACCTTCAAAACGGAGGGGAAGTATCACTCAGAAGAAGTGATTGGTTGGGTAACCCTTAATGAATCCTAACTGAGCTTATACACACTCATTTCTAGTTGGTTAAGTTAAGTCAGTAGCTTGGGAATCGGGTAGGTATACCCTTGGTCATAGTTTGAAAATTATTTGAATTGGTCTTGGTTTGGGAACATTTTGTCTTGTTTTGTGGTTTTTCCTTTGATTGATCATGATTTAAATATGTGAGAAAGTCCCTCTTCATGTGTTCCTATTTTTTTTAATCTATGTCGACTAGTATATACATCAAATGTATACACGTATATGTGTGTGAATGGTAACTCATACATACGATTACATAATATGCATAGACATATGAGTTGTATGTTTATGACATGAATATATGTACACATTTTGTGTATGTACTAATTGATGAAGATGAATATATATGTGACTAATATCACTTAATATAAGATAATATTATACTTGTGTATATTAATATATATGTATATATTCACGTAATTGATAATGCATACATATATACATATATGTATTAGTGTACTAATACCTTTGGATTATTTGTGTTTTTGATTGAAAAATGATTATTTAATAAATATGTGATAGATTATGAAAGAAAATGTATATATAAAATATATGTATATATATACACACATATCGATATACACATGTGTAAATGTAATGGAATATCCATACACATATGTCGATACATGTATATATATATATATGTATATATAAGTATTTACATAAGGTATTATTTATAAAATGATAATATGAATATATGCATTCAAGATATCGAATAATGCATATATATCGATATACATGTACGTGTAAACATAATGGAATATCCATACACATATGTTGATACATATATATATATATATATGTATATATAAGTATTTACATAAGGTATTATTTATAAATGATAATATGAATATATGCATTCAAGATATCGAATAATACATACTTGTGAATGTTATGTATAAATATATATACATACATGTATATACATACATACATATACACACACACACACACATATATATATATATACATATATACATATATACAAATATACATGTATATTATTATAAAGTGTTATGTTTGCATGAAGTGTTGTTTGCAAATAAAGTGTTGTAATTTTTAATACAACAAAGCACATACCACATGTAATATATAGTGCATAACATATATGATTAATAATACACAATACAAATTATTAATTATACAACAATAAATATGCGCCTATGGCAACACAACAGTCATATGGAATAAAGTGATAAGCTTGCAAATACAATGTAATAAAATATTGAGACTCAGTCAAAGTTATAAGAGATTTGAATGGAATTTAGTTGCTGAATTAGTCTAAACACAACATTAAAATTCATGAAGGAAAGAAATAGGTGGCACAAAAATATGAAATTGAATTATGATTAGAAGTCTAAATTACCAAGTTTTGTCTAATGATGGAAGACCAAGTAAAAGGTAGAATAAATCATGTTTAAGCTAGAAAAATTAGAGTCGACCTGTTTGTCTTTCACCTTGCACTGTTTAGATGAATTCTCGTTGTCTTTGTTTCAATCGATTTACTACTCTATTTTGATGAGTATTGTTTTAAAATGTTGCCACCAATTGGGTAAATTGTTGATTCGAACCTTACAGCAGAGAAGTGTCAATAAAAATAGCTTGAGTATAGGTAGATAAGTCTCCTAATTTTATATAAATAGGGGTGAAGATCACTTCATTGGGAGGAATTATACAATTGCATTATGCTATTTTTAGTCTGAGATATTCTTGAGTGAGCTGAGAGTTATTTGAAAGGAGAGTTTAGTGAGATTTTGTGAGTATTTTTTTGTGTGGATTGGGATAATTACTAAGGATTATTGGAGTGGATTGAGCTTGCAAGTCAGTTTATTTCATTTGGGATTAGAGTTTAACAGGCATGTTATTCTACCCTATTATACTTTATATGTTTTTGAAAATATTGAGTGTTGTTGATGTCTTGTGCAAAAAATGCATTGATTTGTTGGAAGAAAAGAAAATAATTACTAATTACTATTGATCTAGTTGTTGAGTATTTTATTTGAGTGATTGAATGTACTAAATAATGAGTGAATGAATATACTATTATCACTATGATAAATGGATTCTATAAATCATAGTAAGTTATTCATTACTATGTATTCTATGTTATGGAATAAGTATCTATGATAGTATTAAATACTATATCAAAAATAGATCTCATGTAGGCAATGCTTAGCCATAAGTAAGGAAGTATAAAACTTGCTTGATCAACATGTCATAAAGTAATCATAGGAGGTTACCTTTAATTGATAACATATTATGCTAAGGAAAACCCTAGGTTGAGAATAACCTACATGATCAATCTGACTAGTGATTGCTTATTTTATCCTAGGATTAGGGTAAACTAAGGATGAGATTATCTAATGTGATTAAGTTGACCACTTGAATTAGTGAAATTACTATTTGATTGGAGCCATAGGTGGGAATACCCTATTGAGTTGGATTGTTACTTGATTGATTGTTTTACACTCTTAACGTGAAGTATTTTATTGATGAAAATCTACTTTTTGGATAGTCTTTTATTGATGTGAATATACTCTTGAATAGAGTCTTTTATTGCAAAGACTATAATTTGAATGAGTCATTTATTGATATGATTATTATTTTGATTGAGGTAATTTATTGATAAGATTATACTTTGAGTGAAGTCATTTCTTGTTGAAATTTGTACTTTCAAATTGAGGTTATTTATTGGTACTTTTGAATGGTGTCTTTTAAAGTTGAGATAAACCATTGATTGGGAAATTTTATAGTTGGGATCAAACCTTTGGTACTAGATTCATTCAATAATGTGACTTTATGATATTTCATCTTGTTACTCAACAAGTAAGAGCTACTTGATTTACTTAGTAGGAATTTTATAATTGTAGGTTGTTCCTGGGGTTAAAGATTACCTTAAGATGGGAATTGCCTATGTTTAGTTTATTATAAAAGAAATAGATTGTTCCTAGGGTTAAAGATTACCTTAAGAAGGGAATTACCTATGAATAGTACATGAATGGTCATTAACCAAATCAAGCTAGATAGTGGGTGAAGAGATGACTTTTTATATGAAAATTTGGCCAAATTAGTGTAAGTAGCCATTGTTTACACTATCAAGGTTCACTGTGTCTAGTATAGACATTCTAGTTCAAGATTTTCATACTTGTAGGTGTAGGTACCACATGACTAGGTTTCAGATTGTAGGGAACAACACTAAGATCAGTAAGGCTATTTGTTATGGGGTTTTACCAACCAATATTTTTGTCGAATGGTAGGGCCATCTTTCCATATATGGCAGATGTGAGGGGGACCACATTGAGTCTATGGTTAGTAGAAAAGTGCTTGAGTGATGCTTCTCCTCATTAGTTAGTAGCCAAGATTTGCAAGGGATTTCATCGACCATTTGTTACTAGTGCTAATGAAGCTCAAGGAGCTATGCATGCATTCTTATATCCATTTCTATGGAAGTTGTAATGCAATATATGTTATCTTGATATTTTAAATGTATTAGAAGAATTTTAATACTCAATTATAATGCAAATGGAAAGTTTGGATTATCTGTTATTTTATATGTGCATTAAGTCTTTGAAATAGAATAAATTTTTAATTGCTATGTGATGGCATTGTGAAATTATTCACTTGTGGTTAAAACATTGGTAATTATTTTGAGTATAATAGTGGGGTTGTTACACATGGTATCAGAGCTATTGGGCTCAACTCTGGAGCCTATGCACTCATTATGAAAGTTAAATGTAAACCTTATTGGAAGTGAAAGGTTAAAAATTTCTTATGCCAAGATGAAAAGAGGAAAAGAACAAATGGGAAAAAAAATTTGAAGTTGATATTCTTGAAAACTTGTTTAAGTTTGGGATTAGGAAGAATTGTCCCTAGAGTTGAAAAATCCTAAACCATCAACTCAATATGATACACCTTGCATTGCAAAAAATCAAGCAACCAGATTTAGTAGGAAAATTATGGAGGTTTACTGATGGGTACCTTCATCCAATGGAATAATTTGAATGACTCTAAGGGATATGAAGAATTGAAAATAACCCCCTTATTGATAGCAACCAATAGTTGAAATGAGTCAAGGAATTTGGATTGAGTAGGGATATTATGAATCTATGGGTATGATTTATTGGAAAGAACTAATGTATAGCATGAATTGGATACTTATTTCAAAATAGGAAGTCAACATATTGTGAATAAAAAAAATTAGAGAGGTAACAAGAGGTTGGATAAACCCTTGGAAAACCTAATTTGATACAATGATAAAATCTTGTAATGATAATTAGAGTCGAGAGAAAGTTGATACTTTGGAATGTAGACTAGAGATTAATTGGTTAAGTAAAGAAGAAACCCTCAAATAATTAAAAGATGACATGATTCCACCAACTAGAATAGGAAAAGTCAATTTAAAGATTCCAATTGAAAGGAGAAAGAAGACAAACAACCCTAGAATGTCTAAAGTTATGAGAAGATAAAGTTACCAAGAATTGGGACAAAATCACTTGGCTCAGTTAAGAGCATATTTTGGTTGAAGTACAAATAGAACTTACCAACTAGTCAATGAAAGTAAACTTACATTTAGAGGGAAAATGGATATGAAAGGAGACTATATGCCAAATTGATAGAATATTTTGGAAACAACACACTAAGGTGATGACACATTTGTCATAAGGGATCCTAGGCAAGCTCATCAATGAAAGAGGCTTTGCAGGAATATGGTAATATTTTACTATGGTTAAGGGATATAAGTATTAATGGAAAAGAGGATTGGAATGAAATGATAGAGTGTATTGTAAATTGTAATATATTCATTAGATCTTGTTATGGTAGATCCAACTATTGGTTCTAAGATATTAGAAGAAAATGATGAATCCAATTTTGGAAATAAAAAAATATAATAAAGGCATATCAAGGAGGTTAAGAAAGGAAAGTAATAGAAAAACAACTATCAAAAACCATCAACAAGGAATGTTAAAATAATTCAAACAATTGGGGAAAATGTAAGTGTTCAACTTTTAAGCTGATCAAATATCATGGAAACACTAAGGGGGAAGGAGAGTAGGTAGACTTGGATAAAATACCCCATACAATGAAGTACATTGATGAATTTATAATTTGAAAGAACTTTCGACCTCTTCGTAAGTCATGATTCAACCAAAGTCTTGTCCTCAATAACCACAACAAGGTTGGAAAAGATATAAGATAAGATTTTGGAACTACTAGTGAAAGTTAACAAAAATTTCAAAGCTTATGACTAATGAGAAATAAATATTTACAACACAACTGTATACATAATTAAGTTGGAAGGTCAATTTTTATTATCGTCAATGCCTTAGAAAAAGAATAAGGAAATATGACTAATCATGAAAGGAAAAATTATCACCTATGGAATTAGAAGAATTATATTTCTAACCTTGAGTTAACAAGGAACATATAATGAAAGCCACCAAGACTCGAGACAATGAAAGCCTCAATGATTTCTTCAAAGAAAATGAAAAACTAGTCCGTTGCCAATCTAATTTTGAAAGAGAAGCGCTCCCTCGGCCTTGGGACCAATTTTTTCTGGATCTAATGAAGTATGCGACTTTGGAGGGTAGACATAGGGTTTTCTATTATTATCACCTACCTCTTTTAAATCATCTTCACCATAAAATGTTGTTGAGTTTTCTTTTTTTCTTACTGATTTGGAAATAAATGTTGAGAAATATTTGGACACTGCTGCCCAAAACCTTGAAGAAAAAACACCCTTAATAATCCAACAAGGCCTCATCCCGAGGCTTTATCATTTCCATCTAGATCTCTTCCCTCCCAAACCCATTTCTTCTATTAATACTGAGGAAGTTGAACCCCTTGTTCAAACCAATGTGAATCCCTCTTCAGCTAAGTCTAAGGACCCCAAAATGAAAACGCCTTCGGTGAATACTGAAACCCCCGATACTAAACCTATTTCCAAAACTAAAAATGGTGGTGCGGGGAGTGCTCAGTTGAAAGCAATGATTGGGATTTGTGAAGTCAAAATTGTTCCCCGAAAGATGGACAACAAGCCTGCAACTAAGAAAAATGTAAAAGAAGAGGGTAAATGCCAAGTGGAGCTGCCAGCCATAGACAATGAAGGGAAGAATATTGTTGATAAAGAGTCCAAGGGGGACACTATGGTGGCTGCTATTGTAGAGATGAGGTAAGAGAATACTAGAATTAGGAGATCACACAGGCTGGTAAAAAATAGTAAGAAAGTGTCGGTTAATGATATTTCCAATGATGAGGAGTAGTATGACAATAAAGGAAAGAAGAAGGAGGAAGACACAAAGGAGGATGAGGAATTCATTGAAGGGCCTAGTCACTTTTTCGACTTTAACAAGATGTTCAAGGATGATTTGATGACCCAATCCTTAGAACCTTAGGCTATGGAAGAATATAATGTGAAGATCATGGATAAATTGAAGGATTATAACATGATACTATAGTGGGTGGAGAAGCTCGAGAAGAAATTCACTGGATTGACTCAGTTCACCATCAAGATGATCCACCATGTGATTGGTAACCTTTCTACTATACTCAAGGATGAAATAGATAAGAAGGTTATGGAGTGCCTCAACTGGGTTGGGGAGGATGTTATTAACCTCCTCTCTTAGAATTAGGAGGGTGCTAGCTAGTCTGTTGCTACTGTGTCTTGTCTATTGGGTCGTTGTTTGTTGGTTGTCGTTCTGATGCTTCTATGTTTTGTTGTTTTGGTGGCTAATGTTTTAATTCTCTAGACCTAATCTTTTTGGCCCTTGTGGCTCATTGTGTAAAGGGTACAACACCCTGTAAATTCTACTTAATATATCAAAAACAAGGAACGTACATGTTTGTTAGCTAAGTATGTAATTATTGCTGATATATTTTGAAAGATAATATTGAGTTAACATGATCAAATGAGAATTATTACTCAAACTTGTATAAAAGCTCATTGGAAGAAATAGATTGAGCTAAAAATTATATTACAACTTAGAAATGATTGAAGGGTGAAAGAAATCCAAGATATGAATGTCCTAAGAGGAATGATTTTAGCTCCACCATTAAATTTAAATATTATATTTTAAGAATTGAATGTGGCATGAGTCCTTGAAAGAATATCTCACTTAGTCAAGATGGACTAATATAAATTAGAAAAATAACCTATGTACCCAAAATTTTGGGAGATGAAAGAGTGAATGTGGTATACTCTAAACATTGGAATGAAAAAAATATTTTTTAGATGATGATCCACTATAATATGGAAGGGGATAGAGTATGATGTTAAAAATTATGTAGAAAATTATTTTCCAGTATGACAATAGATGATGAAAGGATTCCATCATTGGTAGGAATTGTATACTCCCATGGAATTCCAGAGGGGAAGTCGTAGATCACAAGATTAGTTTGATCTTTCTATGTCGATGAAACTAACATAATGTTATGGTAGATAGAATCACCAAGGTAACCAATTTTGATTGGGGAAATTTGATTAATAAGATAACAGTCCTATAACATATTGTGTAAAATAGTTGCTTAATTTTCTTGAGAAGGTTATCTCAGAATGGAACACAAAAGTGATATTAGGTTTTACGAAAACCATGATTATCTTCTGTGGAATTCAATTATGTTAGCCAGTTAGGCATATGGGATAAACCAAATCTTGGTTGATTTGTACAATAGTTATAAATTTCTATCATTGAGGTTACATCCATTATATGGGATGAAGGATTGAATCTCAATAAATCTAAGATAAGCTAAGAAATAGGATTAAACTTAGATCAAAAAGGTTTTCAAATGAAATAATAGATCAAGAGGACCAAGGAGAAATTTTTTTGATACAAATCTTGAGATAAGAAGTGATATCATTATGCTCAAAATTGACAGGTGTCTAAGGGAAACACTATTCTCAAGCTAGACAATAGTCAAGGGCAGTACTAATTTTCTTTTGGAAAATGTTTGAGTTAGTGATGGACAGTCTTGGATTTTGAAAATTATCCAATGTTGTAAAAAACAAAGGGAAGGATGGGACCCATAGTGTAGTGCATAATACATCAAAAATATTTTCTACTTGGAGTACACAAAGGATAATTACATTAGCTAATGAGAACATGTTTTTTTCCAATTGCTTTGGTATAGATTTCATATTGGATATGGTCATTGTAGTGCTTGTGAAGTACAAGGGAGTTAATATGATTATGACGTTTAGATTTTAAGGGAAGCATGCATGAAATCACACAAGCTCTCCATATATGTTAGTTTGAACCCTCAGCATAAATTCCAACATAGATGAGATTGAAAAATTTTCATGCTATGAGGGAATAATATTTTGTTATTGATAGAATATTCTTATTTATTTCATGAGGAGAAAAGTAAAAGGTAAAACCTTTATTTAATATATATATCTCTATATATTTAAAATCATCAGGGACAATGATTCACAAGGGGGAAAATATGTTACATCCAGTTTCGTAGTTACCAAGTTTCTTTTACCATTATGAGTGAAAATGTTGATAAATGCAAATTGTGACTTGAATATGTTTATTAGGTGAATGAAATATGTGAATATGCAATAAGATGTTAATAATTTCAAAAGAATGAATATGTTATGAATTGATAGATTTCTACGTATTGCAATATGAACTTTCTAATGCTTTGTGATAGAAATATTTTAAGATGCAAGTGGATTTGAAGTGAATGTTTAACTACCATTGAAAATGTTCCAAGATGGATGCAGGTAAAATTTAACACCTTTGAAAGGGAGGGGAAGTATCACTCAGAAGAAGTGATTGGTTGGGTAACCCTTAACGAATCCTAACCAAGCTTACACACTCTCACTTTTAGTTGGTTAAGTTAGGTCATTAGCTTGGGAATTGGGTAGGTATACCCTTGGTCATAGTTTGAAAATGATTTGAATTGGTCTTGGTTTGGGGGGAAATTTTGTGTGGGTTTGTGGCTTTTCCTTTGATTGATCATGATTTGAATATGTGATAATTTCCCTCTTCGTGTGTTCCTATTGTTTTTATGTATGTCAACCAGTATATACTGTAACATAGATAAAATAGCACTACAAACAAATATTGTTAAATTTAATCTAAGCATGCATTAATATAAATCAAAATAAAAAGTATGAAGTAAATAAATCAATAATCAGAACAGTCTCACCGAATATCAATCCATTTCTTCAAATTATCTTGATTGTCCTTCTCCATTTTTCCGTGTTGGTATTCTTGCCCTCATATTTTCAGTATGTATGCAAGCATAGCCTTGATGTATGTTTAAGAAAAATATCGAAGATTAAGTTCTTCCAAAAGTATATTGATTTCGGGAGGAGGAATAATGCCAAAAGTCAGCCAATTTATAGAAAGTTGGTTTTCAAACAATCGACCCAAATTCAAAAGAGAGATCAACAATCGAGATTGTTGAATGTCATGTGATGTGAGTTATGTGTTAGTTAGAATGTGAGTTGGAAAATTCTACAGGATAAAGATTAAATTAGAATAATAATTTAATCTGTTATTAAGACTGTTCGAAAATAAAATGAATAAGAGTTCAAGATTAAATAAATGATTTAATCTTCGGTTGAAAGTCTTTGAAAATAGAAGAATTAGACATTGAATGAAAATGATAAAGTTAGAACTTGGAGAATGATTTGTTCGAATGCACACATGAATTAATTAATTAAATAAATATATTTAATTAATAAATATGTGCATGCATATGAGTCAAAACTAGTTAATTGACTGGTTATGACAGAGAGTCCCTTCGTAGAGATGATCAGATATTGAATCAAAAGATAACTGATGATTCAAATAGATCTCAAGTCAAAGTGAGAATGAATTATTAGATAAATGGGTGACAGAAGAATGTGACAAAAACAATTATTTATGAATTAAATGTTAATTTAATTCAACATTCGAAATTAAAATGATTTAATTAAATAAATTAAAATTTATTTAATTAACTGAAAAGGTTAATTGAATAATTAAATAATTTGAAAAGAATATTTAATTATAGTCAAAATATGATAAAGGGTAAGTTAAATAATAAATTATTTAATATAGAAAGAGAATTAATTAATTAGCGATGTAATTCAATAAATAGGATTTATTTAATTAATCAGAGTTAAATAAGTGGTTATAGCAAATAATCAAATAATTAAAATGTTATTTAGTTAAGAGAAGAAAGATGTGTATAGTAAAGAATTAAATAATTAACATTATTTAATCATGACCATGTACATTAGAAAATTATGTCGAAAGTGGTACTCACAAGACTAGACCAATTTTTAGTGTCGATAGTTTTCCCCTCTTTGATACAATGTTGTTTATCGCATTGTGTCAAAGAAATTGAAAAAAGGATATGCCCCAGTGAAAGTAGGGTGAGGAAGAATGACGAGGAGGTATTGGTATGCCCCCTCAAGAGGATAGGTAGGTTCAGATAACATGAGTGTGCTCTCAAAATAAACGAGAGGAATGGAATATGTAGGACAAGATACTAGGGGAAAATAGATAAGGATAATGAAGATGTTGAAAAGAAGAAATGTTAGAGAAGAAAAAAGATGAATAGTGGAAATGGATGTTAGTATCAGAAATGTATATTAGTTTTTTATATAAAATCTTCAATATTTTTCCAAATACATACTAATCCTTGCATTAAATCATCATTGGGTGGGACATGACAAAAATCTATAGTAAACACCATGATATGAGATAGACCAAGGTGTAAAAAGTCATCCACTTGCAAAAAACAAACAGTTGCAGACAAGGAGTGTCTTTAACTCATACTAAAGGCCAAATTGCCCCAATATTTTTGTCAAGACAAACCACATACAACAAACAAATAAAATATAGGTCATGAGATGTCAGTGCTCCTCTAAATCCTTCGTGGGACATCCTTGGGAAAACTAGTAACATGACTCAAAATACAAAGTTAAAAATACAGTTGATAGACAACAGTCAAAGAAAAAGAGTCTTGAGAAATCTAGTAACCGGACTAAAAAAAAAATCCATAAAAGATAAGACAAAATAAGATATAAAGTGAAAAATCCAATAAAATTATTTGCCAAAACTTAATCTTGTGTAATTTTTTGATGTTTGACATAGACCGATGTGAGGGATGACACATATCGTATAAGATGTTGAGTCTGGTTTCGACTTTGTAATCATTTGTGTAAGGCATGACAAAGCCTGGTTTTAGAAAGAAATTTTTTGTATAAGACATTTGAGCCTAATGTCATTGTTGCAACAAGCTACATGAGGCTATGATGATTGACGATGCCTATTGACAAGAAATACATATCTTTCTTATAGACATAAATTGATTGTTCTAAAAATATGTTTGATTTTGACTTGATGACAATTTTGACATGTTTTTCTTGTTGATGCATGACTTGTTTTGATGCCTTGACTATTATGAGTGTGTGCATGTTGAATTATGTGGACATGAGATGATGTACCCTAAAGGAATAACCTAGTGCAGCCTCGGGGGCTCATCGATTGACGACCTTGCCTACGTTGTACACGTAGAGACCTCATAGTTTCACTTGACTTTGACTGATATAACTAACTGAAATATGTACCTAACTTGATATTTAGATGATGTGTGTGGCAATGAGTGTGATAAACCCTAATGAACAAACCTAGTGTGGCCTTGGGGGCTCATTAATTGATAGTCTTTCCTATGTTATACATGTAGAGACCTCGTAGTTCAACATGACCAGTGACTTTGACATATACAAATATTGAGTCATAATTTTATGTGTGTGATACATGACAAACCTAGATAGATATACCTAATACCTCGGGGGAACATTAAATGATTTCCTTTCCTACGTCCAGTCGTAGAGGCAACATAGTTCAACAATTTCTATGACTGACCTGATTCAACTGACTTTGACTCTGTTTTTGGGATTTTTGACATGTTTTTTCTTTTTTTTTCTTTTTGGAGTTTTTTGATGTTTTTTTGGATTTTGGATATTTTATGATGTTTTTGAGCTTTTTAAAGACATTTTCTGACAGTGGAATGCTATGTACAAGGTCCAAATGACACAGATTGAGGATTTGTCCCCAGTCAGGAATAAGACCTATAGGATGGAGTAGAAAGACAAAGTGGACTTGATGTCAATCGTTCCAAGTTATGGATAAGACAACCATTTATTATGAGTGAAGGTGAAAAAATCTGATTAGAATGATGGTAGACAAAGGATAAAATTTGACTACACATGGCGCTTGTTTTCCAGGTTTTCACCATGGTACTTATCCATAGCACCACCAAAGTGATTTTCACTATTGGATGGATTATTTCTCTTTACTATTTTATTGATTTTTCAATTTTTTTGGTGTTACAAAGATGCTTGTTTACCAAGTTTTCATCAAGGTAACAATTTTTTTTATTAAGACATGGTTCTCAGAAGCCACACATAGAATCTCTTCAGATGAAGGTTGTTGATTGGTGATAAAAGTGGTTCTCCTTCGAGGGTAGAGAGTTTATACGATCCTGATCCAAAGGCTTCTGTAACAATATAAGGCCCTAACTAGTTAGGTTCAAACTTTCTTGTTTTTTCTCGTTCATCTTGATTCTTTGGGTTCTCCATTAAGACCAAGTCACCAATGTCAAAGTGTTGATTTAGAACTTTCCTATTATAGCATCGACAAAGACGGTTCTGATATGCTTGCAAATGATCTAGAGCCTTGTATCTTCATTCATCTAATAATTATAACTCATGCAATTTGGACACACGATATTCTTCATCGCCAATATGACCTTTCAAGGATAGCCTTAGGGAAGGAATTTCAACCTCAATAGGTAAGATAGCTTTAGAACCGAATATTAAGGAGTATGGAGTGGTGCCGGTGGGAGTATGGATGCTTGTGTGATAGGCCCATAAGGCAGGATTAAGTTGTAGGTTCCAGTCATGGCCAACATCATTGATAGTCTTTTTGAGGATTTTGATGATGGTTTTATTAGATGCCTTTGCTTGGCCATTACCTTGTGGGTAGTATGGGGTGGAAAAATGATGTTGGATATGGAATTATTCACAAAGATGGTGGACTTCTTGGTTTTTGAATGGATGACCATTATCTATGATAATGGATTGAGGTACACCATACCGAAAAATGATATAGTTTAGGATAAACTTGGATATTTGTGTGCTAGTAATGTAGGTCATGGGAATAGCTTCATTCCATCTGGTGAAGTATTCAGTGGTAGTTATGATGAACTTATGGCCATTGGATGATGGAGGGTGTATCTTACCTATGAGGTCAAGTCCCCATTAGGCAAAGGGCCATGGTGAAGTAATCAGACAAAGCTCTTATGCTGGCACGTATATCAAATCTTCGTATATCTGACACTATCGACATTTCTTGTGAAGATATATGAGTCATTTTCCATAGTAGTCCAATAATAACCTAATCTCATAATCTTGTGGGCTAAGATAGGACCACTAGAATGGGATCCACATATAGCCTCATGTACCACTCATAAGGTTTCTTGTGCTTCTTCTACGTCAAGACATCTCATCAAGGTGTTATCTAAGGTACATCTATATAAGGTATCTCTGATGATGGTGTATTTGGCAGACCTACGGATAAAGGTTTTATGTTGGTTGTTTGATAGGTCTAAAGGTAGGATTTGGGAATTTATATAGTTGTATAATTCCTTGTACCAAGAGGAAGTAGGACCAAAAATCATACAAACCATCATAGAATCGAGGACATCATAGGAAGGGACCAAAATTTGTTCGACCAAAAACTCGAATTTAGGCACATTGCTAGGAATATCCAATAAGGAACCCATGGTTGCCATAGCATTTTCTACCCTATTCTGAATGTGTGGTATTTTTTGAAATGTGATGTCATAAAAGTACTATTTGAAACTGCCAACCATGCGCTTATAGGGGCAAGTTTCTCATCTTTTGTTTCATAATCATCATTGACTTTCCGGATTACTAGCTGAGAATCCCCATAAACATGTAGACTCTTGATATTCCATTGGGCTTCCATTCTTAGTCTTGTCACTAAGGATTCATATTTCGCTATTTTGTTGGTGCAAAGGAAAGCAATTTTGAATGATTTAGGAATAGTATTTCCTTGAGGTGTAATAAATAGTATACCTGCTCTTGAACCATGATTAGTATGTGACCTGTCAAAGTATAATTTCCATTTGGTTCTAGTGTCAAATTTGAAGATAAACTCATCAAGAAATTCTACCACTAAAGGATGGTCTGCCTTCATGGGTACATCTTCTAGTTGATCCGCTATTACTTTCCCTTTTATAGCTTTCCTCTCTACATATTGGATGTCGTATTCACTAAGTATCATCACCCATTTAGCCAATCGACATGTTAATGCTGATTTAATTAGGAGATATTTCGGAGGATCTATCTTTGCGACCAACATGGTTTGGTGGTTTATCATATAGTCAAAGTTTTTGAGTAGAAAATACTACTATGAGATAGACACATTCTATGTTACTATAGTTTAGTTCGTATCCTACCAAAGTATGACTAATGCAGTAAACTACCCTTTCATGACCTTGATCATCATTTTTTGTGAGTAGGGTGCCTAATGCTAACTGAGTTTCTGAAATGTAAAGTATCAAAGGTCTGTGATTTGTAGGTGGCATCAACATAGGTGAAGTAAGCAAAAAATCCTCGATCTTTCAGAAAACTTCTTGAAATTTATGTGTCCATACAAATGGTACTCATTTCTTGAGAAAATATTGGAATGGATGTATTTTGTTTGCTAGTTGTACTATAAAGTGCCTGATAGACTATAATCTCCCATGTAGTGTTCTTAGCTGACCAATGATAGCTAGTGCATGTCCACTATAGCTCTTACTTTTGCGGGGTCCACTTCAATGCCTCTTGTAGAAATGATATACCCTAGAGGTTTTCCTGATTTAATGCCAAAGACACATTTTTTGGATTTAATCTGACTTTGTAATTTTCTAGTCTTTGAAATATTTTGTCCAAAACCTTCAAATGATCTGACCTTGTTAATGATTTGGCTATTATATCATTGACATAGTCTTACATGAGAGTATGTACAGGGTCATGGAAAATAGTTGTCATTGCACGTTGATATGTAGCTCCAACATTTTTGAACCCAAATGACATAACATTCCAGCAGTATGTTCCTCGTGGACATGTGAAAGTTGTCTTGTGTTGGTCTTTGGCAGTAATTTTGATCTGATTATAACCAGAGAAACCATCCATGAGGGATAGCATCTCATATCTTGTTGTAAGGTCCACTATCATGTCAATGTTCGGAAAAGGGAAGTCATCCTTAGGGAATGCCTTATTGATATCTCTAAAGTATGTACAAATACAAATGCCCCCAGATGGTTTGGCTACTAGTACAAGATTTGATATCCACTCTGCATAGTCTATGGATCTGATAAATCCGACATCCAATAGTTTCTTAAGTTCAACTTTGACTAGTAGAGTGATTTATGGATGCATCTTTCTTAGCTTCTATTTGACGGGCTTAATTCCTGGCTATAGTGGTAGATGGTGCAATATCAGGTCTGGATCCAACCCAGGAATGTCGGCATATGACCATGCAAATTTTTTTGTCTCTTTGTGAAGAAGTCTCAAAACTCATGTTGCTCTACCTTTGTCAAAGATGCTGCAAAATATATTACCCGAGGTTTTTCTTTTGTGTTTATGTTGATCTTGACAGACTCTTCTACTAACATTGGTGATATTTCCTAAGCAACTGGGAGAATATTCAAACCTCAATCCTTGGGTGCCTTAGAGAGGTTTTCACCCTTAGATACGTCTTTTATTTTTACTATTTCTTCGTCCAAAGGCACCTTTCGATTTTCACCTAGGGTCTTCTCATTTTAATTATTTTCAATGTTTTTCTTTTTATTTTCACTTTTGTGACTAGAGGTGTGAACATACTCCCCAAAATATTCTTTTTCATCCAGGTCTATGGTAAAGCCAGCTTTACGATCCCCTCTAGGTATGCCTTCTCAAAGTTCCATGAACTCATTTATTTCTTTGTCGTTCTCAAATATTTATAATATGGGTGTATCTTGTTGATCCCAATCAATAAGTTGGGGATATACGAGGGGCATGCAATCATCAGAGTTATCAAATGTGGAGGCTAACAAGGTGAATATAGAGTGGTTAACATGGTCACATAATTTTTAGACTAAATCCTTTTTTTTATTTTTCTTAGAGACAGGTAAACTTGGTTGAGGTACAATTGCAAGGGCTAGGTTGTCAAAAGATGGTTCGTTAGGTGCCCAAGATTCATGATCAAGGGTTTCCCAATAATATAGTTTAAGCCATTATTCTTTAGACAAGGAATTTTTAGGACAGGGGCTAGATGGAGTTGGTGTGGTTTGTAGCATTTTATCAAGTTCACCAAATATCTTATCTAGGTCCATCATGCTGGTAGAGGATAAGGAATCCCATTCATAGTCACTTGAGTTAGGGGAGTCATCATAAACTGGGTCAAGTGGTTCATGAGATATATGGATGTCTTCAAAATCACTCACTTCCTTTTGTAACAATAATGGAGTACTAGGAAAACCAGTTCTAATTGGTTGAAATCCTAGGCCTAGTCCTTTTGGTCTTTGTGAGACAATTATTGGTTCAATCCTTCCATTCTAATGTAGTCCTAACCCACTGTGTCTGTCATATCCTTTTCTTTTCATTATCATGAAGTCTTTTCCATATTGATCCTTAGCTATTTGAATAGACAATGAAGGGTTTTCATTGTCTTCTTTATACAACCTGGAGGTGACATCTTCTTGGTCCATAGCTTCTTTGCTTAACTCTCCCCATTTTGTGAAGGTCATTGTGGGAGGGACATGTATGGTGATAATTGGCTGCTTCCTATATGTTGTGGGTAAACCATATGACTTAGGTGGAACCAACTGACTGACACAATAGGATGCCTTCATGTGATATTCTCCACAACCCTTGTCTTGGATCTTGACCTTAGGAGTGGATGGCAATGTTTGTGATGAAATGGACTTGGTAAGAATTGATGGATCAACGTACAAGGATAAAGTAGATGATTAGTCTTCTTAATTAACTGGCACCTGTCGTTGTGGTATTTCATGTAGGCTTGTGCAATATTGAAAAGGATATGGATCACCATCAAAGGTTACCTCGATGCCATTATACGAAAATTTAAGACACTGGTGATATGTGGAAGGTACAATTTTCATTGCATGTATCCAAGGTCTACCTAGCAAAAGCTTATTGTGTATGTTAGAATGTGTAAATCAAAATGAATCTAAATTAATACACCAATGAAGCATTAGATTAAAGAAAGCAAAATGCAAACTCTAAACACAGGCAGCTTCTTCAAATTCATCCCATTGTCCTCTATCTCCAAGAATTCATTTCAAGATGCTTGCTCTCAGTTGTTTTAAACAACAACTTGTAGAATGGCAGCTTGAGAGAATGAGATTAATGAAAATGCATGTGCCATTGCTAATATGCTTTAAGCTATGAAATTGAAATGCTAATTAAATGCTAGAAATTCTAAAATGCGACTATAATGACTACGCATGAAAATCTAGGATTCAAGATCCTTTTCAACTCATAAGAGGGCTATATTTATAGATTTTTGAAGGCAAGAATTCAATTGGCCAAGATCGACGGTTGAGTTCAAACCTGTTAAAATGAACAACAAGAGATCAAGAATTCGAAAAGAAGATGGAAGTTTAAGAGATAGATGGAAAATGAAGAGACAAATGAAAGGTGTCTCTCATAATTTAAATAAATAAATATTTAATTATGTGTGAGAAATGAAAAACCTTTTAATTAAATATTGAAAATATTTAATTATGTGAGAAGAGAAAAAAGATTTTTAATTAAATATTTGAAAATATTTAATTATTGAGAAGAGTGAAGAATTTAGAAAATGTTTTAATTAAATATTGAAAATATTTAATTAAATATGAAATGAAGAATATTATTTAAATTTAGAATTTAAACTTGTGATAATTAATATAAATAAATTGTAAAATTTATTTAATTAATTAAGAGGAAGATAACATTAATTAAATAAACTTATTTATTTAATTAAACTAGAAGAATTTGGAAAATGAACAATATAAATAAATAATTAAATTTATTTATATGCAGATGACTTAAGAACATTAATTAAATAATTCATATTTAATTAATTAATAGGTTTGGTTAATCATGACCATTTTTAGATGTGTACATTTTGCCCCTATTTGAAGTGATGTGTTTTACACATTGCTTCAAAGAATTTGCCCCTGATTTTGAAAAAATTATTGATGATGCTATATGCCCCCTCAAGAGATAAATCACGTGATGAGAATGATGATGAGGATGATTTGGAAGATTTTCAGATGATTTCAGAGAAAATTTGGCGATTTAACTCTCGAAATAGCACTTTGCATAGTAAAAATAAAAATAAAATGCCATTTTTACCCCTTTAAAATTTAAAAAAAAAGGTGAGAAGTCACTTTCATTTAAACAGTAACCTTCGAGAATTTTCGAGCTCTAAGAGAGATATTAGCGATGCTGATCCCTTATGAGCACCACAGATTCAAGCGAGGTCGCCATCATCAGAGACCACCTGCGTATGGACCTCCGGTAAGTCGATCAAAACCTCTTTGAAATTTTTAATGATTTTTGAATGCTTTTTTAATTTTTTTTTAATTTTTCAAATTCACATACGAGCCTTAGTTTAGTGCATAGATTAGATAAATCGGTGCATCCAAAGTGGTGCATAGGTGCAAAATAGTCGCACATAGGTGAATTAGCACATAGGATAGATCAAATGGCGCATCCATGAAACTTGCTTGCAGAGGATGGTAGATTAGGGCATAGGCTAGATTAGCGCATTGATGAACTGTTTTAGTGCATTTGCTTGATAAAATAGTGCATTCATAAAATCATGCATCCATAGTCTATTTTAGTGCATTCATGGAGTCAAGTTGCGCATCCATGTTTTTAGCGCATTGATTGACTATTTTGGCACATCCATGGATTTTTGTTGAATTTCAATTTTTGAAGAAAAATTGATGCATGCTTGACGATTGTTGCTAGATTAGACAACATATTTTATGCTTTTGAATATCATCAGTGATTAGTTTTGATAAATTTGTCTTCGTGCTTGAAGAACAAATAGGTCTGATAAATTTGCTTCCATGCGATATGAAAACAAATAGTAGAAATGATAGATTTGCTTTCTCGATTGAAAGTCAAATAGATAGATATTGAGTCATGATGACTGTTAAATTTGTTTCCATGTGATATGTAAAACAAATAGAAATTGATTGATAAATTTGCTTCCATGTGATATGTAAAGCAAATAGAAATTGATTTGAACTTGCTTGATGTATTGATTGGTTGATGATATCCATTGCTGATTGATTTACATGATTGCTTGATGATATTGTAAAGGAGGAATTTAACCTCCTCCAGATCAGAGAGAGATTTCCTCAGACGTGGGAGATGATTCCCCGACTGTCCCATGAGGATTTAGGAGTGATAGATCAGTGTGGTTTGAGAGCTTTGTTGAGTATCCTACAGTATCAGGTCAACAAGGCACTATTGACTGCTTTAGCAAAGAGGTGGCACAATGAGCACAACACCTTCCATTTGCTGACAGGAGAGATCACGGTGACTCTGGAGGATGTTTACAGGATTCTGGGTATTCCTGTGGTTGGAGAGCTTGTAATTTATGATCACAAGGAGATTGGGGGGATAGATGCACTAAGACGGGTCTTCCAAGATCCTCATGTCTCCGGATATGAGATTCCCTAGAAGGAGATGATGGAAAGATATGCCCCACTGCCTTTGGTTTTAGCAGGTATGATCGATGGTTTCCTTTGTCTTGATCGTAGGGCAAAGGGACTATCAGTTGGGTGGGGTAGGATTCTAGAGGACATGCTTCTCCACCACACTAGATATGCATAGGGATCATGCATGCTTTCCCATCTGTACCATGATCTTCATCAGGTCATGTACACAGATGGGAAGAGTCTCTCCTGCAGGGTGAATTTTTTATAGATATTCGCATAGGAGCACTTTGCGATTACATGCCCCATCATCTGGAGAGATCGCCCCATTGGATTTCCATATGTTTATGCATATACAAGGCCCCTTGTCTAGCCGAGGCTGGGCAAATTAGAGTACTGGTGGCGTGTACTTGATGATTTAGATACTGTCATCTGGCAACTGTATGTGGACTGTGACCCATGGGAGGCTAATGATATAGAGCTACCATACATGACCAGATCCAGATACCTGCTTGGGCAGACACCTTTTATCATCGAGCGGTTTTGGGTGATGAGAGTGTTGAGACAACTAGGATTGGTTCAGATGATGCCGCAGGGTGTGGCACATTATGCCAGATGACAAGAGGATGTATCAGAGTGGGGTCCATTTGTGACCATTAAGGTAGCCAGAGCAGAGTACTTTGAGTTACAGCTAACTCAGTGGGCCATGCATCCAGAGGTTTCTCATGCAGGGATGACGGATGATTATGCAGCTTATTTTTACACACATCCCTTCTCGAGATTTACCAGTCCAGAGGAACCTGCCTCAGTGATGGGAGGGTCAGTTGCACAGGTGGGGTGACAGTAGCCCCAAGGACCTCCAGTAGCAGGGTAGCCACAGGGTCAGGCATAGATACTAACACAAGGAGGGGTGCAGGTAGATCAGGCTGAGGATATCGGCGGGGTGGCTATGGATGTGGATGACGAGAGCTCAGAGGATGAGGAGATGGATGAGGAGTCAGATGAATCAGATAGCGGGGATGAGGGGGATGATGGGGGTGGTGGGAGACATAGATTTTTCTTTGATGTTCCTTTCAGCATGAGACCACGGACATCCATAGTGGTGGGTCAGCCTAGTACTTTAGCTCCACAGATTACTATTAGGGCTCCGTCACAGGGACAGGTGGATGCTTTGCAGGCTGAGGTTCAGACTCTTTGGAGTCAGTTAGCATAGGCATAGGTGACCATTAGTCAGTTGCAGGCACAGATCACACAACCACTACCTCCTGACCCACAGATAGCTTAGCTTGCAGTTGAGAGAGACAGTTTTAGAGAGCGATGCATACAAGCTGAAGGGGAAGCCGAGAGATTGCTAAGATCAGTTGAGAGCACCTCTATTGGAGAGGTTGTAGCAAAGGCACTAGAGACTGCTCGGGAGGCCGAGTACTATAGGATGAGGTATTTTGAGGCAGTGCCACTTGAGCGGCGGATAGCATTTACATAGTCAAGTACTCAGACTGGGACCCATTCATGCAGTCACTCCAAGAGTGCAACTAGGAGTGTGGGTCAGTCTGTCAGACGAGAGATCAAAGCTTTTGGTAGCAGAGATCCGTCGAGACCTACTACCTCTGGAGGCAATAACAGTCATGTTCCATGGCCAGATTCCCCCTAGTGATGAGCTTTTGTACACATTTATGCCATTGTATTTGATATATCTTTTTGAAACATTTGATATCCTTGTATTTCTGGACATTTGTTTTGATGCGATTTATGATATGCAGTGGTGATTTGATTATTTACATGTTATGGATGCATGTTTTTACTTTTATATGCTATGTCGTGTATGATGATGCAATAATGATATGATATAATCTAAATGATTTTTTTCTTTCTTTCTTCATGATGTATGTAATGAATGTGTGATGCAAGATGTAAATGCTTTTAAATGAAATGAGAGAATATGATTTATGATGTAAGATGAATGATGTAATGGAAATGCACTTATGTGATGATCTTATGATATATGATGTAAATGAACATGATAATAATGATGATGTGAACATAATAAAATGATGATGTGAACATAATAAAATGGATACAATTTTATTTATGAATGTGTGCAAATGTATATGTTAATGAATGATTAATGAATGATCATGTATATGATATGTAATGATGGATAATGATCATGATGAATAAAATGAGATGATAATGAATATGATAATGAAATGAAATGGTGATGAAAGTATGCAAGTGCAATGATAATGATAATGAAAAATGATGTGAAATGAATGTGAATGATAATGAAAAATGAGATGTAACAAATGTCCAGTCATACTCCACCATTGTTTGAAAAAGATATTCAAGAATGTGATCAAACCTCAAAAATATATTTAAAAGGCCCTCAAAATGCAAATGACTTATGCAGTCCTAATAATGAATTATGCAATCCTAAATGAAATAATGAACCATTCTCCCTGTTGCCATTTCCTGCTGTGTTTAGTTGTCATCATTGAGCCTTTTGATATGTTGAAAGTTAGTACAAGCATCAAAGGGTATGTTAGCACCAATGATGACCTGAGTACTGATTTCATAATGTTTGATGTAGCAAGTTAATACAAGCATCGAGGTATAATTGAACCAAGATGACCTAAGTATTTCTTGCATAAACAGACAAAAGTTAACCATTTTCCTATGCAAATTCTGAAATGTCATCAATGATATGTTGCAGAGCATGTCCCATGACCAATTTGCACAATACTAATGATTAACTTACAGACATCAAGCAAAGAAAAAACATACTTCTTCCTTGTGATTCTAGTTCAGTACATCATTGAATCACTCCAAAGATATGATGTCATCAAATATCAAAACAACAATTGCAACTGATTTGCATTAAGTTTTTCATTCATTTTATTCAAATTAAGATCATCCAATTTGTTTTAATCATCTGTCAAATTAGTCATGTAAGCTCATTTCAATTGGACAAGACTGTTGTTTTCGATACTCTGATTTTAGACACATGCTACCGACCACTTGCTAGAAAAGCTTCAAGAAGCGAACCGCCCCCTAGTGACCTTGTACTCTAACTCTTGCTAGACACAACTGTTATGACGAATAACCCTCAAATCATCAAGCCATGATGAGATCCTTGTCATTCCAAGGAGATGATGCAATGCGCATGCGATGGTGAGGTGTGTGCATGATACCGATGTAGAATGAATCCTAATAGATGAGAGAGCCAAATAAAATCACAAACAATGCCTGTTTGCTAGGTTTTCACCATTTGTTTTTATTGCACTTTTTCCTGATTTTATGATTTTTTTGCTATTACCAAGACGCCTATTTGCTAGGTTTTCATCAAGGCAATTTTTTTTTTTTTTTATACTGTTTTTGATATTTTCTCAGGCGTAGAACCTCTTCAAATGAATGTTGTTGGTTGGATTTTCGAACAAGTCCCCTTTCGTTGTTGACAACTGATATACCCCTGATCTGTATGCTGCAACAATAACGAACAGGCCCAACCAATTAGGTTCGAACTTTCCTTTCTTTTCCTGATCTTGTTGATTTCGATGTTTTTCTCTAAGAACCACATCACCTACTTGAAAATTTCATGGTTTGACTCTATGATTGTAGCTACGGGACATAATTTGTTGATATCCCTTCAAGTGATTAACTGCAGTTTGATGCTGTTCATCAAGTAGTTCTAGCTCTTGCAACCTTGATACTCGATAATCTTCATCATTGATTAACCCTTTAAGTGATACTCAAAGTGAAGGAATCTCAACTTCTACTGGTAGAATAGCTTCTACTCCATAAACCAAAGCATAAGGAGTATCTCCTTTTGGTGTGCGAATGCTTGTTCTATAGGCCCATAATGCTGGATTCAATTGGACATGCCAATCACGACCTGCCTCATTCACTGTTTCTTCAAAATCTTTAGAATTTTTTTGTTTGAAGCTTCGGCTTGACCATTCCCTTGTGGATAATAAAGATCAGAGAACTTATGTTGGATGTGAAATCTTTCACATAGTTCATCAACATCCTAATTTTTAAAGGGTCTACCATTGTCTATGATAATGGAGTTGGGAATGCCATATCTACAAATGATATAATTTAAGATGAATGAAGAGATTTGTTTGCCTGTAACAGTTGTCAGAGGAACAACTTCAATCCACTTAGTAAAATACTCAGTGGTTGTAATGATAAATTTATGTCGGTTTGAAGATGATGGATGTATTTTTCCAACCAAGTCCAATCCCCACTAAGCGAAAGGCCATGTTGTGGTGAAGGGTTGTAATTCCTAAGTAGGCGCGTGAATGAGATTCCCATGAATCTGACATTTTGCACATTTCTTCACAAAGGTGAATGATTCTTTCTCCATGGTTGGCCAGTAGTACCCTAATTTTACAAGTTTCTTTGCTAAGGTTAGTCCACTTGAATGTGTCCCACAAATTCCACCATATACTTCTTGTAAGGCCTTTTCCGATTCATCGTGTTCAAGACATCTAAGGAGGGTACCACCCAGACCATGCCGGTATAAGACGTCAACAATTAAGGTGTAATGGGATGATTGACGAATGAAATTTATTTTTTGATTCCTAGACAAGCCTAAGGGAAAAGTAGTATCTTTTAGGTAAGTGTAAATTTGGCCATATAAGGAAGAGTCAGAACTCGTCAGATAGAAAATGATTTGCGTTTTAGGATTGTCATGGGCAGGAGAAAATAATTTTTCCACCAGGAAATTGTACCATTTTTTATTCTCTGTCAGCTGGAGTAGAGAGGAGATTGTAGCCATAGCGTCTGCTGCTTTATTATCAATGCACAGAATCTGTATGAACTTGATATTAACCAATTATTTCTTGAGATCTTCCACCATTATTTTGTAAGGTATCAACTTGTCATCTTTAGTGTGATATTCATCATTGATTTGGTTTATAACAAGTTGTGAATCACCAAAAACTTGAAGTTCTGTGATTTTCCAGTCTACTGCAATTCTTATGCCGATTATCAATGCCTCATACTCAACTATGTTGTTTTTGCAAGGAAACATTAGCCGATAATATTTTGGGATTGTAGGTCCTTGAGGTGTAATAAAAATAATTCCTACTCCTGAGCCATGTTGAGTGTAAGAACCATCAAAGTAGAGTGACCATGACTGCTAGATATCTGTTGTGAACATGTCAGCATCAGGAAAATCAACATGTATTGGGTGTTCTGCTGGTATTGGTGCCTCTGCTAATTGATCTGTAATTACTTGTCCCTTTATAGATTTTTGATTCACATAATAAATATCAAATTCGCTTAGAATCATTACCCATTTAGCCAGCTTTCCAGTTAAGGTTGCCTTACTTAGAAGATATTTGAGTGGGTCAATCTTAGCCACAAGCTTTACTGTATGAGTTAGCATGTAGTGTCGTAACTTTTGAGAAGTGAACACCACTACTAAACAAGATTTTTCAATGAAGGTATAATTTAGCTCGTGACTTGTTAGGGTTCGACTGATGTAATAAATGGATCGTTCTTTTCCTAAGTTGTCCTCTTGTGCCAATAACACTCCTAAAGACACTTCTGTGGCAGCAATATATAATATGAGAGGTGCACCTTGTACTAGTGGATTCATGAGATACAGCTTTATCTGATCAAATGCTACTTCACATTTGTACTCCCACTTGAATGGAACATTCTTGTGTAAGAGATGTGTAAATGGTAAACTTTTATCCGCCAGTTGAGCAATGAATCTTCGAATGGATTGTAACTGTCCCTGCAAAGAGCATAGTTGACTAATATTCCTTGGTGGTGGCATATCAAGAATTGCTTGTACCTTAGCTGGATCCACTTCAATTCCCTTTTTCAACATAATGTATCCTAATAACTTTCCAGATTTCACTCCAAAGACACATTTCTTTGGATTAAGTCTTACTTTGAATTGTTCCATTCTTTTGAAAATTTTAGATAAGATATCGATGTGTCCTTCTCTAGTGTTAGACTTGGAAAGAAGATCATCAACATAATCCTCCATGAATGTATGCATCATATCATGAAAAATTGTTGTCATTGCTCATTGGTATGTAGCTCCTACATTTTTTAATCCAAATGGCATTACGTTCCAGCAATAGGTACCCCAAGGACATGTGAATGTTGTTTTATCCTGATCTTCTGGTGCAATCTTTATCTGGTTGTATCCTAAAAATCCATCCATCAATGAGTACATTGCATGTCTAGCAGTTAAATCAACAATCATATCAATGTTTGGTAAGGGGAAGTCATCTTTGGGACATGCTTTGCTCAAATCCCTGGAATCTGTGCAAATTCTAATCCTTCCGTCTAGCTTTGAAACATGCACGATATTGGAGATCCATTCTGCATAGTCCATGGACCTGATGAATCCAACGTCTAAAAGTTTCTTTAATTCCTCTTTAACCAATAATGCAACATGTGGGTGCATTTTTTTGAGTTTTTGTTTTACAGGCTTTGCCCCTAGTGTAATAGATAGATGATGCATGATGAGATCTGGATCCAATCCAGGCATATTTGCGTAGGACCATGCAAAACTGATTTGATTATTTTTGAAAAATTTTGTGAATCTGTTAGAGATGCAGCCAATTGCAAAACTTTAGGATTTTCTGTAGTACCTATATTTAGTGCCTCTGTTGGTTCGATTAGAATGGAAGATATTTCTTGATAATACTCTGGAAGACTGTCAAGTTTCCCATCATCCGGTGCCTTTGAAAGGTTTTCACCATTGGATACGCTTTTTATTTTCCTCTTTTCTTGATCTAATACTGCCTTTGTTAGGTTTTCACCATTAGATCTTTCTTTTATATTATTTATTTCATAGCTGAGAAACTTGGCACTTTCCTGTCGAAAAATCTGATCTTGTGATTCCCCGACGGAAATTTTTTCGAGATGGGATGAACAAAGAAATTTTATTATGGTTTCGTCATTTGGAAAAGTTGGAACATCAATGGGTGTGACTTGTTCCCAATCAATGAGTTCAGGATGAACCAAAGGTAATGGATCATTAGGATGAGTAAGGTCATTGGCCGTTAGGGTCATGATGTTATTGTCAACATTATTATGGGAGAAGTCTAAGATGGTATCTTCCTCAAAATGATCTATCTCACTTTGAATTGAATTGGTCTCACTAGATTCATGATTGCTTTGTAGGACATAATCAAGCAGAGGTCTTGAGCTTTCTCCTTGTAAGAATTTAGGTGATAATTTGTGTATGACACCCACCCTTTTCTCTGAGATGAAAGTATCGTCCGAGAAGTCATCCCATTCATATTCATTTGAGTCTATTTCAAAATTATCTGCTTGAATTCTTAGAATTGATTCAACTAACTTTTCATTAGATGGCCTTTGTGTTACTTTTTCCTTAATATCTTCACCATATCCTAACCCAGTCTTATCTTTTGGATGCATTGTTTTTAATTGGATAGGTTCAACAATACCCTCTTTTCTTTTACCTAGAGGGTCGTTTCCTTCATAACCCATTTGTTACATGATATGATAACCCTTTCCATATTGTTTTGTGGGTAACTTGATATGCTGTATGGATTATTCTTCATCTTTATAGAGCCAATCAAGAATAGCTCTATCTTCTACTTCAGTTTCTTTGATAAATATCCCATTAAATTTGGTGATGGGGGCTGAATTTGAGGCTAAAAATGTTGGAGCCTATTGTACAGATGTTGATGGCTAACCATGGGATCTTGGAGATAGGGGTAGATTAGAGAGAGATAAGGAATATTCTCCCACCCCATTATCTTTCAATTTTAACTTGGTGCCAAAATTGCTTATCATTTCTTGCGCTTGTTCTTTGTATTTGGAGGTAGAGATGGCCAAGGCCTCTCTATTATGTGGGACGAGTGTGTCCTGAGTTGCTCTTAGGTTAGAACAAGTTTGACTGCTAATGTGATCAACGAGTATTGTTAATTCTTGTCGATCATATGGAAATTTCAAACATTGATGATAAGTAGATGGAACAACTTGCACGTCATGGATCCATGGATGACCCAATAGTATGTTATAGGTTAGATCTCGATCGAGAACCTAACAAAAGGTATTCTTCACAACAGGTCCCACTCTGATTGGTAGCATGATGAGACCTTTGGAAGTCCTTTCCTCATCATCATAGGCCTTGATTGTAATTTTCCTCTGTGGATCTATAGAGTCTGTTGAATATCCCAAAGCTAGGACCAATTTTAAAGTACAAATGTTTAATCCATCTCCCCCATCTATGAGAACACGTCTAATGTGGGCTTTGTGAACCATGACTTCTAAATAGAGTGATGAATTATGCAGATGGGTTATGGATGAATCATCTTTTTCAGAAAAAGATAAACATGTGTAGGAGGACAAGTGTCCCACCATGGCTTGAAATTTATTGATATCCAGATCAGGGGATATAGTTGTATCAACAAGGGCCTTTTCTAGAATGTCCTTATGTGTAGGTGATAACTTTAAAAGTTCCAAGATAGAAATTTGGGTTGATGTTTTTCGTAGATGATCAACGAAGTTGTATTGACTTGGAGGGGGAATTGCTGCTTTAGATGAGCTACCTTTAACAATGATCTTGGCTTGTCCCCTTGTTGTAACATTGACCTCTCGATATTCTTACTTACCTTTGATTTGGATAGCATTTATTTGAGGATCGTCAGTATAGATATGATTGATAATGATGTTGTGGATGTTATTAACATTCTTTCCCTTGTCACTCGAGGATTCCCCTTTTTGATAATTAGGGAGAGGATTCTTAAATGCTTGATGGTCATTATTAACATTATGTCCCTCAACTGTGATGGTATGGTTATCAATCAAATCTTGAACAATATTCTTTAACCCTTGGAAATTCTTTGTCTTATGACCTTTGCACCTATGATAATCACAGAAGTGTGAGTGAAAAAATGATGGTGGTTCAACTTGAGGCTCATAGTCTCTTTGTGGTGGCAATGTAATAGTGTTTTGATTCAATAATTCTTTAAGAATGGATTCCAAAGATTGGCCCAAGGGAGTGAAACTCCGTCAACTCGAAAAATATGACGATCTGGGCACGTTTGAGTTTTGATTATTGCCAAAATTATTTCCACAATTGTTAGTTGTGTTTCCTTGATTGGAAACATTGCCTTGGGTGCTAGAATTTCCAGTATTATTGCTACGTTGAACACCTGACACATTAAGGATGATAGGCTTGGTATTCACATTGTTAGCACCTACTACCCCATCATTTACAACATTTTTATTTCAAGTCCAAAATGGTGACTTGTCATTGCTATTATTATGGTTATTTTTGTTGTTGTTGTTGTAGGAATTTGAACCTTCTTTATTGATTTTTAGAACTCCACGCTTGATCAATGCACCTTCAATAGTAATTGCATTTTCAATCAATTTTTCAAATGATTGAGGACAATGAAGGTTTAGTCTGTAACTCATTTCTTGATTAAGACTATCGATGAAGATCTCCATCTTTTCCTTTTTAGGAACAGGACGAGAGTATCTAGCAAACGCCCTTCTCCACCTTTGCAAAAATGTAGTGAAAGATTCCCCTACTTTTTGTTTTACCTTACAAAGATCAAGCATGGTTATCTGGTGTTGGATGTTGTAAGAGTATTGTGATATAAACTTATTTATAAACTCTTCAAAGGTTTTGATGGGGGGAGTGATCTTTGAAAGCCACTCCATGGATTGTCCACCCAGACTTCATGGAAACAACCGCATTAAGTAGGTATCATCATGAGAAAATTCTAAGCTCATATTTCGGAAATCCCTTACATGCTCAATGGGGTCAGTTTTCCCATTATACCTATCAAACTTAGGGATTTCACAATGTTTTGGAAAAGGAATCATTCAAAGATTTCTATTGAATGGATAAGGACATATTTCCTCCAAAACATACTTCTTTGTTGCTCCCCCTTGCATTTCTTTTATTTTCCCTTGTAATTCCTTGATTTGTTGAGTAAAGGCACTAAAATCGTTAAGAGGAGTTTCAGGATTTTCTTTAATCCCTTCTATGTCAAAATCGGCAGGTAACTTAGCTCCTTGATTAGCTAAAGAAAGAAAGTATCTCTCCTTGTTTAGTTCTAAAATCCTTTCCATAAGAGTATGGAATTGAGGATCCTACTCTGCTTCTTGAAGTTTTTCTTCCGTTAACTCTTCAGTTTTTGAATTGTTAAAGACATTTTCCTCCCTCTCACTATTATCACCCATTTTTCTCACTGTACTTTCATCTTTTTTTGTGTGCTTTCGAGATCTCATGGTAACAGGCATAAGATTTTCTCAAATTCTACTAACTTTGATCAAAGGAATGAAATAGTGCAATGGTGATGGATATGAAAGTCAAGATAGAATGAAGTTTCTATGACTTAAAATATTTTTAATCTTTAGCCCATGATTCCCTGATTGAAAGGATGAAAATTTTGTTTGCGGGAATTAAACCAAAGATCGAAAATAAAGATGATTTTGCACTTTGTGAAGTTTGATCTTAGCTTTGTAGAAAGATGAATTGGATGAATGCCTAATGCATTTGAGTTCTCTATTGCAAAATTTGATTTGGACGAGTAGCATACGTGATTGCAACTTGGGGAATATAAGAAGAATGAATACACTGACTGTGGTTATGCCTTTGAGAAAGGGCTCTTATTTGAAAGAAATCTCTTGAGTATAAGGGTTCTACAACATAATCATCATTGAAACCTCTAATATAGTCGTGATATCGATGAATAAAGGTTCTGTGTTCAAGCAGGACCTTTCGACTTTGATATAGAAATTTCCTCTTCTTCAATACCTTCTTATAACTGAGAGACTTCTTGGGCTTTCTAATCTTTCTTTCTAGGGACTTCTTAGAAAATGTTGTAGACTTCCAAACTCTGAGCATGGGAAAGACTAGACCGAAAAGACTTGATTTCTGAAAGTCAAAAAATCACCTAGGCTCAGAAAATAGATGCCTCAAAACAAAGCACAGATGTGCTGAAACAAAGCACAAATGCATTGAAACAAAGGACAAATGTGCCAAAACAGAGTGTCAATGCACTAAATTACCTCTGAGACAAACATGTTTTGATAATTTGACAAATTATTTTTTGTTTTGGATGATCTTAATCTGATTTAAATGTGAAAAATACATCATAGAACTAGACAGTTGTTTTTTTAATCCTAAAATCTAAACAAAGAGTGTATGTTCTTGAGATTTCCACAGGTTTTAAACAAGATAAGCATTTCAGTTAGACTCACTCTTAATTTGTCAAATAGGTCATCATAGTAATCACAACCCATAGCTTAAAATCACGTCGACTCACATAGCCTTGTCACCCCCTAGAGGGCGCCCGTGTTTTTGTCTTTTCCAGGTGCGTAGTCAAAGTGATAGAAGTGGATACTGAATCCCTTGAGCAAAAAATTTGTGGCGATTATATGGTGAGTGCCTTGGGGGCATATTCTTCCCTCCCCTTGCACCGTAATTAAGATGATGTTTGGATACTGACACGGCTAGCTTTCTACACTATGGTTCATAGTAAGGGTATCCGTTTAGTGTGGAAAATAGATATACTCCCTCAAGAGACCTCCCAACCTTTAGAACAAAGGTTTTGGGGATGGTTATCCTGCGCACTACTGTCAAGTTGGATTTTCATCAACAACTTGCTTTTGATTAAAGTGGGTTGGAAACCTTGGCTTTAAGTGTTCCCACTTAGGTTGTTCTTCTTGGGTGAGTACTTTTTCCCACAAGAGCAGGCCTTCTAAAGGATGTAATAAAACATTAAATTGCGGAAAATAAAAGGTAAGTCTGGTGTTCTGATCACCAAGTTAAGGGGAGAGCATTAACCTATTACCCACAATCACAACAAACAATAATGATTCAATTTTAAATCCCAAATTGACAATTCTCTACACTAAGTGAAGATGTTGCTTCACCAAAAACATGGGATTCATTTTATCCAAAAGAAAATTTATGTTTGGTGACTATCCTAGGATTGGTTAATTTAGATTTAGATGTCTACCTTAGGATTGCTTCATTCCATTTAAAATAAAATTTGAGAAATATTATCTGCGGATGGTGTCGAAATAAGAATTTAAAATTTTTACAACTGTATGCATCGAAACAGGTCATCTATGCACCGAAACAGGCCATGTATGCGCCGAAAGATCTCACAGGAATGCACTGAAACAGAGTGTCTATGCACTGAAACAGGCCATGGATGCGCCGAAATAGTTAATGTATGCACTGAAAGATCTCATAAATGCGCTGAAACAGTCTTCGTATGCGCCAAAACGTGATTTTTGTCCGTCACCTGCCAAAAAAATCTGCAAAATGAAAATATTAAATGTGGGGCTTGGCCCCATGGTGGGTGCTGAAAATGTGTATGTTAAAATGTGTAAATCAAAATGAATCTAAACTAATACACCAATGAAACATTAGATTAAAGAAACTAAATTAAAGAAAGCAAAACACAAACTCTAAACATAGGCAACTTCTTCAAATTTGTCCCATTGTCCTCTATCTCCAAGAATTCGTTTCAAGATGCTTGCTCTTAGTTGTTTTAAATAGCAGCTTGAGAGTATGAGATTAATGAAAATGCATGTGCCATTGCTAATATGCTTTAAGCTATGAAATTGAAATGCTAATTAAATGTTAGAAATGCTAAAATGCGACTATAATAACTACGCATGAAAATCTAGGATTTGAGATCCTTTTCAACTCATAAGAGGGTTGTATTTATAGATTTTTGAAGGCAAGAATTCAATTGGCCAAGATTGACGGTTGAGTTCAAACCTGTTAAAATGAACGGTAAGAGATCAAGAATTCAAAAAGAAGATGGAAGTTTAAGAGACAGATGGAAAATGAAGAGACAAATGAAAGGTGTCTCTCATAATTTAAATAAATAAATATTTAATTATGTGTGAGAAATGAAAAGCCTTTTAATTAAATATTGAAAATATTTAATTATGTGAGAAGAGAAAAAAGCTTTTTAATTAAATATTTGAAAATATTTAATTAAATATGAAATGAAAAATATTATTTAAATTTAGAATTTAAACTTGTGATAATTAATATAAATAAATTGTAAAATTTATTTAATTAATTAAGAGGAAGATAACATTAATTAAATAAACTTATTTATTTAATTAAACTAGAAGAATTTGGAAAATGAATAATATAAATAAATAATTAAATTTATTTATATGTAGATGACTTAAGAACATTAATTAAATAATTCATATTTAATTAATTAATAGGTTGGGTTAATCGTGACCATTTTTAGATGTGTACAGTTATATGTAAGGGTGAGATCCAAGACTTGTAAGCTAGTATCCATAAGTATAGGGCCAATCTTGATGGGGAGTGTAACAACTCCTTTTGACGATCTTTCCTCATCATCAAATGCCTTAATGACTATACTCTTAGTGGTCTCCACACATGCTTCTGAGAATCCTAATGCCTTAACCAATTTTAAGATACAAAGGTTCAACCCTGCTCCTCTGTTTACCAAGAATCATTTGACTTTGTTTGATGGACAAGAAATTATAGGTGTAACGGATCGTTATGATGTTTTTTTTGGTTTAATAATCCTATTAAGAGAATGTGGTGTGGTGGGAATTGGTTAAGTATCCTACCATTTCTTCGAAATGATTGACATCTATGTTGGTAGGGACAATTGTGTTCTGCAAGGCTTTGTCTAGAATGACTCAATGATCTGGTGATATAGTCAATAGTTCCAAGATGGATATCTCTGCTAGGGTCTTGCTCAGCTAGTCAAGAAAATTGTGAACCCTTTAATTTCGGACCTGCACACAAGCAACAAATAGACACAACATTAGATCAAATGTACAACGTGAAATGAGGATTCCCCATGAAATTAGATTGTAACATTAAAATAGGAAAACAAGTGAAGCACAATATAAATGAAAGTAAGAAAATCCTATTCTAATGAACAACTATCAATCCCATGGGGGAATTAGTGTGGATTGGTATGTCAAAATCAGCCCTTTCCCAGTTCTTGTTTGTAAGCTTGATGATTGTGATGGTGATATCAGCCGGTTTGAATGGAATGAACAAGATTAGCTCTCAATTTAAGAGAGTAACCTTGCATAAAATATGTGAAATTTGTGGATGAAATGAAGTATAATATACTTTCTTGAATTGTGGATGATAAAATGAGGAGAAAAGCCTCCAATTTATAGATTTTCAAACTAGAAAAGAGAGTGAAATAGAGAAATGTGGGACCATTCAACATCCAATGGCCAAGTGCCACTTGTCAAGATGTGAATGGTTGATGGTTGTGCACATTTTGGCCAAAGTGCCAAGAAATGCAATTAGGTGGAATTTTGAATTTGAGAAATGACATGTGAGAGGCAAAAGGAATGAAATAAATGCCACTTGGATCAATACACAAGGACATGTAAGAGGAGTGAATTCCTTGTTGGATGTACAAGTCCACTTGGACTTTTTGAATTCAAATTAAGGGAATATTCCCTTTTGATGCTATGTGAGGGAAAATAGATGAATTAATAAATCAAAGTAATTGATTTATCGTGCAAGTTGCATTCTCTAGAGAATATAACATAAATTAAGATTAAGTTAATCAAAGCTTAATTAATTTAATAAAGGATTTAGGAGATGTGACAATTTAGACTTAAATTGATGAATTAATTCAAATAAGAATTGAGAGGAATTGATTTAATTAAATAAATGATTTTGATTTATTTAACTAAGTGGGAAAATGTTAGATTAAATCAAATGAGGTTTAATTTATTTAATTTAATAAGAGGACTTTAGAGACTTTAATCAAATAAAATAATTTATTTAATTAGACATAAATATAAGGTTAATTAAATTAATTTGATTAATTTAATCACTGGAAGAGAAAGATTTAATCAAATAAACAATGGTTTATTAAATTAAGAAATATAATATGATGAAAAGCTCAGAGTATGATTTAGGAGGAAATATTGTTAATAATCAAGATCAAGTGTGTCGAACTAAATTTGTTCATTTTCCATGCTTATATTTTTACCCTCTCTGAAACAATGTACTTGTTGCATTGATCCAAAGAATAAATTGTTGTGATCAAAGTCGAAAATTTCTTGATTTTTCAAATGTCCCACTATTGCCCCAACGAGAAGGATTACGCTATTATGTTGCCACCTTGAGAGATCAGGTGGAAATGCTAATTTCCCAATTGAGATCGTAATAAAATGCGAGAGGAGTGGTCCTATTGATCAAAGGATGAAAGATAATTCTTTGATGCAGACAAATTTCATGATGTATAGATAGTCATCGACTATGGGTAGTCTCATGTATATCTTGATGCGACACACTGATTTTAGATAGAAATGTTAGTACAAATAGAAGAATGAGAAGAATGGAAGGAGGATCCACACACGATGAGTTTTGATGATGTATTTCTTACCAAGAGTTGGGATTTTCAAAGGACCAAATACTTTATGTTTGATAACACACATAGGTACAATGCATCAAGGTATAAAGGACCAGGATGACGTGGTAACTAGTGTGATGGAATCTATCTTGAAAATCATATAGGAGTATCCTTGTTCACACTTAGCATGCATAATTCATTCAATATGTGGTTCAAACATTCTAAACAACTCAGGCCAAAACATAGGAAAACAGGCTTTCTTATGTGGTCAACAAGATATCCAAAACATCCTCTCCACAAACCAAACAAAGCATATGTGAATAAGTTATTTTACAAGTGTGTCCCACAAGCATAGTAGATAAAAGAGACAATGATATTTTCCCCATTCCTTTCTCTCTAAACCTTTTTTGTTTAGGCATCATCGAGAGGTCCTTGGAATGAGTGCAAAATAAGATAAGCCAATAAAAGAACAAATAAAGCAAACAGACAACCTAATGTTCTTCATACTGCTAGCCAAGGCTAAACTACTGTGAGGTACCTGATGCTTATGTCCATCATGGGAAGGATTCATCCTAGGACATGTAGTGATCAAGGTTTCGGTGGGACTGATTGGGTGATAAGCTATTAATACTCCGAGTTGATCAACTTTCTTGCTTACTGAGTTAGAATTTTGAGACTCTGACGATTAGGGTGTTTACTTCTAAACATGCTAGACTTGCTTTTGACTGACTCACCAAAGGGTGAAGGCGATGATTGATTTTATTATGAGTGATGATCGTGGGTGAAAGCAAGATGAGATGGAAGCACCATTTTGGATTTTTAGATATTTTGAGGTTGTTTTTGGTATTTTCAAGATGTTTTACAATTTTTTTTTGGTATTTTTGAGATTTCCGACAAAGAGACTAACCTAAAGACCTATCCTAGGGGTCTCAAGAGTTGATCCATAGATTAGCCTTGCCTACACTATACACGTAGATACCACGTAGTTCAATTGACGATAGACTTGACTCAATGCTGAGATAGATGGGCAAACAAATTTCTATTTTATTGTGACAAACGCCTAAGGACTGACCTAAGATGTCTCGAGGGATGATCAAAGATCAACGTTGCCCATGTTCAAGCTCATAGACAATGTAGTTCAGACAAGGTGAATAAATGACAAGACTCAATGATGATTTTTTTAAAGATTTTCTAAGATTTTGACATGTTTTGGATTTTTTGCATGATTTTTTGATGTTTTTGAATTTTTGATGATTTTGGAAACAACACAAAATATACACGAATCTGATCCAGCGTCAGTTTCAAGGACATGCCCCCAACATTAAGTGATAGAATACTTCGATAAAGGTAGGACAAAGTGACCTTAGGAATATGCCAAGTAGTACTATGGTCGAATGCGATATGAGCACAAGATCAGGCTATGGTACATAATGCGAATGGATGTGATGGAAGGATAGATGGATTGCAATGGATAAGTGAGTGCGCATAATAGGTCGTGATGATCCTAGTGGATGGAGAGTGTTTTATTTATGCTTGGTGACTGTTTTCCAAGTTTTCAACAAGGTACTTGTCCAAAGCGCCACCAAAGTGGTTTTCACTAGAGGATGATTTTTTCTTCTTTACTATTTTCAATCCTTTTTTTGATTTTTTGATTTTTGCCTTTTTTTGATTTTTTTTTGTCACCAAGATGCTTGTTTTCTAGGTTTTCATCAAGGTAACCATTTTTTCAAGACTTTTTCTGATTGATTTTGTATTTTTTCGCTCTATACCTTGCAAATTCTTAGGCATAATTTTTTTTGAGATGAGAATTGTTCAGAGACTCCTATAGAGGCTTGCCTTCTGGTGTTGCTAATTGATATGCTCTTGATTTATAGCTTGCTATGATGATGAAAGGTCCCAACCAGCTAGGCTCAAATTTTCCTTTGCTCTCTGGATTTGGCACATTCTTTTGGTTCTCTTTCATCACAAGTTTGCCCAACTTGGAAGGTGTGTTGCCTGATCTTCTTGTTGTAGCTTCATTTTAGGCAATTTTGGTAGACCTATAGATGATTTAGGGAATCCATGCTTCATTCATCTAGTAACTCCAACTCTTTTAGTCTTGTAACCCTGTATTCCTCATCTGTGATGAGGTTTTGCAATGATATCCTTAGTGACGACAACTCGATCTTGATAGGGAGGATGACTGATCCGTAGAACAGGGAGAATGGGGTGGTCCCTGTTGGCGTGTGGATGCTGATGCGGTAGGCCCATAAGGTGGGATTTAACTATAGATGCCAGTCATGATTGAAGTCATTGACTATTTTCTTAAGGATCTTCAGAATGGTTTTGCTGGTAGCTTCTGCTTGGCCATTGCCTTGTGGGAAATATGGAGTGGAAAAACGATGTTGGATTTTGAATTTTTTGCACAAGTCATGGACATCCTGATTCTTGAAGGGTGTCCCATTATTAGAGATAATAGATTGGGGAACACTGTATCGATAAATGAGGTAGTTCAGGATGAACTTGGATATCTTCTTTCCAGTGATGTAGGTAATGGGAATTTCTTCCACCCACTTTGTGAAATATTTGGTGGCGGTGATAATGAGATTGTGATCATTGGATGAGGTGGGTGAGATTTTACCTATGAGATCGAGCCCCCATTACAAAAAAATGGCCAAGGTGTAACAATAGGATGTAATTCTTGAGCTGGTGTGTGAATCAGATCTCCATGCCGTTGGCACTATAGACACCTTCTGACAAAATCATGTGCCTCTCTTTCCATTGTCGGCCAGTAGTAATCGGTTCTTAGTAACTTCTTAGCCAAGGTCATACCACTCAAGTGTGAACCACAAGTGCCATTATGTACCTCAACCAAAGCAGTCAAGGCTTCCTCAAGTTTTAAGCAATGTAACAGGGTTCCATCGATGCTTCTACGGAAGAGGGTTTCTCCTGGGATGACAAATCATAAGGACCTTTTGACAAAGTTTCACATGAGGTTCGGGGTAATGTCAGTTGGGAGGACTCCTAATCTCAGATATGTGTAGATTTCATGGTACCAAAGATCACTAGGACCAACGAGTTTGCATACATATTTTGACTCCGATACCTTGAAAGTGGGTATGAGAAGCTGCTCTACCAGGAATTCATGTTTCAAGACATGTTCCAAGGGATATCTAGCAAGGATCCAATTTTTTGCCATTGCATCAGCTACTTTGTTGTTTTCCCTCAATATCTGCTCAAAAGTGATACCAATAAAATATTCTTTGAGGATTTCTACCACCTTCTTGTATAGTGTAAGCTTATCATCCTTAGTTTGGTATTCACCATTGACTTGTTTAATGATAAGCTGTGAATCTCCATAGACCTTTAATGCCATGATTCACCACTGCACTGCAATCTTGAGACCTATGGTTAAAGCCTCGTACTCTACAATGTTGTTGGTACAGGGGAATTCCAACTTGTAAGATCTTGGTATAAAATCCCCCTGGGGGATGATGAAAAACACACCGGATCTTTATCCATGCTGTGTGTGGGAACTGTCAAAGTATAGTTTTCAATGATCAGCTATATTGAGATTGAAAATGGACTCGTTTAGAACCTCTAATATGAGTGGATTATATACATAGATGGGAGCTTGTTCCAGTTGGTCCACAATGACTTGTCCTTTTATTTCCTTTAACTCCACATACTCGATGTCATACTCTAACAATATCATTACTCATTTAGCCATCCTTCCCATGAGCATAGCTTTTGACAGCAGATATTTTAAGGGATATATTTTGGCGATGAGCTTGATTTTATGTGCCAGCATGTAGTGTCAGAATTTATGTGAAGCGAACACTACTTCTAGGCAATATTTCTCAATGAATGTGTAGTTTAACTCATGGCCAACCATTGTCCTATTGATGTAATAGATAGCCCTTTTTGTTCCATTTTAATTATGTTGAGCTAGAAGAGTACTCAGAGCTACTGTTGTTGCTAAGATATATAGGATCACTGGTTTCCCTCCAATGGGTGGCATTAACATAGGTGGTGTGAGTAGATATTCTTTGATCTTACTAAATGTTTGTTCGCACTTGTCATCCCACTTGAATGCTACCTCGTTGTGGAGTAGATGTGAATACACAATCTGTTTGTCTGCCAGTTGTGCTATGAACCTTCAGATGGACTAGAGTCTGCCTTGTAATCCTCTAAGTTGTTTTAGTGTTCTTGGTGCTCCCATATCGAGGATTTAATTTACCTTTGCAGGATCCACTTCTATCCCTCTCATTGACACTATGTATCCCAACAGTTTTCTGGATTGTACCCAAAAGACGCATTTATTTGGGTTAAGCTTGACCTTGTAGTTTTCCAATCTCTCAAAGATGTTGCTTAGGGTTGCTATGTGATTTTTCCTTTTCTTTGATTTAGCCAATATGTCATCCACGTAATCTTTGACCTTTTTGTGTATCATGTCGTGGAATATTAGTGTCATGGCTCTCTGATATGTAGCCCCTGCATTCTTTAGCCCAAATGGCATCATGTTCCAGTAGTAGGTGCCCCAAGGACATGTGAATGTTGTCTTATGTTGGTATTCTTTTTCAATCATTATTTGGTTATATCCTAAGAATCCATCCATCAGGGATAGCATCTTATGCCCGATCATCATATCCACTATCATATCTGTGAACCCCTAAACTTGCAAATGCTCAAAGAAGTCAAACATTGTTAGTGTTAGTTCAAGAATGCATGTAAAGATTTGAGGAATTCCCCATAAAATCCACCTATTAAGCTAAAATTAGGAAAATGAAGAACATGAAACAAGAACTTGAATGAAATCCTAATTAAGCAAATGAGTTAAAGATCTTATGAGGAAATTGGTGCCAATGATGTGTTGCAATTGGCCCTTTCCCAATTCCTAATTGCAATGCTTGATTGAATGAGAGAAATGGTCAAATCTCCAAAGAGATTTGAGCATAACCTTGATACAAAATATGAAATGTTGTGAATGCTTGGTTGAAGTGGGCAAAATTAGTTCTCAATTCTAGAGAGTAACTTTGCATATGAGTTGTGGATGATGATGGATTTGAGTATAGTAAGTCTACTCAAATTTTGGATGTTTGAATGAGAGGAAGAGTCTCTCATTTATAGATTCCCAAATTGGAAGAATGAGTGATTTGGATGAATATGGGATAAAAGACCAACCAATGAGAAGAGGCCACTTGTCCACATGTGATTGGAGGAGGAATGAGCACATTTTGGTCAATGTGCATGATAAATGCCATTGGATTCAAATTTGAATTTTGAATGTGACATGTGAGAGGAAAAGAGAAATGGAGTTAATGTCACTTGGCTCAATGCACAAGGACATGTAAGAGGCATTGAATGCCTTGTTGGAAGGACCAAGTCCTTTTGAATTTTGAATTCAAATTGAGGAAATATTCCCTTTTGATGCTTTGTGAGGGAAAATAGATGATTTAATAAATCAAAGTATTTGATTTATTGTGCAACTTGCATTCTCTAGAGGATTTTAAGGAGAGGGATTAACTTAATCAAAGATTTGATTAATTTAATGAAGAATTAGATGATGTGACAATTTAGACTTAAATTTATGAATTGATTTAAATCAAATTGAGAGGAAGGGTTTAATTAAATAAATGATTTTGATTTATTTAACTAAGGAGGAATATGTTAGATTAAATTAAATAAGGTTTTAATTTATTAAATTTAATAAGAGGACTTTAGAGAATTTAATCAAATAAAAAGATCTATTTAATTAAACAGAGATGTAAGGTCAATTAAATTAAATTGATTAATTTAATTACTGAAAGAGGAAGACTTAATAAAATAAATAATGATTTATTAAATTAAGAGATAGAATATGATGAAATGCTGAGAGTGTGATTTAGGAGGAAATGTTGTTAGTAATCTGGATCAAATGTTCCAGATTGAGAATGTACATTTTTCATGTCTACATTTTGCCCCTCTTTGAAGCAATGTACTTGTTGCATTGATTCAAAGAATAATCCATTGTGATCAAAGTTCAAAAATTTATCAATTTTTTAGATGTCCCACTATTGCCCCAACGAAAGGAATTACGCTGGTATACTACCCCCTCGAGAGATCGAGCGGAAATGTACGATTTGCTGATTGAGATCACGATAAAATGCGAGAGGAGTGGTTCTATTGATCAGAGGACGTAAGATAATTCTTTGATGTAGACAATTCTAATGATGTATAGACAGTCATCGGCCATGGGTAGCCTCGTGTATATTTTGATACAACACACCGATTTTAGATAGAAATGTTAGTAAATATAGAAGAATAAGAAGAATAAGATGGATGGAAGGATGATCCACACAAGTTCACATTATTACCAATGATGATGATGTTTTGCATTGCTAGGAGTTGGGATTTTCAAAGGGTCAATTGCTTTATGTTTGATAATACACATAGGTACGATGCATCAAGGTATAAAGGACCAGGATGGTGTTGTACCTAGTGTGATGGACTCTGACTTGACAATCAAATAGGAGTGCTCTTATTCACACTTGACATACGGAAACCTTGCTAGGACGGACCCAACAAAGCAAGTATTCACCAAGTTATTTTACAAGAGTATCCAACAAGCACAACAGATAAAAAAGATAATGATTGTTGCCCCATTCCTTTCTCTCTAAACCTATTTTGTTTAGGCATCATCGAGAGGTCCTTGGAATGGGCAATAAGATAAGTCCAAACAAGACCAAGATAAAGTAAATAAACAAGTTAATGTGCTTTGTACCGCTAGCCAAGACTAACTACTGTGAGGGGTACCTGATGCTTATGTCCATTGCAGGAAAACTTCATCCTAGGACATGTAGTGATCAGGGTTTTGGTGAGATTGATTACGTGATAAGCTATTGATACTCTGAGTTGACCAACTTGCTGACTTACTGACTTAGACTTGAGACTTTGACGATTAGGGTGTTCACTTTACAACCTGCTAGACTTGCTTCTGATTGACTCACCAAGCAATAATCGTTAGTAAGCAATAATCATTAGTAAGCAATAATCATTAGTTTGCTGGTTTGAATCAGTGGGTGAGGCAATAATCATTAGTAAATAGGAATCCTCAAAAAGCATGGGTAGACCTAATATGGTATCGTCATCATCACTATTGGCGCAGACGTTGGTGACATCAAAGGTGATATTGTCAAGTGGTATATCGGTACATACAGGTGGTCTAAGGGTAGTTTTCGACACTTGAGGAGAGTTCATGACTACCCTACTACGAGTACCTATTCCACATATGGTTATACTTGGGGGAGTACATCCAAGGCCAAGGTTCCGCATTCTTCTTTCTACAATGATGGGCTCCAGCGGTCCATCACTGTTCCTTCCATGGCTTTCGTTTCTATTGTAGCCCATGCCAAGCATTATTTGTAGCCCTCTATTGGCTTCATCCATAGGTAATGTGGGTGTGGATTATGCATCACGGTATATTATGCTTCAAATATACTCCTCACCAAAACTTTCTCGACTTAGGTCTCCCCAATGGTGAAATCCAGAGGGGTCCTCCCTAAGGGTGTGGACGGGTGTTTCATTTGGTCGAGGTTGCCCATGTGACCTAGGAGATTATAGTGACTCTCCTAAAATAAATGCATTCATTTTCATTTTGTAGTCACCACATCCATTGTCCTAGATCATGTTTTTGATGTCACATATATCAGGGATGGCGTGTGTCTTTGTCGTAGAAGTGGAGGTGAGGTTAGCTAGGTCGATGTATGAAGTGGATGGGCCTTCATAATTTTTCAGCACTTGGGGGATCTTATCAAACTTGGCTTCCAAGTTTTTGTAGTAGGCAAATGGTTTAGGATCCCTGTGTATACTGACCTCCTCATTTTGGTGCAAGAACTTGATGCATTGGTGATATGTCAAGGCCACTGCTTTCATTCCATGGATCCATGGACATCCTAATAGGATGTTATATGGTAAGTTGAGGTCAAGGACCTGGAAGGTAGTCTCCATGGTTGCTGGTTCCACTTGGATTGGGATTTTAATAGTGCCCTGAGACACTCTTTCTTGATCATCATATGCCCTTATTGTGATACTCTTGTTCTTGTTAATGGAAACCTCGGTGAATCCCAAGTTATTTATAAGCTTGAGAGAGAAAATATTAAGGCCTGCACCTCCATCCACTAAGACCCTTTTAAATTTCATTTTATGGACCAAAATTTGTAGGTGAAGTGCATGGTTATGAGATGGCTATGAGGGGAAGTCTTGGTCAGAGAATGTAAGAAGATTTGGGGTAATGATATTACCAACCATAGCTTGAAACTGATCTGTGTCAAGGGTGGCAAAGATGGTGGATACTGCTAACGCTTCACCAAGAATTTTCTTATGGGTAGCATAAATTTTTAACAACTCCATGATGGAGATCTATGCGGGAGTTCTTTTTAGTTGGTCAATGCCATTATAGTCATAGGGAACAACTTTTTTATTTAAAGTAGGGGTCTTAGATGGTTCCCCTACAATGGTGACCTTGTCGCCACGTGTGGTGACTCCATAGTTAGTGTTGGTGCCCTTGACATTAATGACCGTGACCATTTCATTGACACATGCGACTATTTCCTCATATACTAGGTTAGCACTAGCATATTTTTGCTTGCATTTGTTGTTCCCCTGACCATTTCCTTGATTGTGGTTCAACATCATATTTGTGTATATTTTCATATCTTGATTATCGGTTGGTTGCTCGACATTGATGATTTTTTCTTAGATGAGGTCTTGGATGATATTCTTCAATCTTATGTAATTTGTGGTGGTATGTCCCTTGATCTTGTGAAAATAACAAAGGAGGTTTTCATTATACCATAGTGGTTTGGCCATGGGTTCTGCGTATTGCTCGAAGTTGGATACTTTGATTAGGTTTTCTTTGACCAATTTCTTCATTATGGACTCGATGGTTTCCCCAAGGGCCGTGAACTTCTGCTTGGGAGGGTATTTGCCTTGGGGAGGTAATCCTCCTTGATTGCCCAAGTTATTGATTTGGTTGGTGGGAAGTGGTTGTTGTTGTGCTACTACTACATTAGTTTGCACATTATTGCGATTTTGATTTTGTGGTTGATGATGAGTTTGGATGTTTGGTTTGGGAGCACTTATGACCACTTTAGCATCAACCACATCATTGTTTGTGGTGTTTTTGTTCCTCGACCATGTTCAAGGTTTATCATTATAATTATTGTGGATGGGTGGTTATCCTATGGTGGATTAAATGTTGAGGCACCTCATCACGTAGTAAGGGCCCTTTTGATGTTGAGCGCCTTTGGGATCAGTTGATCGTATGATGTGATGCATTGCATTTTTAAGTAGAACGCCAAATTTTCATCTAGATTAGATATGATCGTGCCAAATTGTTCTTCTGACATGGTCCACTTGCTCTGATTGGCCTTGGATCACCATCTTTGCAAGAAGGATGTGGATAGCTCTCCTTTTCTTTGTTTGAGCATTGATGGTTCTTCCAAACTAACGTCTGCACCCATGTTGAAAGAATAATTTTTAAGGAATGCTTCCACAATTTCCTAGAATTTTTAATGCTCGTGGGTAGGTGAAAAAACTATTCCATCGCTGGACCAGTCAGACTTCAGGGGAAGAGTTGCATTAGATATCTGTCATTGTATGCAACCTCCATGCAATGTACCTGGAATTCCCTAACGTAGTTTTCAGGGTTACTTGTTCCATTATACTTGTCGAATTTGGGGATCTCGAATCCCTTTGGGAATGGTACCATCATGAGACTTCTATAAAATGGATAATGGCACAAGTTATTTGGTGTTCTGGTTGTTTTCCCTGATTGGAGGTCCAACACTTGCTATGAAAGCATTTTGATTTGTGATGCAATGTCGTTGGTTGGATCGGGAGGTGGAATGAATATGTTTTGAGGTGTTTGATTTATGGGAGGAGTACTGGTGGGAGTTTGCTGCAAGCTCTGCTATGCATTCAAGGCATGTTGATATTCCTACATTTGCATCAACAACACTTGTTGATCCTGTTGTTGTTGTTCCAACAAAACTTGTTGTTAGTCCATCTCTTGTTGTTCCCATAGAGCCTGTTGTTGGTCTAGCTATTGTTGGGCTAACAAATCATATTTTTGGTCTAGCTATTATTGTGCCAACAAAATTTTTTGATGGTCGAGTTGTTGTTGAGCCAACAAAGCTTGTTGTTTAGCTTATTGTTGTGCCTGAAAGTCTTGTAGGGCTTGTTGGTATGCTTGTTGATGGATCAATTTTAGTTGTGCTTGGTATTGTTCTTACGCTTGTGCTTGGGCTTGTGCTTGGGCTTGCGCTTGTTGGGTTTCTTGAGCGGCTTGTGCATCTTGTTCGACTTGTTGGGCTTGTGCAACTTTTTGGGTAGCTAGTTGTGCTTGTGCTTGTTGTGTAGCTTGTTGTTTTTTCTTTAGTACCCTCTGATGATTGGTTTTTTGGATGGTTTGGATTAGGGTGGTGAATGAATTCATCATGTTGGCTTTTGGTGGGATAGGTGGTGGATTGGGAATGATTCCAACCATTGTGATGGGTGAAAGGGTTGTCGTGGTGGTCAGGATTTGGGTTGTTGGAGGCATGGTTGAGATGCTTGGTCCTTGAGAAGGTATGGTTTGAGAGATTTGAGGACCGGTTAATGTAGTGGTTGTGGTGGCTTGAATGTTTTCCACTTGTTGTTGTGATGTTGCAAGAAAAAAGAGAGGATTCGATGTGATGCTCAGATTGCCTGAATTTGAGAAACTAGATATGGGTAGGGGGGGAAGACCAGATCCAAAAGGTGATGTGGATGTGGGTGGTAATGGAGGGAATGGTGGTAAGTTCCCCTAGAAAGAGAATGGGTTAGTGAATCCTATTGTTCCAAACAAACTACCTTCTCCTTGCACTAGTGAAGTTTGTATGTTTAACGGATAGGCGGGTGTAGCACAGAATGAGGATGAATCAGTGGTATTATGGAAGGTGAGTGGGATGTATGGGTGTGATGGATTTACTAGGAAAAAATTTATCTGGTGTGGTGCTGATAGCTACCTCTTTTTTGTTTACAAGGTGATCCTTTTGTAACTCACAAAACATTCCACTTCCCTTGTTCACAATTGGTGAGGTTGGTGTGATTGTTGATATGATTTGAGGCATTTCTTGAGTGATTTTCGGAGTTGACATTGGGGATGTGTTTGTAAGAGGCATTTCCATACTAGCACCTATGTCAAGGTCAAAAGGAATCGAGATCCCTCCTTCCATTAATGTGCGTAATTATTTAAACATGGTGTTGACAATTTTATGATTCTCTCGATTTTGGACAATTTCTAGCATTTCAGATTGTGTCATCGCCATGTCCTCATTTGTGATGTCCTCTTCATAACTTTTCTCTTAAGGATTTTGTGATGGTAGAGGAGAACTACTTGGGGGATTGCTTGATCCTGCAAGGTTTTTTTCGGTGGTTACCTGAACCAAGTCACTGGAAGTTGATATTTTGTTGATGTTTTCCATGTTCCTCTTATATTGTGATCTTGTTTGGACCATAAAAATAGGGATCATTTGATCTTGATTTTTAGGCCCAAAAGAGGAGAACTAGGGAAATCCAAGCATCAACAGGGGTGGTAATGATAATATAAATGGATGAGTTGAATGAGTGAAACCTTTGAAGAACTTTTTAGGGGTTATCCTAAACTTTAGGGCTTGGATTGATGGTTTGACTAGATGTATTAAGTCAAACAAGATCGTGGTGAGTTTGTAAACCCTAGGAAGTTGTGTTATCCTCAGAAAAAATCACACAAGGGAATGGATAGGCTAAGTGTGTTAAGCCAACCAAGGTGATCATGAACTAGTAAACCTCAGGAAGTTGCGTTATCCTAGAGGTAGATTTTGTTCAAGAGTTTTGACTATTTGCCTAGGTGTGTTAAGTAAAGATAGAATGATACTGATTTAGCCTTTAAGTTTAGCATGAATTATTTTTCTAAAGTTCTCAAAATTTTGTTGATGGGATGAGATTTGGTTGATAGAGAGATGGATGAGAGTGAATATTTTGATCCTAGACCTAACCTAGACACGACTCTTTTTTACAAAACCTCGATGTTGAAGAACATGCTACACTTCCTATGTGAGGAAAGAAAACCTTTCAAAAAGCTCAGGATTTTGTTGATAATAGAATGCATACAAATTTGGGTTGTTTCTTGAAGCCTTCTTAAATAAATTGTACACTAGTCTTTCTTTGAATTCAAGGAGTATTTCAAGACGTTGTTCATGGGATTTTAGACTTATCCTTTTGAATCTTGGTTTTGGGATTTTGACCTTTCAAGAAATCATTTGAGGCAACACATATGAGGTCCAATTTGTCTTTTATCTTGCCTTAGTGAATTATTTTTACCAGAAGCACTTGCTTGATTATGTTCAAACTGTATGTCTAATGTCCCACTTTTATTTTTCATCCCACAAGGTCCATTATGTGGAAATCAAGGAAATTAGGGAAAAAGTTTCCTAGGTTGACCTTACTGAAAACAAATGATGATAAAATCCAAGCACTTAGAAACCTTTAAGGATATGATCCCTAGGGAAAGAAAGAGTACTTGAATTCATCAAGGATATTTGTTTCCTCCAAGGGGTTTGAAATTTGAAGCTCTTTGTGAATGTTTGTTTTTCAATTGTTTTGAGAACCAAGCAATGTATTTTTCATTTCCAAGCACATGTACAACCCTAGGATGAAGAGACAATATTTTGTTGGGTTCCCACTTGGACGAATCCAGCTACGCATATTCTGTGTGGATGACTAGATGCTTGAACATATTGGCTCCCCTCCACGACACACACTTCTTGGGTCAGCCAAGCATCAGTACCCATGAATCTCCCATGGCATACTTTTCATCTCTACAACAAAATTGCATGTATAATGTGGGGCGGCTTCAAAGGACATGACCTTTTGCACCAAAAAAATAGACAAGGATTTGGCTTTCTAAACAAGGTTTTTAATTCAGAATTTACGTTCGTGGAGGCTGACCCATGCGGTGAGAGACCATTTCTTCTCTTCTCGTCAGAATCAATTGTGTGATACTGACTTTTGTTCTAGTACCCACTTTTATATCCCGGTTGGAAATATAATTGGGTTTAGTGTGTTATCGATTGGGTCATTCCCTTGGGTGAGTAATTTTTCCCACAAGGCAGGCCCGCTAAGATAAACAAAAGTGAGTAAACATATTCGTTGTTCGATCAACCTTCATTTAGAAACAAAGGGAGAACACACGCAATAAGTCTACTCACACTCGCAAAATGTTTTGTTCAATTTTAAACCCAAAAAATGAAGTGTGGAGGTAATAATTTTGAAAAATTAATATCACAAAAGACTTTTGATTCTCAAGATCACCGTGAGGCATGAGAGAAGTGCATACGCCTCTTAAATGATATTACTTTGTGAAAAAGATCACAAAACATCAAGTACACATGCTCACTTTAACCCTCAAAGCAAAAGATGAGTTCTTTTTTAAAGCACCAACTTTGAAATGTGAGAATTTTCCTTGTTCAATTTTAGACCAAATTGAAATCTAGTAAATGTTTGAGGTTCTTTTTAAGCCCTTTTGCAAAATTTTGAAAAATAAATTTGTGTTGTTCTTTTTAAAGCCCAAAAGAAATTTAGTGTTTCCTAAGAGCATGAAAGTAAACAAATCCTTAGAAAGGGATTATAAGTTCTCCCAAAAGTGTTTAAAAACACTTAATACAATGAGATGATAAAATGATCAAGAACCCTTGGCCTTCATTTTCCTTCCTTCACTTTTGATCAAAAAGTTTCCTTTTTAGGCAAATTTCAACAATTATTAATTTTTTTTTCATTTTTGGTAATTTTGCATGCATAACTTTGAGAGTCTTATTTTCCCCCAAAAACTTTATAAAACTAAGATAGGATGAATTCCAAATAACATATGAAATTGGAAACATGGGTTTTGAGTTATTAATAAAAACAACTTTCAAAAAACTAGGAAAAAAGACTAAAATGTCATTTTGAGGGCCAAGATGAAAGTTTCAAGCCCCCAAAATGTGTCAAAATCGCCACCAACCTATCTTTGATAGGTTGAAAGATAGGTTGGAAATCCACATGCCACCTCATAAAGAAACCACCTACAAGATTTGAGCCAAAAGTCACATCCGAGTCAAAAGTTATGACCTCGGGAAGTTCTTGCATAAAACAAAAATGTTAAAAATAAAAAATAAAAAATAAAATAAAATCAAAAATCTGCAGTTACAACCCTTTATAATGTAGGTGTGGTGGCGCGGTAAACAATAGGTGCATTCAGTCAATACAACTACCTTTAGACCGCAGATGGTTTGAAAGGATCCCGCGGTAGTACGGTGAGCAAAGGCAGTAGTGGAATGAGAGGTTTATCATTGTACCACGGCTAGTGAGGTCGGAGACTGCGGTGGCATGGTGAGGGTGATTGATGGTTACCGTGCTATTTTTGGCGGTTAGGCAGGAGACCATGGTGACACAAGACAATGAACAGGCAGTTACCATGCTACCACTGGTGGTTAGGCGGGAGGCCACGGTGACACGGGACAGTGATGAAGCGGTTACCTCACTACCGCTGAAAGTTAGGAGGGAGACCACAAAATGGCGATAGTGGCTAATAGACAGTTCACCGCTCAACCGCGGACAGGGGAAGGTCAAGCCGCGGTAACGTGGAGGATTGGGAGAATGGAAACCGCAAGCCCACGGTTAGTGAGGAGATAAGTCGCAGTATGGCAGTGGACACTGTGGTACCGTGAGCGATGAAGGTTGACGGTGTGGTAAGGCAATAACTGACAGTGGAGATAGTGAGTGTACAAGAAAATGTTGGCGCAGTAGCATGGTAAGAGGCCGGTTTGATTGCATGAGAGGATTGTAATGAAAAGCACAGTGGAAAAGGTTTGCAGCAAAGCTTGTTTAGATTATGATTTGATTTTTTTTATTTTTTATTTTTATCTACTTTGAGCATACATGAACAATTAAGCATAAAGAAAGAAAATCACAACTCGTAATCTATTTTTTTTTTTTTCAAACATTAAAATATGCAAGAATAAAAAATGTAAAATGATTTCTTCTCATGGAATGGAATGAATAACAACATAAATGGCTATTATCAGAACAATTGAACACATTGAACGAAATTTTCTTGCAACAAAGATATGAGTAAAATTATAAAAAAGAAAATTCAGGAGTGCCCTCCTTCTAGCGCCAGAATGTGAACCCTTTAATTTCGGACCTGCACACAAGCAACAAATAGACACAACATTAGATCAAATGTGCAAGGTGAAATGAAGATTCCCCATGAAATTAGATTGTAACATTAAAATAGGAAAACAAGTGAAGCACAATATAAATGGAAGTAAGCAAATCCTATTCTAATGAACAACTATCAATCCCATGGGGGAATTGGTGTTGATTGGTATGTCAAAGTCAGCCCTTTCCCAATTCATGTTTGTAAGCTTGATGATTGTGATCGTGATATTAGCTGGTTTGATTGGAATGAACAAGATTAGCTCTCAATTTAAGAGAGTAACCTTGCATGAAATATGTGAAATTTGTGGATGAAATGAAGTATAATATACTTGCTTGAATTATGGATGATAAAATGAAGAGAGAAGCCTCCAATTTATAGATTTTCAAACTCAAAAAGAGAGTGAAATAGAGAAATGTGGGATCATTCAACATCTAATGGCCAAGTTCACTTGTCAAGATGTGAATGGTTGATGGTTGTGCACATTTTGGCCAAAGTGCCAATAAATGCAATTCGGTGGAATTTTGAATTTGAGAAATGACATGTGAGAAGGAAAAAGGAATGAAATAAATGCCACTTGGCTCAATGCACAAGGACATGTAAGAGGAGTGAATGCCTTGTTGGATGTACAAGTCCACTTGACCTTTTTGAATTCAAATTGAGAGAATATTCCCTTTTGATGCTATGCGGGGGAAAATAGATGAATTAATAAATCAAAGTAATTGATTTATTATGCAAGTTGCATTCTCTAGAGAATGTGGCATAAATTAAGATTAAGTTAATCAAATCTTAATTAATTTAATGAGAGATTTAGGAGATGTGACAATTTAGACTTAAATTGATGAATTAATTCAAATCAGAATTGAGAGGAATTGATTTAATTAAATAAATTATTATGATTTATTTAACTAAGTGGGGAAATGTTAGATTAAATCAAATAAGGTTTAATTTATTTTATTTAATAAGAGGACTTTAGAGACTTTAATAAAATTAAATGATTTATTTAATTAAACATAAATATAAGGTTAATTAAATTAATTTGATTAATTTAATCACTGGAAGAGAAATATTTAATCAAATAAACAATGGTTTATTAAATTAAGAGATATAATATGATGAAAAGCTGAGAGTATGATTTAGGAGGAAATGTTGATAATAATTAGGATCAAGTGTGTCGAACCGAATTTTTTCATTTTCCATGCCTACAAAAATTATACTTAGACTTGGAAGACTATGTTGGTAGTTTTGAAGAAGGACCTGGAAGGGTTATCTTGGTTCTGCGTGTATTGACAACACATTCAGGATGCCTTTTTATGGTAATGGTATAGATATTTTCATCAGCGGTGGTGGAACTTCAAATTTCTCTATTTGTGTTCCATTTTATTTTGCCTTATGTTTCTGGTCATTTGTGCTATTTAGAAAATGCCTAAGGTTTGGGTTTTACTTGTTTTCATGTAAAATCCTAGTGTTTTATCTTATGCCTTAGGTGGGATCTGTTTGGCTATTACTTTTTGAAGAGGGTTTTAAAAAAAATTATGCCCCATCGCTTTGTCTAAGTTGGGCCCCTTTTGATTTATTATTTTATTTCCTTTGCCTAACTTTATTATTTCCTAAGTCAAGGTTGGCCCCACGTTTTAAGAACAACTTAAGTCATTATTTGTCATTGTCCTAGTGATGTCCCCTTGTGCCTTTAATAAATGTTTTATATTTTGTAGAGGGACAAAATTTGCATGACCGTTGATGAATTATCATTTGATCTGAATCATTGCACGCAATCCCATGATGACCCCACTGCACTGTTTTGACGGATTGCGATATCACGGGCGAGTGCCACATGTCTCATGTGGTGAAGCTGAAAGAGATGATGGAAATAATTTAATACATTATGATGGAAAGAGATAATGGAAATACTTTAATAAATTATGTAGCACGTTACTAAAGCATTTATGAGATGCACTTGCTTCAAATCAGCAAAGATGTTATAATATTGGCAAGAAAGGTGCTCGGTTGTTAATGACAAAGCTGGAGACTATGTTGAATGAATAGGGTTGTTGATGGTTGAAATCAATAGTTTCCCACCATCGCGTGATCAAAAGTTGCAATATCTTTATTGATCGTGATACCACGGGCAAGCACCACATGGATTTCCTTGGCAACGCATAGTATGGTGGGCCCTTATTGATGTGGTGGAGATCATGTCAGTTTGTTTTGAAGACAACCGTTCGATGATACGACCAAAGTGAGGGATCAACGACTAATATTTGAATCTACATCAAATGCAATTGGAGCCATTGGCGTGAAATGCAAGTAAGCTTTAATGGCAAACGAGATGTCTACTCGCTTGATTTGATCTAAATAGAATGACCATTTTCTTGCCCTATTGCATCACAAGTCATTCAAACATCTTTACAGAGCATTCATAGAGCCAAGGACGAAGTTACGAGTTGTTACAACAAAGATTTGGGTTTCTGCAAACACAAAGTCATGAGTCAATATTTGTATCTCCTGGTCATTTTGATTTTGAATTTGGGGAAAAATTTACCGTATAAGTGTCAAAGGGCTTGTTGATAATTCAAGGGACTATAGGTTAATTGAACTATGGGAAATTGCAAGGTTTTTTTTGTACTTTTGTATTTTTGTTTAGCCCTAGTTTGTTTGAGGTTTGAAACAACAAGGAAACCCTAGTTTACCAAAGATGGCACCATCAAAACAACATATTGGCTAGGTTGATTATTTAAGTAGAAACCTATATGATGATTTCCTTGATCAATTGCCCTTTTCAATGAATGATAGGGAGAAGGGGTTGATCTTGATGCAAGGAAAAACCTTAGGAGAGGGATTAGTGTATAACGGTTCCAACATTGTTGATGTTAGGGTTCCTCTTAAAGGTTTAGAAATGTTCAGATTGTGGTTTGGACAGAGGAATTTACCCCACCCCTTTTTAAATGGGTGAATGTATGATATGGGGAACTTGGTGGTAATGAGTGTGTTCCCTAATGTGGATTTTCTTAGAGCAGTGGCTGAATGATATGACTCTATCACATGGGTGATTAGAGATAATGATGGAAGGGTTATACTAAGAATTAAGAAAGAGGAATTTCAACGGGTTTTTGATCTGAGTGAGCTTAGTATGTTTTTGGTTCCTATTGATCTTGAGGAGATGAAAGTGAAGTATGGGAGGATGAAGTCACTTTTCAGAGTTAAGTTACTCCCACCTCATTTGGCTAGGGCACAAGGTTGAAAATTCTATATTAGCCCTAGTGACCAAGAACCTTTTAGACTGAACTATTTTTTAAATCATTTCTTGGCCACCTTTTACTCATTGTGCCAGATATTGGGTTTTAATCCCAACACAATGATTCCTATTGCTTACATGTTCATGGGGGTACAAATACAACACCCTAATTTCTTGATGATTTATGATTTTGCTTCCTTTTTGACCAAAAATATACATGAAGGATTGTTGAGGTTGCAACTAAATGATGTAGGCAAACCATTATTCTAGTATTCCATGTTGATGTATATGTTCTTGTATAAGAATGTTGATTTCTTCTCTGAGAAGATGGAGTTAAGGGAGTCAGTTAATGGAGAAATATTGCCAGTGCATATATGGACTACAGATATGTCATATAATAGGGAGAATGCCAGTTATGTGTAGTTCGACAACTTTTTTTCTTCTAGATTGAGAGCCAAGCTAATGGTGAATGTGCCTAGAATTCCTGAGCAGCTAAATGACTTCCTTAGCCAGAAGATGAGGAAGCCAGAGTTGAATTTTTTCCATAATTAGGGTGATATTATTCCATACCTAGTTAGCACTATCTTGAGGGTGTATGGTTTTCAAAGGACCCCTCATATATTTCCATACAATGTGCCACCAAGAGTGGGATTTGTAGAATTTATGTGGCAGATTGGTTGTATCCAAGAGGACAACCTTACTGGGAAAGGTAAAGGAACATTTTTCTGAGATTATACTGTGGTGTTAGATTTTGTCCTTTCGAAAGGAGGTTGGGTCCACTTTGGGAAATTTTTTAATGAATACCATTTGAGGTGTGGTCCCAAGCGGCAACATGATCTTGAGGGCTTCTTTACCCTTTTCAGATAAAGGATAAAAGGTGGTAGGTTTGTGAATGAGTTCAACTTCCCTAAGGATCTGATAAGAAATGAGTTTGATCTAACTAGGTAGGAAATGAACAAGAAGAAATGGATAACTTATGATAAGCTATTGGCCATTGTGCACAAAATGGATCCAAAATATGATTCATTGATGGATTTTAGTCCATATAATAAGAAAGTTGATTTTTTGATGGACAACTTCAAAGAAATCATGGGCACCTTGATGAACAAGAAAATAAACTTGGAGTTGGATCTGGGCATACAGGAGCAAGATGCCAATCCATTGGAAGAGAGGCCAACCTACCAACCTACAAACAATTGGTCTATCTACAGAAGGAAAAGAAATGATAGCAGTGATGAGGAAGAAGAAAATAGAAAAGGAAAACAAATAATGAAACTGCCTACACAACCAAGTCCAAAGCTCAAAACACCTGGGGTAATCAAGATTATTGATTTGGAATCATCACCCAAGAATAGTCCCTCACCACCACCATCAGAGCCAAGCCCTAAGAGGCAAAAGATTGATAAATCACAAGAGGATTTGGTGGGTGAAATCGTTTTCACTAACCGGGACATGCAGATGGGTATGCCTTCTCCTCTTAGGCCACCTGAATTGGATATGAAAGGAAAATGTGTACAAGATGCAATGATGGAGGCATGTAAGGAATTTTTAGATGATGCATTTTTCAAAACTCCAATCTTCTTGCATCTAGTATGGAGAATGAAATTGGAAGAATATCAGGATAAATGCAAGAGGAGAAGATAATTGAGACCTGGCAGGTCTGACCAGGAGAATGATGATGAGGTGAAAGCTAAATTGATGGAATAATTCAAGAGCATCACTCCTAAGGAGGGGGGAAAATTGGTAAATTAGGCTAGTGTCTTGATTTTTCCTGAGTGGGACATTGCAGATGCAGTAGATTTTAATGCTATTCTAAAGTCCAAGCATCCCCTACAAGATTCTGCCTTCAACGAATAATATGAGACTTTAGCAATTTGGGCCTTGGCCCCTCAAGGGAGAAAGCCCAATGTGACTGATATTAACCCAAAATTAAGAGGAGGGTTGATAATAAAAAGAGCCTCAGAGACCTCAACCATAGAGGCCACTAATCTGATTGTGGATGTGGCCAAACTGGCCCTAAAGACTGCTGAAAGAGAGGAGGCTAAAAATAAAATCCTAATGGAGAAGTATAATTTCATAATTGGAGAGTATAGCAAGGTGTAGCAAAGGAATGTTGAGTTGTAGACTGAGGTGGATAGACTGAAGTGCACGAAGATTGGGGAGATATCAAGTGCTCCAAAAATCAGAGCATTGCCTTACACATCAAGATCAGTGCCTCTGGCTTCTCCCATTGTTTCTACACCAAGGTCTCCTAACCAAACTCCTTCCCTTAGCCCTACTTTAGAGCTAGCTGATGAAGAAATAGAATGCTCTGTTGATCCTACAAAGAAGCAGCTAAATCACAAAATTGCAGAATTATAGGCTTCCTTGAAGGTAAGTGAGGAGGGATCACTTTTAAAGCAGAGGGAGGTAGTTAATCCTATATTGAGGCATTTAAATGAGAAGGTTGATGATAGATTGACATCTTTATATTATTTGTTATTAAATGCAATAAAGAATATTGATAGGGATCAGGAGGTAGTAATACCACTGATTGAAAAATGGATCCCTAGGGCTAGTGATTTAGACATAATGTATAAAGCCTCAAGGTTTGATAAAAATAATAGAACCTAAACACTAAGGTCTACTCAATTTTTAGTTAAGTCGTTGCAAGGTTTTCAGGCCTTACTAGATGACTTGAGTAGGAAGATCAAAGAGTTGGTGAAGAACTTTGATGATTGGAGTGACACATTGTTACCTGATATAATTGATGAGAAGGGAAACAATAGGTCATTCCAACAGTGTCAGGATCAAGCAAATGAAGTCATCAATGCACAAATTAAATTGATTTGTGATGACTCAGATTATGAATTGTTGGTGAGTTGTATGGACAAGATTATTAGTACCAGTTCATTTTTGGAATCTTTTGAAAGAGAAGTAGATCAATTTGCGGTTAAGTACACACCTTATAGTGTTAAGGTGAACAAGGTAGTCAGTTTTGATTGGCCAACCGATGAAGAATACCAAAGATGGGTAAATGTATACTTAACCGAGGAAGAGTCAAATAGAGTAGGCTGCTAATGGTTAAAAAATCAATTGTTGCAGCTACAATGGCTTCCAATTTTTTTTGGTGAAGTTCTTGGCATGAAGTCCTTGAGGTTTTGCTGCCATGTCAACTTTTCTCAGCGGGCGAGCATGAATAAGAATATTATTCTAGGGATTGTTGTTGTAACTGATTTTTTGAAGTGTCACAAGGCAGTCCAAGTGACTAGTGACACGTGTACTCTTTGGACCGATGCTTGTTTACTCCTTCATTCCTTATAAGAAGGATTTCAAGGCCATAAGTATGGGTTAGCAAGTTAGATATTTTTGGTTGAGTCTAGGTAAAATTGCAAAGAAAATTGTAAAGTCTGATGGTTTTTTAGAGAATGTGCAATTTAGGTTTTGATTTGTTCTATTGTAGGTCTTGAACTCATGGAGATTTGATTGCTTTATGACAGTACTGACATGTGAATTAAAATGATTAATTCAAGCTCATGTCTCTCTATTGTACAAGCATATCTAAATTTTGAATAGAATGATCAAGGGTTGTTTCGTTCATCTCACTGTTGTGGTGTGTATGATTCTTGTTTTAGCTTTAATTCAAATAATTAATTAAAATGCTTGAATGGGATTGTAGGTGGATATGCTATGTATAAGGATTTGATAGGTAGTATTGGGTTAGAATATATATTGATAAGATTGTAAAGAAATGTTATCAATAACCTTATATGTTATGTGTTAAAATCTATCATAAGCCCTTAGATACTCATGAATTTGACTCCTCGAATGGATATATGGAATTCATATGAGTTGTACTCATTCGTATGGTTCAATATTTGTTTGTCTTTACCTAGAGCTTGCTACAAATTTCAAATCAATGACTATCTTGTACTATGAAAGGTTGTTGTAGTTATCTCATGCTCCAAGTAGTTGATATTATTGATGAACAACCAATTCTATTTGATATTATCCTATTTTGTTGAGCCATTAAATGAGATTATTTTATGTTGTTAACGTTGTTTATGATATTGGTGTAGAGGTTGTAAACACATTAAGGGATAACCCTCCTGGGTCTTGTAGAGCAAAAAGTGTAGGAGGTTTATTAAAGCCCTCGTCAGTTGGTCCAGGTCCTTTGAGCTGCCCTTAATTAGAATTGGAAATTCCATAGGTAGAATAGAAGACCAACCTGGTTACAGTTAAAAAACAAACCAAGAAGTAGCTTGGATATGATTGATGATGGTACCTGGTTTATAATCATACTTAGCACTATTATAATTGGTTGAGGTATTATTCTTAGTTTCCAAACTTGAGGCATTTCCTTTCCCATGGTCATTTAATGGATCTATGAAGACCTTATAATCATTATTCTTAGTATGTTTCTTCCCATTGACTTATATGGTTCCATCTTCAACAAAATATCCTATGATGTTTTTCAGTTGTCGACATTGTTGTAGGTTATGTCCCTTTTGTTTGATGGTATTCACAATAGGCACTATCATCCCACCATGAAGGTTTAAAATGTCTAGGATCATATTCTTTTGGTTCAAGAGGTTTTATGAGATTGTGTTTGATTAGTTCTTTGAAAACTGTCTCAATTGGTTCCCCCAATGGGGTAAATTCACGTTTAGAAAATCTCCTCTGTGTTCGTTGTTGTTGCGAATTTTGGACAAAATTTTCCATTTGATCTAGATTACTTTTCATGTCCTAATTGGATTTGTAACCTCTAAGTGTGATGACTGGTCCTGCATGTAGGGTCTTAGCATCAACAATACCATCATTTGTTACATTCTTGCCACTAGACTGGAACTTGTTTCTATCATTGGGAGTATTTTGATGTTGAACAAATGGGTTCCTTCTTGGTACCTTAATGTATCCTTTGTCAATAAGGCCTTTTTCAAGTATAATGCCCTTTTGTACCAAATCTAGGAATGAGGTGCAACAATGTACCCTTAAGTCACTTCTCAGTTTTGGATGTAGATTTTCAAGGAATATCATGACTTTTTGTTTTTATGGTATCTCAATTGGACATCACCTAGCTAAAATTTTCCATCTCTGAAAGAAAGTGGTAAAAGTTTCACCTTCTTGTGTGGTGTGACACAAGGCAGATATCGTTATTTCATTTTCTATTTTGAATGCAAAGTGTTTGAAAAACTTCTCAGCTAACTCACCCCATGATCTTATGCCATATGGTAGTTTAGAGAACCATTCCAGTGCTATCACAACAAGGGTTGATAGAAAAAGTATCATTAAATACATGGGGTCGTACGAGATGTCCATGCATGTTGTAGAAAATTCTTTGATGTGTTATAAAGGATTTATCTTCCCATTATACTTAGGAAAATTTGGTATAATGTATCTGTGTGGGAAAGGTGTCATGTATAGATCTTTTTCAAAAGGACATAGACATAAATCTTGCATTGAGATAGTTCATTTGCCTGGCATAGACATAGTGTCCATTTGTTGTTGGAGAGCTTGCATTTAGTTTTGGAGAACATCTACTTGTGTCATTGACATGTTTTTGTGTTATTTAGATCAATGTAAGTGTTTTGAAATGCAATATTATGTGGTGGATTGTGATTTGGTGAGGGTATATACCCTATTTGAATTTTTTGATTCGGTATAGGAATATTTCTTGTCAGAATGTTTTGATTGGGTATAGGAATATTTCCTAGACTAGAATGTTCTAATTTGGTATAGGAATATTTCTTGTCGGAATGTTCTAATTTGGTATAGGAATATTTCATGTTGGAATGTTTTGTGTAACCCCTATTTGTGAAAAGGCAGTACTGGTGTTTGTGTGAGGTACAGTTGTGTTCATGCCAAATTTGGATCTTTTACCAGTAGTGTTTGTGCCAAAGGGGTTTCACGATGATGCTCCCGCAAAAAAATGTAAACCTTGTGTTATGTTGAATGGGGTTATGTTTACAATTGATGATGTTTGAGTAGGTATACTAGTTGGTATTTTTGAAGTAATTTGAGGAGCAGAGACACTTTATGTCATGGTTTGTGCTGGTCGAGTAGATGTTGTTTTCAAAGTGTGAATGTCAAATCCTGGTGGTAGTGTGGCACCTTCTACTAGAAAATTTGCTAGATATCATTGGGGGTCATTTACCAAACACTCATCCATAAAGGATGCAAACTAAGGATATTGTACAACGACGTCTATGTCTTCAGAAAAAATGTTTCCACATGCATCTCTAGTGACACATTTTTCAAGAAACATTTTGTGTGGTCTCTCTTTCCTTGATGGTTGGCTTCTGAAAGGATTGATGAATTCATTGGGGTCTGAAATTTCTCTTTGTTTCTTCTTAGCCCTTGTTTCAACCATGAAATTGTTGCTTAGGATGAGGCAATGCAAATTACATCTAAAATGATATGCTCTATTCTATGTTTTTGGGATTTTCTAAATATAAAAGATATCACTAAAATCAAGAATTTCTAAAATTATGTATACTAGGATGACATATGCCAAGATGGCAATATGCAAAATTTAGAATAGACTATGATGGTAAATGATTCTAATTGGGTATAACCTACCACCTATTTGATAGGGTAAATTCAAGGGGTGAAAATTCTTGAGAAGTGGTAAGAGAATCAACACTAGCCTGTTAATGATTTTGTGGTTGCAAATTTTGCAACTTCTCATCTAATAATGCAACCTTTTTTTACAATTACATATTGTGTTCAATCTTTCCATATTGAACCAAAAAATTATTATTGTCTATTTTGAGCTTCTCCTTCTTTGTAGTTACTAATTCTATTGTGGCCCTTGTGAACTCTGCAACATGTACTGTCATATTTGCTTCCTCTAGAGTTGATGTGTCTGACACTCTCTTTATTATTAGGCTTCCTTTGTAGTTAGGTGAAACCTCAATAATATCAAGTTTTCTTGAACTTGGGGCTAGATACCAAATAGCTAATGCATCCAATTGTTCACTAAAGATAGACCCTTGCAATGCAATCATAGCCTCTTCTTCTAAATTGCAAAGAGGTCTATTGCACCTCTTTATTATATCAAAGGTTATAGAAGAAGCCAAATCCCACTCTGGAAGTAACATAATACCACTATTTTTGACCAATTATCTACCTTCCTTTGCAATCATCCTTTGTAACTTGGTCTTCATCTCATTTAATACCTTTCCTTGAATGGTAGTATCAGACAATTCTGGATGAAGACTTATTTCTATGGCTAGGATATTGACATATTCAACTCTCTTAGCCCTGTATGAAAAATCCAAAAAAGCTTGAGATTTTACAAATGAATCATCATCCAAAAACTTTGTGCATGCCTCTACCTGCATATCATCTTTACCATTAAGCCCAGTGAGGTCAACTTTACTTAACCTCATGCTTAATTATTGGGTTTCCCCCACTGCTAGCATAGTGGAAATTCCTTCTTGTATTACCTGTTTTGATACCCAAATATCATCATCAAAATCTTCATCAACATAATTCACCAAACCTATTACTTCATTCTTTTTCTTCTTCAATGAGGGCTCCTTTGGTGGTGATGCACTTGACGGTGGATCATCAATATCCATAATTTCAGGCCCTACTGACCTGGGAGGGGATGGTGGTGGTACTTTTAGTATAGGAGAAGGAGGTATTTGACCCGTTTGTTGGGAGGGACCAGGAAAAATATCATTTTTATTTGCCTTACTCCTTTTCCTCAAAAAGAACTTTATTTTTGGTTCATCAGGGGCTTGAGGTCTAGGTTTCTCTTCCATAGCAGGGATCTCTCCCTCACCTTTTTCTTCTTCAATGGGGGCTTTCCCCTTACCCTTAATTATTCCCTCAATTTCAAGATGGCTCACAATGTTCTCAAAATTTTGGGACACATGCTCCAACTTTTGTATAACATTATCAATCTCTAGAAGAATAATGAAATCAAGTTTTTCCTTCTTTATCCCTCTCTTCATCTTGTTGAAAGCAATCCATTTTTCCTTTCTTCATTTTTTTTCTAAAGGATCAAGCATGTTATTTATCACATCTTCCAAGAATTAGAATATGTGCATAAATTTATAACTCTTGTTTCTTTGCTTCAACTAGGCCATGAAGCCTTCAGGGTCATATTTGATCCTCTCTACTTCTCTTTGCATGTGGTAGGGCTTAAGTATATCAAGTATCTTATTCTAGCCTCCTTTTGTCATCACAAAATCATAAAAGAATGTATACAAAGGAAAGAATGTTCCTTTTCCTTGATTCAATAGATGTTAATTTTCCACACTTCCTAGTTGCCATATTACCTCAAGCAAACCAATTATCTCTGGTACATATTTTTTTAGCATGTGGGATGAAACAGTGGAACCATATACTTTTAAAATAGTATAATCGAGGTATGGGATAACATCTCCCTAATTATGATCAATCCCCTGCTCAGGCCTACTTTCCTTGGATCTCAAGAAGTCATGGAGGGCCTTGGGAATCCTAGGTATATTCACCACCAGGTCTCTCTTCAATTCTGAAGCAAACAAATTCTAAAATGTCACATAGTCATATGTCCTGTCATCCTTGTCTAAGACAGTAGTCCAAAATTGCACAGGAAAATCCAAGTTACCCTCTTTCCTATCCAAAATCATATTCTACCCAAAGTAAGTTGCACCTTTAAAGAAAACATATGCATCAATAATGAATACTAGCTACACCTCACTACATCTACTCCTTTCTTCAACCTTATTAAATCCTCATGAGTACTTTATGCAAGAAACCCTGCATAGTTATATATAGTACAATATTGGGGGTGCTAAATATTGCCTGCCATATACATCCATGCCATAGGAATTCCCATGATAGGATCATAACCAATTATCTGGAAATGGATTAAAAGGTTTTTTGGAAGTAGGAAATAAAATAGTTTATAGGGAAAGTCTCCTTATCATATTTCTCTATTGTAATCCTTCGGACCCTAATTTTTTCTAGATATCTTGGTAGGACATAGACTCTAAATGCAATCTTATTCTTATCATATTCCTCCTTAAGGCTACTTTCATTAATCTTAGGCATTTAATCATTCCACCTATTGATTTTGAACACAAGATAAAATTCCTACTTGGTAATTTTAACCATTTCCTTCCCATCATATGTCCTTATAGTCCTTGTGACTAGGTCATAATTGTTGGCTACTACTTTGAGTAAGTCAACATCCATGTAGACATTTGGTACAATCAACTTTCCTAGGTCACAATTCCAAGGTTTACCAACTAGAATACCCATATTTCTATTTCTAAACCATCCATAAAACAATTCCCATCTATTATAAGGTAATTTGGCATCCTTAATAGAATTGTTCTTATTAATCAAACCCTCAACAACTTATGGACCTTAAAGAAGCAACTGACCCTTATGTTTTTCATTGGTTGAGCTGGGTGACAACTAGTTAGTAAGTTCTTTATTCAAAGGCCTTTTGGGTACATAAATCTCTCCTTTAGATAAGGATGCTCTTGACTATGCCTTGGGAGCCATGGCACAAAGGATAATATAATGTAGGGTTTCTGGCTTCTTGGAACAAAAATTTACAGCTTATATAAGGGTTCGACAATAATTATGATAATGAAGGAATAACCAATTCTTCTTTATGAACATCAAACCTTAAAATTTAGAACCAAGAAAAAACCCTAATTGACTCAAAGGTTTGAGAAAAAACAATTTATCAATAATTTTGATGAGGAGGCAGTAATCTACTTACTAGTTCTTTTGTAAATTGATAACCCTAGCCTTGACATCTGCGAAGCCTGGAAATCTTAGCACGAGCTCTCCAAGTGTGTAGAATATCATTCATAATTCTCAATTATGCTTTTAAGATAGGTTTTAATAGCTATGCAATCTCCTTCCTTGACAAATCGACATCCTTTCCATTATTAAGGCTTGCTCATGTAGACCAGAATAACTCACTTTCCCTCAAATTGAGTTTTGAATGCTAGTCGTTGATCGCATGGACACATTAATTGATGAATGATCTAGATTTAACCATCTTGATTTGAAATAATTGACTATATGAAGCCACAATATTCATTAAATGAAAATAAGATACATGGAAACACTTGCTAAGGTGTCATGTGCCCCACCACTCCTTTTTCGCTATAGCCAGAATCCACGTGTCCTCTTCCCCTCACCCCCTGTGGTTCTTAAACCATCCACACCTTTTATCAGTGAGGAGATGGGGAAGGGTTGAGATTAAATATTATCACTTCCACTTACTCCTATCTTAATCATAACCAATTTCATGTGGCCTTATTTCTCCTACACCATCAATGGCCTCAATTAAGAGATATCAAAACACATGCACCATACCTTCATTTAGTAGCAAATCCTTTATCATTCATGTCCTATGTGAAAATATTTAATTAATATTTTCCCTTTGCTTCAAAGTTTCCACATCCTTTGGGTTACTCCATGTGGCAATCGCCCGCTACCTCATCAAGAAACTGTCAGTAAAGGAGGGACCCACACGAGATAGTAGGGAGTGGCCAAGATTGACCCATGTCACCCGCTATCAACCATTGATTCTCTTCAAAGCTCTACATGGTAATAGTGGGCCCACCATTGAACTCAACACGTAATGACTGCCCACCAACCCATGAGATTATTTTAATGAAGAATAAACCTCAATGAGCACACAAGGAATGGTCTAGATGTTGCCACATGATCAATCGACCACCATTGATTTCCTTAGATACCACCTTCAGTATTCAATAAAGGCATTAGGCCCACCTAAGCACAAGACATGTGGCTTAAGCTCGCCAACCCATGTGAATAAAATAATAAGTAGAAAACTAGAATAGGCACATGGAGAATGGTTGAGATCTTCTTGCAATGATCGAATGGACACCATGGATTTTCATTTTTGCACATGCCAAAACTATTAGTTATTAATACAGGTCCACAACTAGGTCTATGAGAAAAAATTAAAACTAAACACACGCAAATGGTGATCGATAGACCTAGCTTAAGGGGTCAGTGCAAGTAATGACTTCAATGGCTCAAAATACAACTTACGCGACTGGAAACTGACTGCATAGGTCAATACAGAATCAAAAAATTCAATGTTCATGACCATATGAATTTTGAAATGAGGGTTTTCAGCCTAAAACCCTAAGCCCTACCCTTGGACACAAAAGCACAAAGCCAAGACTAGGAAGAAATATCACTAATTTTCAAAACATTTCAAGAGCTCTACCACTATGCTTGTGTGAATATGAGGTATTGTTCATGATTTGTGGTAGTTGCTATATCCAGAATTTGGGCTTTTGGATCATTGTACAGTGTGAGATATTTTCACCAATATATGAAATGTGCATTTCAGTGTGTCTGGCTGTGGTTTGGGAGAAATGTATTTCTCTGCATTTCTTTGCATTTTGGTCTCAAGACTTGCGGTTCAGAGAATAAGTTGAAAAGGTTACTATCTTGCTTGGTTCAAGAGGATTTGATATTTGGTGTTGTTGTTGATGAGTTTTTGAGATACAGTGTATCATAGTGGTCAACAGGGTTATTCAAATGTACAAAATATTCATACTCTTCAAGCGAAGTTTTTTGTGAAGCTTCTGGATGAATTTTGAAGTGTTTATTACTACTCCATATTATGTTTAAGTAAAGTTTGTTGTCCAAAAATATTGCACCGAGTTAAGGATGTGTGTAATTAATTGTTTTATGTGTTTTTATGGGTGTTGGTTGACCTTGTGATAAACACTACTTGCGATGTTCATGAAAGTGTGTTGATGCATGTTGGGACTCATTTAAGTCCTCATTAATAATTTTTTTGGGTCACCCTCATTCTCTTCCATTTGTGGGAATGCTTTGGCATCGACCTAATTTGCATTTGTAAATACAAATTATGTATGGCCAACCTTGAAAGGGTTTCAAGTTTGAAGATGATATAAGTATCAGTTGAGATGTTTATTAAATATATAGAGAGATGCAAGATAGTGATTTGTGATACTAGTTTGAGTAGATTAATGTGAATTTCAAAGTGTTGAGTTCTTGAAGGTAGTGAGATGAAGGTGTACTCTATATTTTAGGCATGTTTGTGAAAGTGTGGGAAAATTATGGTGGAATCTTTGTTGCATTGAGATAATTTTCTCTTTGTAACAACTCTATTCTATCTTCTTTGTAATTCTATGGTAGTGAGCTTGGGGTAGTCAGCCTCATTGGATAGTGTGTCTTGTCTTGGCAGTGAACCTTTGTGTTCAGTTTTGGAATGCTTTATATTATGAGCTAATCCTCACCATAGTTTTTCCCTCATTGGTTTTTCCACATAAATCTGATGTTATTGTCTGCATGGTTTACTATTTTTAGTTTTAGTTTTTGCATTTAACAATCAAACATATTAGGAAAGTAAAAGAGGTGTGAATGCATGTAAATCTAACTTCTGTTGAGGGTTTTGAAGTTTAAAATTTCTACAAATTATTCACCCCCCCTCTTAGTTGTCTTTCTCAACATTAGATTCATATTTATATCTCTTTCAAGAGCACCCAAATATCACCCTTTTAGGGTGCATGGAGTACTAGCTAGTCAAAAAATCTTAGTGCTTATTGATAGTACAACTACCCATAACTTTATTGATGAACGCCTTGATATTAAGAGGGGACTAAAAATATAATAATTTACAAGTTTTAATGTCACCATTGTTGATGGATTTACTATTCCCTGCCCGAAGTTAATTTAGTAGCCTAATCTCATTATTAGGGACCACAAAATAGGTGATGATTTTATGTTATTGTTTTTTTAAGAAATTATGGTGTTAGCTGCTAAATGGTTGTATTATCTAGGAGAAAAGTGGTGAAAATATCAAATTTTATATATTTTTCTATTCCAGGACAAATTTTCCACACATCCAAATTCCTTCATAAAGTGTCTGGAATGGAGACAAGTGTCAACATATTATACGTTCTTATCAAAAGTGAACCATTGAGCAATATACTATGTTTGAAGCCAAATTTTAGTGCAACTTAATGACTAGCAACTACAAGTTATATTATTTAATAAGTTAATATAACATTAATTTACTCATAAAATTAAAATATAACTCATAGTAACTGTGCGTTATATTATTGTGAAAATTAACCATTCGATGAATGTTCAATGGATGATTATATTTGTATTATGAAAGAAAATGTCTGAAGCACTAGACTTGCCAATTCAAACTTCCAAAATAACCATAGAACTGTTAGACTTGAAAATATCGATGGTTGACCTTTTATTACTTATTAAATCACTTAAAGTCATGACTAAATTTTTATGAAATAATATTCACATCAACATGTGTGTCTTGTGCTGAATTAAATGCTCAATTGTTGAGTATTGATGTCTTCATTCTATATATACTTCACCAACTTGATATTATTCATATCATTTATAACATATTTTCTTTCTCTATTCTCTATTCACAATTTTACTTCGATATTATGAAGTCTTCATGGTGTGCCATGCTACCCAAATGTTTTTGGGAGAAAAGAAACAACAATGCATATGATAGAAAAAAGTTGGGTATGGTTTTTGTAAAATAGAATAAAATTTGGATTAGGTTATCTACAAACTAGAATAATTAATGTTAATATTAATCTAACCAATATTAATCTAAATCAAACAACAAAGAATGAGGAAATAAACATAATGAATAACTAAAAAATTAATTGAAAAGGTCTCACCAAATATGCGTTCACTCCTTCGAATTATCTTGATTGCTCTTCTCCATTTTGTTGTTTCAGTATTCTTGCCTTCAGATTTCTCAGTATTTATGCAAGCATAACTTCGTCGAGTGTCTAAGAAAAATATCAAAGATAAGTTTCTTCTCAAAAGTGTATGATTTCGAGAGGAGGAATAATGATAATGACATGCCATTTTATAGAATTTGGGTTTTCGAACGATCAGCTTAGATTGAAAGAGAGATCAATGGACGAGATTGATGAATGCCATGCGATGTGAGTTCTATGTCAAATAGAACGTGAGTTAGAACATGATTTCAAGGAAGACCACATGATAAAGATTAAGTTAGAATGTGAGTTACAACACGAGCTCAAGATCTTAATCTTCAGTTAAGAGTCTTCGAAAATAGAAGAAACAGACTTTGAATGTCAAAGAAAAAGTTAGAAGTTGAAGAATAATGCATTTGAATGCAAACATAAGTTAATTAATTAAATAAAGATATTTAATTAATAAACACACCATGCATATGAGTTGGAACTAGTTAACTAACTAGTTGTGATAGAGATTCCCCTTGCAGAGATAACCAGATGCTGAATCTGGAGATAACTGGAGAACTAAAAATAGATCTTGAGTCAGAAGGTGAGTGAATGATTAGTCAACTAATTGATAGAAGAATGTGACATAAAAAATTAATAAATATGAATTAAATGTTAATTTAATTTGACTGTTGTAAAGGTGAAATTGAATAAATTAAATAATAAATGGGTATGTGCAGGATCATCATGGAAAAAACAAGTCGTTAAGTGGCAATAAAAAGATAAAAAATCAGAGTTAGACAACTTGACGTAAAAATTTGAATAAGTTATCTATATTATTTAAAAAAAAGGTAAAAATAGAATCTGTAGGAAATTGAATGTATTTTCTAAACTACTAGACCTTTATTTTATTTTTAAAATCTATTTGGTGAAAATTTGAAATTTCAATGTAGTAGTATTTAAATTTCAGAATAAAAATAAGAAGTATGTGTCTGTTTGACCACCCTAACCACAATAAAATGATAATATTTTAGATATATAAGTAGAGGAATCATGTCCCAATGTGATGCATATTTTTTTTGTAATTTATTTCCAAGTAAATAATTAATTATGATTTTTTTATTACAACTTTTAAAAAATATAAAATCTCGTGTGTCTAACCACCTTAACTTGGTCAAAAATTCATGAAATTCAATTTTTTTTTTTTTAATCCTATAGTATGCAAAGCATAGAATGTGACACATGTTTCGGATTCAAAAAATGTGATACCATTTGAAAGTTATAGATTTTTTTCAATCAGCCTATCAATCAGGACTTTATTCGTAATTCTAATAGAAAATGAATAATAATTATTTATTAAATTCAAAGTAAAACATATTTTATATGGGTGGAAAGCTGAGAATCTCCTCTAAAAACCCTTTTTGTTTCATCAATTATGGGTAAAAAAAAAGTCGTCAGCCACATGGACCATCATATGGCTTACATATCGCCACTTTTTGGCCCATCATGATCCTGCACATACCCAAATATTTAATTATAGATAAAGGGGGTTAAATGAATAATTAAATAATAAATATTTAATTATAGTTGAAATGTGACAAAGGGGGTAATTAAATAATAAATTATTTAATTAAGAAGGAAGAGCGACATAATTAAACAAATATGATTTATTTAATTAATCAAGGTTGAATAAAGGTTATTTATAAATTAATGAATTGATTAAAAGGGGTATTTAATTAATAGAGGAAATATGTGTTAGAAAGGGTAATTAAATAATTATCATTATTTAATCATGACCATGGATAATAGAAAATTATGTTGAAAGTGGTGTTCGTAGGCCTAGAATAATTTTCGGTGTCTACAATTTGCCCCTCTTTGATACAATGTCGTTTCAGTGTTGCGTCAAAGAAAATATGCCCCAATCATGCCCTAGTATCAAACATGTTAGGTTATGCCCCCTCTGGAAAATTGACAATTTGTGAAAAATCTCAAAAAAAATAGGAAATGTTCTTGATAAGTCAATTTGACAGTTAGAAATGTTATGGATTTGACGGAATGGAAATTGGAGGTGATACTAATGTGTAGAGGTCATTTGAATTTGAAAGGTTAAGTGACCAATAGACAAGGGCAGAAGAAATGCCACTCAAACCCTATCTATAAATAGGAATTATGTTGAAAACTAATTCATTTGCACCTGGAAGAGTTTGGAAAACTAAGAATTTGATCTGACTAGCGGACGAAAATGTCAGCTATTCCCTATGTTGCGCATCGAGGATATTGGATCCGGACCTTCAGGCATCTAGCTAATGCAGGACCACCAGTATGTACCCAAAAATGAACCCTTGAAATTTATTTTTGCACGTATTTCTAGGTATTTAAAGTTAATTAGTAAACGCGGTCCTTCGCGAACGATGCATATGCCATCGTATTCGTCGCATTTGACTGTGAAACAATGCATGTGCAAAAACACGTCTAGGCTAGGTTAGGCTTTTTAGGGATTAAACACATTTGCACTAAAATGCACTGCATGTGTATTTATGCAACGCATCTGCATTATGGATAAACACATGTGGGGTAGTGAACCACATGTGCATTAGTGAAACGCATATGTAGCAGATAGATAGGCTATAGAAATGCACCGCATTTGATTGTTTGCACCACATTTGGTCTTTTTGCACCACATTTGGTCTTTTTGCACCGCATTTGCAGTAGGTAGAAATGGGTGTGAGAAATGTACAATGCATATGTAATATACGACACAACTGAGTTGTCATGTAACACATTTGTAAGAGTGCACCACATCTGTTACAATGAGCCGCATTTGGCTGGTAAAATTTTCGGAAAAAAATTTCTAAGAAAAAAATGTTTGAAAATCTTGACATCGTGGTTGAAATGCAGGTTGTATTGGATCCTATATATATGCGGGAGACACATCCTGACACATTCAATTTGAGAGATCGTTTGAGTAGTGCAGAGATACGACTTCTATGGAGACTTGGTCTATGTCACTGTGTGTCGATGCCCACCATTCAGGTGAACATGGGGATGCTCACTGCATTGTGCGAGTGATGGCACTCTGAGACATCGTCATTTCATTTTCCGACTGGGGAGGTGATTGCCACATTGGAGGATGTGTACATGTACTGAGACTAACTATTAGAGGAGAGCGGTTGATGTATGATACCCAGTACGGATTGACCAAGTTAGCGATATTCTATCAGGTGGATGATATCAGTAGGCTCGGTATCAAGAATTATGAGATCATATGGCTGGTGTTGGCGGATAGATATAATAGGATTGACTATATATTATGTACATTGATAGGGGGATAGTTCTACCAGATCAACAGGCTCATGGTTTTCTTGTTGGATGGGGTGAGATGTTGGTAGGGATGTTGGAGAGAGAGACCAAGTATGCTTGGTGTCCATGTCTATTGGGGATGTTATATTTTCATTTACATGATATTGCATACAAAGACACACAGTCATTGAGTTGTGGGACCACTCTGTTGATGGTGTGGGCTTGGGAGAGGATAGCTATGTTTTTTCCTCTAGTTACTGTAGAGTGATGAGAGAGAGCTCCATATGTTTTCTGATACACGGGGCACATCACTTAGAGCCATGTGGGAGACACTGGATATTAGAGACATGTGCTCAAAATTATAGATCAGTTCACTTGGAGACCATACATGGACTATGAGGAGTGGGTGGATGAGGATATACATTTTTTGTTTTAGAGACAGACATAGTACCTAATTGGGAAGACTGTTTTGAGTGTGCATATCATAGAGAGACACTTACCAGATAGGGTTTTGAGACAATTCGACGAGGTTCAGGATGAGCCTCGGAGTAGAGATGAGTTTGCTTGTTCTTTGAGAGAGTTTCCATATTGGGGGCGCATGATTTCTGTTGCTACTGTAGAGGTAGAGATATAGTATTTACAGCCAATACAGTGGGGATGGAGAAATGGATTAGCAGACCCAGGGATGATAGTGACATATGATGCATGGTGGGTGGAGCATCATCTGATTCCATACATTGATCTAGATCAGCCAACACAAGTGGAGAGATGAGGCACAAGACCGAGAGGATGGTAGAGAGGTGGAGGTGCTAGAGTTGGTAGAGTTGGAGGGAGAGGTGATGATGGTTGAGGCAGTAGGCGAGGGCAGAGAGGGGGTCGGGTAGGTGGACTTTGACCTATTTGAGGGGTAGTGGCAGAGGATGTACCGATGTTGGACATCGAAGGTGGAGTGGATGTATAGGGCAGAGATGAGCATGTTGCCGAGGAGGCAATTGTAGAGGAGCGAGCCAATGTAGATATTGGAAGAGAGGATGTCATAGAGAATGTTGATATGGATATGGATATAGAACCTCTAGGTGTTTTGGCAAGATATGGGGAGGATGATGTGGAGGAGGAGGCACCGATGGAGGAGCAGGAGAGAGAGCTCAGGGATTGGATTGTAGAGGGGAGAAAGGAGGATGATGACCCTAGGGATGGTGATAGGGAGGCCTCAGAGGAGAGATTGATAATGATGACAAAATATCTTGATGCTATGTGGATAGAGAGAGATAGTGCTCATGTAGAGAGAGATAGTGTTCGTGCAAAGAGAGATAGTGCACTCATGGAGAGGGATCAGGCCATAGCCCGATGACAGGAGATAGAGCAATAGTTCATAGAGGTCAAATGCCTTTGTAGTGGGTCTTCATTTGATGGCATGGTATGGGAGTTAGTCAGATCAGTTGAGTGAGCTACATATTATAGGGATTTATATGAGGTAGTGGTGCTAGCAGAGAGATGAGCTCCTAGCTTTTCAGAGGTTCGCAATCAAAGATCACAGGGCAGGAGTCACACTAGGACACAGAGTACATAGTGTGGTAGGACCACCGAGGGCAGGTCCGTATGAGAGGCCTTCCACCTCATAGAGAGCACCTTCGAGGATTTTCCCACCACCTTCACCACGTGACAGTAGTGGTAGTGGGACACGATGATAGTGTTACATATGTAGACATTGTATATTGATTAGGGAGCCTATGAGCTCATGTTTTATTTATGGAGACATTATGACATTGTATTGTGACACATTATTTTTGGCGATATATATATATATGATTTTGGTGGCTTCTATATGATATGCAGTTCTATTTTATGGTTATGCATTGCTTCTATATGATTATGTTTCCTAGATGATGTATGCATATGTGTTATGAATGAATGCTTCTACATGTGAGTTTATGTAGTTTATGATGTGATGGATTATTTATTTACTTATGCTAATGGATGTAATGAATAGATATGAAGTTATTTATATGTGATGGTGTGATGTACATGCAACATTTACATTATGTATCTTATGATGATGAAATGCCTATAATGTCATGATTTCGTAAATATGTAATGAAGATGTTTAATGCAATGTAACTATATAAAAGTTTTATGGAATGTATGCAAATTTAAATGTGCTAATGTTTTATTGTGTCACAAGACTTTATCATCATGTCGAAGAAGAAATGATAGCATAAATGATTTTAGAATTAGTAAGAAATAATGAAGGTTGATTGATTGAAAAACACATGATCTTTGATATTTTTCCAAGTATGCTATGCTTTGCTTGTTATCATCATTGGGTGGGACATGACACAAATGGATAGTACACACTATGATATGAGATAGACCATAGTGTACAAAGTCATCCATCTGTGAAAAATAGACAGTCGTAGACAAGGAGTGTCTTAACTCAGACTAAGGACAAGATGCCCCAATTATTTTGTCTTAACAAACCACAGACAACAGACAAATAAAAGATGGCTCATGAGATGTCATTTCTCCTCTAAATCCTTGATAGGACATCCTTGAGGAAACTAGTAACATGACTCAAAAACCAATGTTAAAAATACAGTTGACAGACAACAACCAAAGAAAAAGAGTCTTGAGACATCGTTGCTTCTCTAAATCCTTCAAGGGACATCCTTGAGAAAGCTAGTCACCGGACTAATTTCACAAATTGATAAAAAGATAAGACAAAATAAGATATAAAGTCATAAAGCCAAATAAAAGTATTCGCCAAAACTTGATCTTGTAGGATTGTACGATTGTTTGATGTTTGACATAGCATAATGCGAGGGATGACACATACCACAATAAGACGTTTGAGTTTGGTTTTGACTTGGTGACTATCTGTATAAGGCATGACAAATAATAGTTTCAAAAAGGACACGTGTCGCATAAGACATTGGACCTTGATAACATTGATGTGACAAGCTACATGAGGCTATGAAAATTTGATGACATCTATTGACAAGAAAGACATATCTTGCAAAGACATAAGTTGATCATTTTGACAATGTGTTTGATATTGACTTGATGACTATTTGAGATGCTTTTCCTTGTTGGTGCATGACTTGTTTTAATTCGTTGACTGATTAATAGTGTGTGTGTGTGTGTGTTGACCATGTATGACATGAGATGATACCCTAAAGTACTAACCTAATGCGGCTAAAGACATGCATCTAAGTGAATGATATGCAATATGTGTGATAGTGAATTGAATGTGAATGAACCCTATTGGACTGACCTAGTGTGGTCTCGAGAGCTCATCAATTGATTAGCCTTGCCTACATTGTACATGTAGAGATCTCATAGTTCGACATGACCAATGACTTTGAATGTACAAAGAATCATGATTTTAATGTGTGTGATACATGAAAAACTTAGACAAACAAACCTAATGCCTCGAGGGCACATCGATTGATGGCCTTTCCTACATCCTAGTCGCAGAGGCAACGTAGTTTGACTATGTCTACGACTGACTTAACATGATTGACTTAACATGACTAACACTATTTTTGGGATTTTTTGATATGTTTTGATTTTTTTTTTGTCTTTTTGAATTTTTCTACTGTTTTTGGATTTTTTTAGGACATTTTCCGATGGTGTAATGCTATGTACAAGGTCTTCATGGAACATAACAATGATTTTCCCCCAGTCGGGAATAAGACCTATGAGATGGGGTGGGGAATGTGACAAAATGGACATTAGATGTCAATGGTTCCAAGCAATGGATAGGACAACAATTTATTATGAGGGATGGTGCAAAGTCTGATTGGAATGATGGTAGATTGAAGAGCGGGTTTGACTACACATGGTGCCTATTTGCCAGGTTTTCATTATGGTACTTATCCATAGTGCCACCAAAGAAGATTTCACTATTGGATGGATTATTTCTCTTTACTTTTTTGTCATTTTATTTTTTTTGGTGTTACAAAGATGCCTGTTTTCTAGGTTTTCATCAAGGTAACCATTTTTTTGTTTTTTGTTTTTTTTGTATTTTCTAGATTAAGACACGGATTCTCATAAGCTAAGCATAGAACCCCTTTAGATGAAGAATGTTGATAGGTGACAAAAGTTGCTCTCCTTCAGGAGTAGAGAGTTGGTATGCTCTTGATCCAAAGGCTTTTATGACAATATAAGGTCCTAACCAGCTAGGTTCAAATTTTCCTGGCTTTTCACATTCAACTTGATTCTTGGGATTCTCCATTAAAACCAGGTCACCAATGTCAAAGCATCTATTTAGAAATTTCCTATTATAGCTTCGATGAAGACGATTCTGATATGCTTACAAATGGTCTAGTGCTTTTTGTCTTCATTCATCCAATTATTCTAGCTCTTTTAATTTGGATACACTGTATTCTTCATCATCAATGTGACCTTTCAAGGATACCCTCAGGGAAGGAATTTCAACCTCAATAGGTAAGATAGCTTTGGATCCAAATACAAGAGAATATGGAGTGGCACTAGTGGGAGTACAGATGCTTGTATGGTAAACCCATAAGGCAGGATTTAGCTATAGGTGTCAGTCACGACCAGCGTCATTGACAATCTTCTTCAGGATTCTAATAATAGTTTTATTAGATGTCTTTGCTTGGCCATTAACTTGTGGGTAAAATGGGTCAGAAAAATGATGTTTGATATGGAACTCTTCACATTAATGGCATACTTCTTGGTTTTTGAATGGGCAGCCATTGTCTGTGATTATGGATTGGGGTACACCATACCAACAAATGATATAGTTTAAGATAAACTTGGATATTTGTGTGCCGGTGATGTAGTTCATGGGAATAGCTTTGATCCATTTGGTGAAGTATTTGGTGGTGGTTATAATGAATTTATAGTTGTTGGATGATGGAGGGTGTATCTTACCTATGAGGTCAAGTCCCCATTGGGAAAAAGTCCATGGTGATGTAATCGAATGAAGCTCTTGTGCTGGTGCTCTTATCAAATCTCCATGTATCTGACATTGTCTACATTTCTTTACAAAGATATATGAGTCTTTCTCTATTGTATGCCAATAATAACCTAATCTCATAATCATATGGGCTAAAGTAGGACCACTTGAATGGGATTCGCATATACCCTCATGCACCACTTGCAAAGTTGTTTGTGCTTCTTTAGCATCAAGACATCTCATTAGGGCGTTATCTAAGGTACGTCTATATAGGGTATCTCCGATGATGGTGTATTTAGCTAACTTACGGATAAAGGTTCGACATTGGTTATTTGATAGGTCTAGAGGCAAGGTTTGGTTAGTTAGATAGTCGAATATGTCTTTATACCAAGGGGAAGTAGGACCAAAAATTGTACACACCATCATAGAATTGGGGACATCATAGGCAGGGACAAACAGTTGTTCAACCAAAAACTCAAACTTAGGCACGTTACTCAGAATATCCAACAAGGAACCCATGGTTGCAATAACATCTGTAGCCCTATTCTAAATACGTGGTATTTTTTGAAAGGAAATATGATCAAAGTACTGCTTGAAACTGTCATCCATGCGCTTGTAGGGGGCAAGTTTCTCCTCTTTAGTCTCATAATCATCATTTACTTGCCAAACTACAAGCTGAGAATTGCCAAAAAGATGTAGACTCTTAATCTTCCATTGTATTGCCATTTTTAATCCTGTCACTAAGGCTTCATACTTTGCTATGTTTTTGGTGCAAGGGAAAGCAATCCTGGATTATTTAGGAATGGTATCGCCTTGAGGTGTAACAAATAGAATACCTGCTCCTGAACCATGTTGTGTATGTGACCCATCAAAGTATAATTTCCAATCTGTTCTAATGTCAATGTTAAAGATAAATTCGTCAAGAAAATCCACCACTAAAGGATCGTCTACCTTCATGGGTGCATCTTCTAACTGATCTGCAATCACCTGTCCTTTTATATCCTTCCTTTCCACATATTGTATGTCATACTCGCTAAGCATCATAACCCATTTAGCCAATCAGCTCGTTAATTCTGCCTTACTTAGGAGATATTTGAGGGGATCAATCTTTGCAACCAACATTGTTTGGTGATTGAGCATATAGTTTCGTATAGTTTCGTAGCTTTTGAGTAGAAAATACTACCGCAAGACAGGCACATTCTATGTTGCTATAGTTTAATTTATATCCTACCAAGGTATGACTAATGTAGTAGACTGCTCTCTCATGACCTTGATCATCATGTTGTGCAAGAAGAGCTCCTAATGCTGACTGAGTTGTTGAAATGTATAGTATCAATGATTTTCCATCTATAGGTGGCATGAGAATAGGTGGAGTGAGCAAATAGTTCTTGATTTTTTGGAAAGATTCCTAAAATTTAGGTGTCCACACAAATGGTATTCCTTTCTTGAGCAAATGTTGAAATGGGTGTATTTTGTCTGCTAGTTATACAATGAAATGCCTGATGAACTGTAATCTTCCTTGTAGTGTTCTTAGTTGACCAATGCTGATAGGAGGAGGCATTTCTATGATAGCTCTTACCTTCTCTAGATCTAATTCAATACCTCTTCTAGAAATGATGTATCCTAACAGTTTTCATGATTTCACTCGAAAGACACACTTCTTCAAATTTAGCTTGACGTTGTAATTCTCTAGCCTCTGGAATATCTTGTATAGAACCTTCAAATGATCTACCCTTGTTTTTGGTTTAGCTATAATTTCATCTACATAATATTCCATGAGAGTGTGTACAAAGTCATGAAAAATCGTAGTCATTGCTCGTTGATAGGTAGGTCCTGAATTCTTAAGCCCAAATGGCATAACATTCCAACAGTACATGCCCCATGGACACATGAAATTTGTCTTGTGTTGGTCTTCAAGTGTGATTTTGATTTGGTTATATCTAGAGAAACCATCCATGAGGGATAGCATCTCATATCCTACTGTAAGATCTACTATCATGTATATGTTTGACAAAGGGAAGTCATCCTTAGGACATGCCTTGTTGATGTCTCTAAATTTTGTGCAAATGTGAATGCCCCTAGTTGGTTTAGTCACTGGCACAAGATTTGAAATCCAGTCTGCATAGTCTATAGTTCTTATAAATCCAATATCCAAGAGTTTCTTAAGTTCTGCCTTGACCAGTAGAGCAATCTGTGGATGCATTTTCCTTAGCTTCTATTTGTCTATCTTAATACCTGGTTGTAATGCTAGATGATGCAATATCAGGTCTGGATCTAGCCCAAGCTTGTCAGTACATGACCATGCAAATTTTATCTTTCTCTTTTTGAAGAAGTCCTTAAACTCAATTTTTTTTGTCTCTATTAAAGAAGCTACAAAATATACCATCTGAGGATTCTCTTATGTACCTATGTTGACTGCAATAGACTCTTCTACTAGCATCGATGAATTTTCTTGTTCAACAGGGATAATATTTATATCTCTATCCTTGGGTGCCTCAGAGAGGTTTTCGTCCTCAAATACGTCCTTTATTTTGGTTGTTTCTTCGTCCAAAGGTGCCTTTCGGTTTTCACCTAGGGACTCATCATTTTTCTTTTTATTTTCATTTTTGTGACTAGAGGTGTAAACAGACTCCCCAAAATATGCTTTGTCATCCAATTCTATGGTAAAACCAACCTTATGATCCCCTCTTGGTATGCCTTCTCGAAGTCCCATGAACTCAAAAATTGCTTCATCATTCTCGAATGTATCTATGATGGGTGTATCTTGTTAATCCCAGTCAATAAGTTCAGGATATATGAGAGGCATGTCATCATCGGAGTTTTTAAAGGTAGTAGCTGACAAGGTGAATAGAGAGTGGTTGACATGATCACAGAAGTTTTGGACTAACTCCTTGTTCTTCTTCCTATAGGTCTAGGTACATTCTATTGTGGGACTATAGTAAGGGCTGAGTCGTTAGAAGATGCACGATCAAGGGTTTCCAAATAATAGTATTTATGCCATTCTTCTTTAAACAAGTGCTTCCTATGATGGGGACTAGTTGGTTTTGGTACAGGTTTTACCTTTAGGTCCAATTCTCCAAAGATATCATCTATGTTCATGGTACTGGTAGAGAAAAAAGAATCCCATTCCCAATCACTTGTGTCAGGAGATTCATCATAAACCGGGGGAGGTGATTCGTGAGACTCATCGTAGATTGGGGGAAGTGGTTCATGAGACTCGTCATAGACTAGGGGAAGTGGTTCGTGAGATGTCTTGATGCCTACATAAGCACAATCTTCCTCTTGAAATGGTAACAAAGTACTAGGAAACCCAATTCGAAGTGGTTGACACCCTAGCCCTAGGTATTTCGGTCGTGGTGAGATAGTGATCGGTTATGTCCTTCCATTCTGATGTAGTCCTAGCCCATTCTGCTGTAGTCCTAGCCCATTCTGATGTAGTCATAGCCTTTGTTTTGCATAATCTTAAAGCCTTTTCCATATTGGTCCTTAGCTATTTGAATAGATGGTGGGGGGTATTCATTGTCTTCTTGATACAACCAGGAGGTAATATCACCGTGGCCCACAATTTCTTCACTTTAAATCTCTCCATTTGGTCAATGTCATTGTAGGGGGAACATGGAATGTGACTATTGACTGCCTTTTATCTATCATGGGTAAGCCATATGCCTTAGGTGGAATCAGTTGACTGACATGTATTATGATGCCTTTATGTAATATTCGCCACAACCCTTGTCTTGGATCTCAACCTTAGGAGTGTTTGATGGTCATTTGAATGAAATGGACTTCGTAAGATGTGATGGGTCCATGTATAGGGATAAGGTGGATGATGAAGCTTCTTGGTTAACTGGTACCTGTCATTATGGAATTTCCCTTAGGCTTGTACAATATTGAAAAGGATTTGGATCACCATCAATCATGATCTCGGTGCCATTATAAGGGAATTTAAGACATTGGTGATATGTTGAAGGTATAGATTTCATTGCATGTATCCAAGGTCTACCTAACAACAAGTTGTATGGAAGGGTGAGATCCAAGACTTGGAAGCTGGTGTTCATAATTGTTGGGTCAATTATGATAGGGAGTGTGACAACTCCTTTGGATGATCTTTCCTCATGATCATAAGCATTGATGACTATACTCTTAGAAGTGTCCACACAGTCTTTTGAGAATCCTAATGCCTTAACCAATTTCAGGGTACACAGGTTCAAACCTGCTCCTCCATCTAGCAAGACTTGTCTGACTTTGGATTGATGGACTAGGACTTCAAGATGTAATGCGTCATTATGATCAGACTTTTCAGTTGAGTAATATTGTTGGGAAAATTTGGCATGATGCGAGTTGGTCAAATATCCCACCATTTCTTTGAAGCGATTGACATCTAAGTCTGTCAGAATAGTCGTGTTCTACAAAGCTTTGTCAAGAATGGCTCGATGTTCTAGTGACAAAGTCAATAGTTCCAAGATAGATATTTGTGCGGGGGTTTTTCTCAATTGATCAAGGAGATTGTATCTAAACTTGGACCTCTTTGTAGGTGGCTCAGAAGAAGGTCCTGGAATAGTTATCTTAGTTTGGCGTGTGTTCACAACACATTTCGAGTGCTTCTTAATGATGATGGTGTTGATATTTTCAATGACAGCTCGGAGGTGATTTATGATTGATCCTTTACCATAGTCATACTTGGTATTGTTGTAGTTGGTAGATGGATTGTTCTTGATTCCTGAACTAGAGTGTTTTCCTTTTGTGTGGTCATGTAATGGGTCTGTGAAGACCTTACGATCACTGTTCTTAGTATTTTTCTGCCCATTTACCTCTATAGTGCCGTTTTCAACAAAGTCTTGTATGATATTCTTTAACTGTCGACATTGTTGTAAGTTGTGTCCTTTCATGCGATGATAGTCACAATAGGCATTGTCATCCCACCATGATGGTTTAAACTATTCAGGGTCATATTCTCATGGTTCCAAAGGTTTAATGAGATTATTTTTGGCCATTTCTTTGAAAACCAGCTCGATTGGTTGTCCTAAAGGTGTAAATTCACGCATAGGAAATCTCCTTTGGGGTCTTTGTTGTGAATTTTGGACATAATTATCTGTTTGATCTAGATTGTTCATCATGTCTACATTTTGGTTCTATCCTCTAAGTGTGACAAATGGTCTCGTATGTATGGTTTTAGCATCAACAATGACATCATTCATTACATTCTTATTTCTAGACCAAAATTTGTTTCTATCATTTGGTGCATTTGGATGTTGGACAATTGGGCTTCTACCTGGTAATTTAATTTCGCCTTTGTCAATAAGGCCCTTTTCAAGGATGATGCCCTTTTGTACCAAGTCTAGGAATGAGGTGCAACAATGTACCCATAATTCACCTCTCAGTTTCGGATTGATGTTTTCGAGGAATATCGTGACCTTTTGTTCTTCAGGTATTTTGACTGGACATCGACTAGCTAGACTTCTCCATCTCTGGAAGAAAATGGTGAAAGTTTTGCCATCTTCTTGTGTCATGTGGCAAAAGGTTTCTATTATTACTTTATTGTCTATGTTAAAGGAAAAATGTTCGACAAACTTTTCATCTAATTCACCCCAAGATCATATACCATATGACAATTTAGAAAACCATTCCAACTCTATCCCTATGAGGGTTCATGGAAATAGTCGCATCAAGTATGTGGGGTCATATGATATGTCCATGCATGCCGTTGAGAATTATCTAATGTGTTCCAAATGATTCTTCCTCCCATTATACTTTGGAAAATTCGGTATAATGTATCCATGGGGGAAAGGTGTCATATAAAGTGCTTTGTCAAATGGACATGGACATAGGTCTTGTGCTGAGATTGTTCGTTTGCCAGACATAGACATGTTGTCCATTTTGGGTTGAAGAGTTTGCATTTGGTTTTGGAGGACATCTACTTGTGTCAGGGACATGTTGTTGGCATTGTTTGGATCAATGTGGATATTTTGAAATGCCATGTTTTGTGATGGGTTGTGATTTGGTGAGGGAATGTATCCCGTTAGAATGTTTTGATTCGGATTGGGGATATTTCCTATTTGAATATTATGATTTGGTATAGGAATATATCATATCTGTGTGTTCTGATTTGGTGTAGGAATATATCCTGTCTACATGTTCTGATTTGGTATAGGAATATATCCCATTTGTGTATTCTGATTTGGTATAGGGATATTTCTAGTTTGCGTGTTCTGATTTGGTATAGGTATGTTCATGCCAACTTTGGATCTCTTACCAGTTGTGTTGGTGCCAAAGGGGTTTGATGAACTTTCTCCCGCAATAAATTATAAACCTTGTGTTATGTTGAAAGGGGTTGTGTTTACAATTGATGATTTTTGAGTTGGTATGTCGATTGGTATTTCTGCGGTGATTTGGGGAATTGAAAGACTTGACATCACAGTTTGCATTGGTTGAGTAGACTGTGTTTTCAAAGTATGAATATCAAATCCTGGTGGTAGTGTGGAACCTTATACTAGAAACTTTTCAAGATAGCATTGGGGATTATTTGCCAAACACTCATCCATGAAGGATGCAAATTCAGTATCTTCTACTGCTGCATCTATGTCTTCATTGTAAATTTTTCCATGTGTGTCCCTAGTGATGTGTTTCTCAAGAAAAGGTCTATGTGGTCTTTCTTTCCCTGACGGTTGATTTCTGAATGGATTGAAAAATTTGCTAGGATCGGACATTGCTTTTTGTTTATTTTGAGACTTTGTTTTGACCATGAAAAGTTGCTCAAAATGGGGTAATGCAGACTATGTCTAAAAAAGTGATATGTCCTATGTCTATGTTTTTTGCATTTTTTGACAATAAAGGATGTTGCTAAAATGATTTCTAAAATGACGTATACTAAGATGGCATATGATAGGATGGAAAATATGCAAAATCTTGAGTAGACTATGATGATAAATGAGTCTAAGATAGGTATAACCTACCACCTATGGAATAAATGCATGCAAGGATTTGTGTTTGACCAAGGAACCTGATTGTAGGACAAGGACAGTTGACAAGGTGAATTTCACAAACTAGACTGTTGAGCTAGAAAGATTCAAAAATAGGACTAAGTGACTAGGTTCAATGACTTGTGAAAAATCGTAACATGAATCTATCCAATGATGAGGAAAGTTATCTGTTTCTACGATATGCAATTTCCTAGAAAGTATCTATATGCATGCAACTTAGGATGACTATGACTAAGACGTTGGCTATGAATAAGACGTATATGACACCTAATGATGCAAGGTTTTGAACAAAAAAATTCTTGTTTCTGTTCGAGGTTGATCTTAAGAAATCAAAAGTGAAAGTGACAGTGATGTTTTAGACTCAGTTTGTGGTTTTCATAGTTTTCTGTTGATAGTCAAATGCGGTTCACCCAACAGTTGCGGTTCAACGTTTGACAGATGCGGTTTACAATGATGTATGCGGTGATTTGACTAAAATTTCATTTCGCACATTGACAGAGTTTGGACTTTTTGATAGATGTGGTTTTCCTTATGACAGATGCGGTTTTGAAATACGCATGCCGTTTTTCTGACAAATGCAGTTTTGTTTATGACAAATGTGGTTTTTTAATACGCATGCAGTTTTAAATATGGACTCTGTAAACCTAAACTTTCTAATACACACTTGCGGCTTGAAAATTGATAGATGTGTCTTGCATGCACACATGCGACTCAAATTTTGATAGTTGTGGCTTGTAATATCCAGACTAGAAAATGAAATTCTTTTATAGACACATGCGGCTTTTCCCCTAACAAATGTGACTCGCTATAACAGATGTGGTGTTAAAACTGACAGTTGTGACTCACATTTTGACAGTTGTAGTTTTTCGAAAGTTGTTTTGACTGACTCCATTTGTTGATCAATATTTTTGATGAATATAGCAAAAACAAACACAAAAATCAATGTATTTTTAGTTTGTGATGAGAGGATTGTTAAGACCAAAAACATTTACAACCTAGGCTTTGTGGACAATACTTGCTAAGTTCTTACTTCGATTTCTCCAGCTATGCATATTTATGGCGGATGACTAGTAGCTTGACCCCACTGGCTCCTGTCCATGACACTCACTTATACGGGGCAGCCAAGCTACTATACCCATGAAACTCCCATGGCATAAATCTCATCTCCACACATAAACCATAAGAGTGTAAGATGGCTTCACAAGGCTGACCTTGCTACGTCAACAAATAGATGAGATTTTGGAAAATATGCAACAAGGTGTTTAGTAAGGGAATTTCGTTCGTGGGGCACTATCCAATGTCGACAAGAGTCCATTTCTGTCCATCTCATCAGAATAGTGTGCATGATTCTTGGGTTTCTCCAAGAATCCACTTTTATATACCGGCTGGAAGTCGCTTGGTGTCTAGCGTGCTACTGGTCTGAGTCGTCTTGGGGTGAGTAATTTTTCCCACCAAGACACGCCCAAGTTCTAGAATCATTAATCATTTCTCTTACACCCAGGATCGCATGACTATGCAAGGGGAGAGGATACTTTGATAAACTGAATCATGAAGGGTTACAAAAATGTGCTTTCACACCAAACAAAGAAGACAGTGAATCTTTTTATTCCAAATGACATTTATCTATCTACCAAACAAAAATCTTGCTAAATAAATAAAGACAAAGGCATTAGGTCCTACATGAAAATTGATTAGTAGTTCATGTTTTTGGTGTCTTCGACTTTTGTCTTACATAAAACAATGGTTTTGGTTTTTATTGTCTTTTATGCTTTGTCCTACAAACACTAAGTTAATCCACCTTAACACAACTTTCAACAAACATTAGCAAAAACCAAAACAACCTATATAGAGAGAATGAAAAAAATGAATGTATGAAAAATGACCAAAAAAACAAAAAAGTGATTACCAGGCAGATGCGGTGTTTCAAGCCACATATGCGGCTCAATGTTGACAGGAGGATGTGGTTCAAGACTTCACGGATGTGGTTCGGGATGACAAATACATCGCTATTTTTAGCAGATGCGGTTCATGGATACAGATGCGTCAGTGTGTTGAATAGATGTGGTGCGCTGTACGATAACCTGTAAAAATGAAAACAAAAAAACGGAAAGACGAAAAGATGTGCGAATTGGAGGCGTGTTCACGTCGGGTTCACCAAATGTAACATAGAATAAAATTTGGATTAGGTTATTTGCAAACTAGAATAAACAATGTTAATCTTAATCTAACCAATATTAATCTAAATCAAACAACAAATAACAAGGAAATAAACAAAATGAATAACTAACAAATTAATTGAAAAGGTCTCACTGAATATGTGTTCACTCCTTCGAATTATCTTGATTTCTCTTCTCCATTTTGATATTTCAATATTCTTTCCCTCATATTTCTATGTATTGATGCAAGCATAACTTCGTTGAGTGTCTAAGAAAAATATCGAAGATAAGTTTCTTCTCAAAAGTGTATGATTTCGGGAGGAGGAATAATGATAATGACAGGCCAGTTTATACAATTTGGGTTTTCGAACGATCGGATTAGATTGAAAGAGAGATTGACGGACGAGATTGATGAATTCCATGCGATGTGAGTTATGTGTCAGATAGAACATGAGTTAGAACATGAGTTCAAGATCTTAATCTTCAATTAAGAGTCTTCAAAAATAGAAGAAACAGACTTTGAATGTCAAAGATAAAGTTAGAAGTTGAAGAATAATGCATTTGAATGCAAACATGATTTAATTAATTAAATAAAGATATTTAATTAATAAACACACCATGCCTATGAGTTGGAACTAGTTAACTGACTAGTTGTGACAAAGAGTCCTCTCGCAGAGATAACCAGATGTTGAATCCGGAGATAACTAGAGAACTAAAAATAGATCTTGAGTCAGAAGGTGAGTGAATGATTAGTCAACTGATTGATAGAAGAATGTGACATAAAGAATTAATAAATATGAATTAAATGTTAATTTAATTCAACATTTGAAAGTGAGAGATTTAATTAAATAAATAAAGATATTTATTTAATTTGACGATTGTAAAGGTGGAATTGAATAAATTAAATAATAAATATGTAATTATAGTTGAAATGTGACAAAGGGGCTAATTAAATAATAAATTATTTAATTAAGAAGGAAGAGCGACATAATTAAACAAATATGATTTATTTAATTAATCAAGGTTGAATAAAGGTTATTTATAAATTGATGAATTAATTAAAAGGGGTATTTAATTAATAGAGGAAATATGTGTTAGAAAGGGTAATTAAATAATTAGCATTATTTAATCATGACCATGGATAATAGAAAATTATGTCGAAAGTGGTGTTCGCAGGCCTAGACCAATTTTCAGTGTCTACAGTTTTCACTATTCATTGTGTGTAGGTTGAGAAGGATATAAGAACAATTCTAGGTAGAAAATGGATTCAGAATAACCCCATGCTCTATTTTTTGAGGTAGCTTATACTTTCTTTTCCAATTGCATGAAAATATTGTTAGATAAAGAGTTGGTGAATATGCTGGCAATATGTTATTTTTAGCTTTGCATTTACTCTCTTTCTTCGTTGGAGCATTATAATTTTAAATTTGGGTTAGCGCCTATTGGTGGAATCTTTCCCAAAGTTGGAATGGTTTCTTCTACAATGCAAGCTCTTTCCTTGGTTTTTATGAGGTGTGGTTTGGTCTATTATATGACAAATGAATCATTACAGAGTCTGGAGTTTTGGAGGAAGGATTTGGGTGATTCCCTTTTCTTCTCCCCTCTTACTTTGTTCAATTGAATTCACCCCCTTCTCAAACACCCGATTTAGGGCCTCTAGTAATGGTAAATAATTTTTTCTAATGAATTCTATCTATTTTTTTTTGTATAACTCTTGTAATTTGTATTTTATGACTGTTTTTTTGTCACGGTGCCGTTTTAGTCAGGCTGGCTATGTACTTCAGTCTTCAGCTACTTAAATTAAAATATTTTTCGTAGCTCCATTCTTGTAAATCCTTTTTTATTTGTTCAATATAAAGTTGGTTTTAAGACTGAAAAGACATAATTTTTGTATGATTCATTTGTTTACTTCTTTGACATATATATTTAATATTACTCTTAATTGTCAAGAAACTAGTATGTGAATAAAAATTGTAGTATACTCCACAAAGATATTATTATTTCATAAGTTAATATAACGTTAATATACTAAGAAAATTAAAGTTAATGTATAAAATTATTTCTCCATTTGAAGGATGAATTATCAACATATAGTTCTAATCATAAGTGAGAAAAATTTATTTTGACTTATTAGTGAACATTGATAATGATTAAGCTATAAAATTCCATTTAATTCTTTATCTTTTTAGTGCTTCGAAGTACTCTCTATTCTACTTGCCATTTAATTCTCTCTCTTTTTATTGATTTTTTCAATTTTGCGGGATTATTATTCATTGAAGAAAATGTGGTTGCAGAACTATGAATTAATGCCATACGTACCTGGGAAATCTTCAAAAGATTCAAAATTAAGTTCCTTTTCTAATAAGAATTGAGTGAAATGATTGATTTGATAGCTTGATACGAGAAATGACAGAAAGTATGTCACGTGTTTTCTTTTTATTGATTTTTTCAACTCCATGGGATTATTGTTCATTGAAGAAAATGGGGTTGCGAAATTGTAGATTAACGCAATATGCATATCCAAAGCAAGTGATTGGATAAATTAGTATTGAAAATTTCATGGCACACTTATGTTCCAGTTATCAACAAAATAAGATTTTTAATAGATTTCATATTGTTTGAGTGGCATGCTTGTTAGAATTTAGCCAGATGTCAATCAAGAAAACAATTATACCTCAAAAGATTGAAGTTGGTTACTTGGTTAGCACAAACAAGCAATTATACCTCACATGAATCACAAGTAATTAGGAATGGCGATCTCATAAGTTACAAATGGACCATAAATAGGAATAGTGAGCACAATTGAAATCATTCGTAGAAGGTCTTACTATTGAATGCTAGTGCAATGTTCTAAATTATGATAAGCATTTTCATTTTGCAAGGTTAATAAGGAATAAGATGATATGGTATTATTGGGGATACTCTAAATTCTCCTACCTCTAGTTATGTAGTTACAAATGAAAAGACCAATTTACTTCAAGTTCAAAATGGGTGGAATTAGAAAGAAGTTGATCTAGTTTACCTAGCTTCTAAGCCAAGTTTTGAACCAGGATGAGGAACTGTGATGGAGATAAGTGTTTTCATAGAGTGTATGACCACATAAGTATTATACTTGTAGACACCAAATATTTTCCTAGGTCTACGACCCTTAAATCCTACATAATTCTTTCATCTTCATTTCTCATAATTAAATAATGTTAATTATTTAATTATTTTCTAAAGTTGTATGTCCTCTATTAATTAAATAACTTTAATGATTTAATTAATTCATTCTTATCTTTATTCTTTCTTGATTAATTAAATAAATATCATTTATTTAATTACACCGTTAATTAAATCTATCTTCTATTAAATAATCATTTTAAATTATTTAATTAATTCCTCTCACACTTTCAACTATAATTGAATAATAATTTTGAATTATTTAATTATTCCTTAGCCTTTTCTCCATTTAATTAAATAAATCTTTATTTATTTAATTTAATCCTAAAATATTGAATGTTGAATTCAATTATCATTTAATTCATATAAAGGTTTATCCATGGCATATTTTTCTGTGATTAGATAATCTCTTTGTTATCCAATTTGTCATTTATCACTTAAGTCTAGATCTAATTTAATCATTTAGTTATCTGGTGATTTAATATCTGATTGTCTCTAATGAAGAAACTCTTTGTCTTAATCAATTTGTTATCTAGATTTATTCTTATCTTCTACGTTCAAACCTTTATTAATTAAATAACATTAATTATTTAATTAGTTTATTGTCATCTTCTATCTATTTCAATCTTTATCTTTACATGAAGTCTTTATTCTTCTAGTTTCCACTAAAGATTAAATTATTATTTAATTTAGTCTCCACCATTTATGTTGTTTCAATTAAACTAATCTAAACCTAACTTTATCCCATGTCAAATCTTTTAATCTTAGTCTTTCATTCGAAAATCATTTTTTTATAAATTGACTTTACCTCTATCATTATTACTCCTCTCAAAATCTTATGAGTTTTGGAAGAAACTTTAGAATCTTCGATGTTTTTCTAATATCATTTGTCATAAGGCCACATGTACATACTTAATTAAAAATCCAAGGGAAAGTATCCTACTATAGAAAAATGGAGAACTGTAATGAAGTTAATCATGGAATCACATAGATGTTTGGTAAAATAGTTTCATTTATGCATTGTTAATATAATTTTCCAATTGTTCTCTATTATTATCTTAGGTTTATTTTAATTTTACGCTTGTATTTCTAACCCATGAATTTTACCTATGCTACATTTGGTGAACCCAACGTGAAGGAAAAAGTTTTCTACAAATTTTGTACAAATTTCTATGTTTTGCAGGTTTTTCGTACATCTTTGATGCAATCGCCAAGATAGAATGAGACAATCACCAATAACCTGAGTCACATACACTATACCGCACTACAATCTTCATCTTGTACACTGCAATTGATTTTTGTGTACCGCATTTGTCATCCTACGATGCAATTGCCTATTTTTAGGTTTATTTTTAGATTTTTAGTTTTCTACATTTTCAGTTCACTAAGATTAGGATTTTCTGGTTATTGATAATCTATTGACAACATGTGGCAAGGGAAATTTAATGTTTTTTTTGTAGCTTCATTTGGCCAAGATCTGAAAGCTATAACTCTCGTTTGTCGAAGGCTGAAATTGAAACTACTAATGAAACCTGATGTAGGACGTTTGTCAAAGATTGATTTTGAAACTGATTATCAAATTATCTTAGATCATGCTTTCATTTAGTGCTTGAAATAAATAATTATCTACTATGTTTTGTGCCTTTGCACACTCTTTTTAGATTAGAAACCAATTTAATAATAAAAGTATCCTCTCCCCTTGCGCACTCATGTGACCCTAGGTGTAAGAGAAATTGCTATTAAATTTATATCTGGGCTTGCCTTGGTGGGAAAAATTAATCACCCCAAGGTGACTCAAACCAGTAACAAGCTAAAATCCAAGCTTCTCCCGATTGGTATACAAATTTTAATGTTGAGAAAATCTCATCATTACATGATTTCCTAAAGATAAGCAAGTGATAGTGTTTCCCTCAATACCCTCATGGTGCATCAAAACCTATAAATAATAACCTCTATAGGCTATGAATCCCCCCTATTAGAGCTAATATTGCCTCTTGTGTCGCATCCTGAAAGGGTGTCCTTACTAAAAAATCTATTTGTTTTTAGATTACCAAAATCTCTCTATTTGCTGGTATAGGACGTGTGACCTCTAAATCCATCCCACATACTTGTGATTATTAGTAGAGATGAAGATTTTTTCATGGGAGATTCATTAGAAATTGAATTTTGGCTAACCCGAGAATTGAGTGTCATGGAGGGGAGCCAGTGTGGTCAAGATTCTAATCATCCACTCTGAATAAGTGCATCTAGAGCAATCCAAGTGGGAATTCAACAAATATTTTCCTATCCAACCATAGAATTGCACTTGTCTATTTGAATTTAAATTTTTTTGCATCAAAAACCAAACTTAAAAAAAAAAAAATTTGACTGTCTTCTATTTTTCCAAAATTTGATTGAAATTAGACTGAAAGAAACTTGTAAAATTTGCCAAAAATTACACAAAAATAATAACCTATTTATAGAAAACCATAATTTCTATTCTTGAATTGTATCTTCTATTCATGAACCACAATCGTCTATCAAATACCACATCTACTAATACGAACCACAAATCCTACTATAAAATCACATTTGTTACTGAAAATCATAACTAGCTGTCAAATGACGCATCTACTAGATCCAAACCACAATTTCCTGACAATCAGAAAGATAAATTTCACTGTCATAGCCTAAGGTCAAATAGTCAAAACTAGTCTCTGATTATTCTTTCATAGTGATCTCTGAATAGAAACCAGAAAGATTTTCTCACACTAGTCATCATTGCATCTTTTAGTATCATTTAGCGCTAGCAATAGACATATCAGTTCCAAATCCTAGTCGCATTTTAGGAGTCTTCATAATCTTCAGATCAATCAAACTTTTAGGACAGTCACCATTGCAAATTATAAAATAGGCCAACTTTACATGCTTTGGATAAACCTTTCCTTCAACAAAAATTGTCATAGAACCAAGTCATTTATCCTACCAATTATCTTTTATCATTTTGGTGAGTCTTTTCCATCCAGATTGGGAACTCACTTTGTATCTTACAAAAGGTCCTTTGACAAATTAAATTGAAGCCTTGACTAAACTTTGCATGGTTGGTAACCTCTTTTCAAATCTCCCAAAGTGGTTCACTTTAGCATACTTAGACAATCATTTTAGACATCAATAGAGCATTTAGAATCCCTTATTTTCAAAAAATACCAAAAACATAGTTGCATTAGCATTCATTTCTTATATCCAAAAAATCCAAAAATATAGACTAAAATCATATCATTCATAGACATAGTTTTGCATCATCCCAATTTTGAGCATATCTTACATGGTTGAAACAAGTTCCAAATAGAAACAAAGAGAAATGGTTGATCCTCAAGTCTACATCAATCCATTTTCAAACCCCCATTAGGGACATCAAGACCTTTTAAAGCCTTATTTGAAAAATTTGTCACTAGAGGCCCGCAAGGACAGGTTTTATTTGAAGACATAGACACTATTGTCCAAGATCCAAAATTTACATCTTTTATAGATGAATGTTTGGCAAATGACTCTCAAAGATATTTAGAAAAATCATTAGTAGAAGGTGGCACATTACCTCCTGGATTTGGCATTCACACATTGAGAACATCTACATAAGGTACAAACACGATGACATCTAGTGCTTCTATTCCTCAAATAAATGCAGCTATACCATCTGGAGTACCTACCCAAACTACCAAAATAGTACATACAACATGATTTGGTACATCAAGTAGGACACAAGGCCTTAGGTTTTTTGTAGGAGCATCATCATCAAATCCCTTTGGCACCAATACTGGAAGCAAAAGGCCTAGAGTTAGCATAAACATGAAAAATTCTATACCAAAAATCAACACCACTAGTGCCATTCCACAAATAGGGGTTTTACAAACAGGGCACATACCCACATTGAATCAGAATCCATCACAAAAACATTAGGTTTTAGAACACTTACATAGACCAACAAGGCAACCAAAAATTCATTGGCATAAGTCGATGTTCTACAAACACAAATGGAAGCCCTACAACAATAAATGGACAACATGGTGATTTCTACCAAAAGGAAATTTTTAGAAAAAGACTTATGTCCATTCCCCTTTGGCAAAGATTTATACATGACACCCTTCCCACATGGATATGTTATACCAAACTTGCCTAAGTATAATGGGAAGTGTAATCCTCTTAAACATATAAGGGAATTTTACACAACGTGCATAGACATCACATATGTTCCCACGTATCTTATTCAAGAATTTTTTTGTGGAGCCTTGTTGGAATAACACTTGAATGGTTTTCTAAACTTTCATATGACATAAGTTCATGGGGTGTTGAACTTGCTAAAAATTTTATAGAACATTTCACCTTTAACATTGACAACAAAATTGCAATAGCATCCTTATGTCACACCATACAAGAGGAAGGAGAGAACTTTATCACCTTCTTTTAGAGATGGAGGAGTCTAGCTAGTTGATGCCCTGTTGAAATACTTGAAAAAAAAAGGTCACTATATTCCTTGAAAACCTTAATCCAAAACTGAGAAGTGACCTAAGAGTACACTATTGCACTTATTTTGTGGAACTAGTACAAAAGGGTATCACACTTGAAAAGGCTCTCATTGACAAAGGAGAAATCAAGATGTCAAATAGGAATCCAAATGTTCAAAAAAACCCTAACAACAAGAACCAATTTTGGTCTTGAAATAATAATATAACTAATGATGGAGTTATTGATGCTAAAACCTTACATGCAAGACAAATCATTACACTTAGAGGACACAATTCCAACCAAACTGCCAATCTTGTCCAAAACATGTAACAACCATGACCATAAAGGAGGTTTCCAAAATGCGAGTTCACTCCCCTAGGGGAAACAATAAAATTAGTATTCAAAGAACTGATAAAACAAAAACTCATACAAATTCCTAAGCCAAAATAGTATGATCCTAAAAAATTAAACCCTCTTGGTGGGATGATAACTCTTTTTGTGATTTCTGCCAAACTAAGGGACACAATCTACCACAATGTCGATAACTGAAGAACATTATATAGGATCTCATTGAAAATGGAACTATTGAAGTTAATGGACAAAAACAAACCACAAAAATTAACCACAAGGTCTTTAATGATCCATTACATGACCATGGAAAGGGAAAAGCCTTTGATTTGGGGAATAAGAAAAAAAGTTCGGCCAACTATGCTACTACCAAGTATGACTATAACCATGACCCAATCAAAAATCACATTCGAGTTGTCGATGAAAATTTCAACACTATTGCCATAAATAAAACCCTCGAATGTGTTGTCGACACTCATCGAGCTAAGCTACCCATACAAGGTCCTCCAATGTAGCAACAACCACAGTCTTCCAAGTCTCAGTATAATTTACTTGAACAGTTGGGGAAGAACCCAACACAAATCTATATCTTGGAAATATTGAATATATCACCCGATCATTGAACCATTTTGGAAAGAGATTTAGAAAGAACTATCGTCCCCACCAACCTAGATTTCAATCATTTCCAAGAGATGGTAGGCTAACTAACCAACTCTCATCATGCTACCTTCTCTAAACAAGATTTCCCAATTGAGAAGACAAACCACAATGACCCATTACACCTTGAAGTTCTTGTTCACAAAATAAAATTTAGACGAGTCTTGGTAGACAAAGGATTAGGGTTGAATCTTTGCACCTTGAAACTGGTTAAGGAATTAGGTTTCTTAGAGGCATGTGTGGAAACTACTAAGAGCATTGTCATTGAGGAATATGGTGATGAAAAAATATCATCTAAAGGAGTTGTAACACTCCCCATCAAAATTGGTTCTACGGTTATGGATACCAATTTCCAAGTCTTAGATCTTGTCTTTTCATATAATATTTTACTAGGTAGACCATGGATACATGCTATGAAGGTCGTCCCTTCAACTTACCATCAATGCCTTAAATTCCCATATAATGGCACTGAGATCACAATAGATGGTGATCCCTATCCTTTCTAGTATTGAACTAACCTACGTGGAATACCCCAACGACAGGTGCCTTTTAATCATGAGGCTTCATCATCCGACTCATCCCAGTATGTCAATCCATCCACTCTTTCCAAATCATCCACTTCCCAAACACCACCTTCCACTCCTAAGGTCGAGATCCAAGATAAGGGTTGTGGATAATATCATATGAAAGTATCTTATTGTATCAGCCAGTTGGTCCCTCCTAATTCATACGGTCTACCAACAAAAAATAGGATACAATCCATTGTCACATTACATGTCCCTCCCATAATGAATTTCACATAATGGTGAGACTTAAGGAGAGAATCTATAGATCAAGAAGATGTGACCTCTTAGTTATACACAAAAGATAATGAAGAACCTCCTTCGTCTACTCAAATACCTATAGATCAATATGGAAAAGGTTTCATGATAATGCAAAATAGTGGATATGATGGACATAATGGGCTAGAACTACATCAGAATGGGAGGACTGAACCCATCATTATCTCTCAACGACCAAAAGGCCTAGGCGTAGGGTTTTAACTAATTAAGATTGGTGTTCCTAGTACCTCAACACCATCACAAGAGGAAGTAAGTGCTTCTAAAGATATTGAGACATCCAATGAACCCTCTGACCAATTCCATTATGATTCCCCTGAATCAAATGAATATGAATAGGATTCCCTCTCCTCCACCACCTTCATGGACTTACATAAACTATTTAGGGAACTTGATCAAATGCTTAATCCCTCATCAAATCCACCTGATTCCCATCCTTAAACGTCCTTGACAAAATAATAATGGCTCAAACATTACTATTGGGAAACCCTTGATCCCACCTCTTGGGAGCCTGACAAACCCACTTCTAATGACCAAACCTTTATAGTGGGTCCACCCCAAAATCTACCTGTGCCCAAGAAAAATAATGAGGAGTTGATAAGAATTTTTTTTTACTATGTCAATAGGTCTATCCTCACCCTATCAGCCTCTACCTTTGATACTTCTGATGATGAAATTCCCCTAGTATATCCCCAACTTGTCGATTCAGATAAAAAAGACACCCCTATCTTAGATACCTTTGAGAATGATGAAGCAATAATTAAGTTCATGGGACTGTGAGAAGGCATACCTAGTGGTGACCATAAGGTTGTATTTACCATAGACTTGGATAAAATGGCTTATTTTGGGGAGTTTGTTCACCCCTCTAGTTGAAAAAGTAGAAACAATAAGAAAAAAAATTAAAAAATTAAAAAATGACGAGTCCCTAGGTGAAAACCAAAAGGCACCTTTGGACAATGAAAAAGTAAAAATAAAGGATGCATCCAAGGGCGAAAACCTCTCTAAAGCACCCAAGATGGAGGGTTGAAAATTCTCCCCGTTTCTCAAGAAAAGTCACCAATTCTAGTTGAGGAATCTGTGGAGATCAACATAGGCACTGAAGATGATCCCGAGGTACTCTATTTTGTGGCTTGTTTGATAGAGACAGAGTTGTTGGGTCTCAAAAACATAGGTTTGAACCACAAGAGGTTTCCAAGCTCTCACAATGCTTTTGGCCAATGTACAAGGCCAATTAATGCAATTGAACCTTCTTATCTTTAGGTTCTGCTAGACCAAGGCGGGTGAACCTATGTGAATGATGCAGATTGAAATGTATTTCTTGGTTGAACAATCTATCCACAATGGAAAATGGAAGTGAATAGATGAAAACCACTACAACTAATCCTACTCCTATTGCACAAAAGAAAGGATTTGAATAAGTTGTTTGATATGAAATTTTATCTCTGGGTTGAGGTAGATCAGTGCCTTCTATCCACATGGGAAATGGAGTCAAAAATCATGAATTATGTGTGTTTCCTTCGCTAGCTTAACTCTAGTTGTTAGGAACTTTGAAAATTATATGATTGACATAAAACCTCAGTAAATTTATGACTTGCATAAATTGTGTCAGAGTGTTTATCTATCAGGTTCTACTTCAAAAATCCAAAAGAAATCCTTAAATCACTGACTTATTAAAAGATTTTAATTCTGACTTGTAGACACTAGTTAATTAAATCACACAAAATGAGAGTGCATTCTAATAAATCAGAGATATACTTGATATGCTGATTTAAATGATTAAAAGACCTCAAGTTGGAGACAACCAAAAATAAAGAATATGAATTTTATACATCACAACAATTGAACACCAGAAAGAAAATCACCAATTAAAAACATTTATCTCCATTGATTCTGTTTCAGGAAGGTCTGTACATTATTTTCATTCCCAGTCCATTTTCTAGAAAAAAATAACTACTACCTACTGCTCTCTCTTTTCAAGTAATTTTCTGAAATATTTATACATTACATCTCAAGGGTCATGATTCTTCAATTTCTCGTTACAACTATTTGTATTCATTAATCAAAAAATAAAATATTTGATTAAGTTGCCTTGTCGGCAAATCAAATATTTTCAATTATAGTTCTTTTTATTTCTCACTTTAATACTCTTTTCCGCCTATATTTTTCATCTCCCTTTATTCATTTATTCCTACTGCTCCACCTTCATCTATGTATTTTCCATCAGTGGTACCGTGGTATTTACTTTGACCGCTCCATCATGTTCCTTTCTCCTACCGCTCAACCACAGCCTTTGTTTTTGTCTCTGGCAGTATAGCGGTAGCCGTTTCTCTAACCGCTCCTCCCATTCACCGCTCCACCATCGGCTTCATTCTAATTATTTGCGGTATAGTGGTGTCTAGCATTAACTGTTAACCTCACCACTACCCACGCTACCACACCCTTCATTCTCACCATGTGTGGTACCATAGTAAGTCTTTGGACCGCTTCCTCGCTATTACTTACTGCCACCTCCGTCCACTATAGTCACCACGGTCTCTGTTAGAACCATGTGCGGTACTACAGTAAACCTTCTGACCGCTTCCTCGTTGTTGTTACATCAGTTATCTCACCACCACCGTGATACCACGGTCAATGAATTGACCATGCACATTGTGGCAGTGATTGTTCTCTGGCTGCCACCCTGGCCGCTTACCTTCACCGTAGCACCACGCGCCCTGAGATGACCCTCTGTGGTCTAGCGGTAAGGGTTACCTAGACTTCCGCTCACCACTACTGCCATACCATGAGCCCATTTTTGGGAGACCATGGTATGGAGGAAAAATATATATAAAGGATATAAATGCTTAGAGGTGGTAGCGCTACATAATATTTCAACTTAGTAAAATGCGGTGACATGAATTTTTCATGAGAAGATATGAAAATATTTTAGGATAAAATGGGGGGGAAAATATGAGGGCTATATATATAGCCCAAAAATGAGGTAGTGAAATAACGTTAAAAACCTTCCTTAGCATCATAGAGGGTGATGAATGATTATTTTATGAAAGAGACGATGAAAATATTAGGTTCAAAATGGGAAAATCATTGAGATTTTAATGGAATTTTTGGGTTCTAACAAGAGCAACTTGAATTTCGTAACTTCTTCATAGAAAGACATCAAATTTTCATGGTCATATTTTGACATGCCCAGACTAGATCTGGACTTGGTATTACATCATTTTCCATTACAACTAGATGTTAAGCTCATAAAGCAGAAATTAAGGAAAATGCACCCACAAATTGCTTTATTAGTCAAAGTTGACCTAAAGAAATTGTTGGATGTTAGATTCATCAACTCAATTGACTATGTAGAATGGATTTCCAATCTTGTACCACTCATAAAACAAATAGGGGGTATCCACATCTATAAAGACTTTTGAGATATAAACAAACCATGTCCTAAGGATGATTTTCCTTTGCCAAATATTGACATAATTGTGGACCTAACAATAGCATATGAAATGTTATCCCTCATGGATGGTTTCTTGGGATATAATCAAATTAGAATCACACCTGAAGACCAAAAATAAGACAAATTTTACTTTTCCATGGGGAAATTTTCACTAGAATGTCATGCCTTTTGGACTTAAAAATGATGGAGCCACATACCAAAGCGCCATGACAACTATTTTCCATGATCTCATACACAATCTCATGGAGGACTATGTGGATGATCTGATAGCTAAATCATTGACAAGGGTTGATCACTTACAGGTCCTAGATAAGAGTTTTCAAAGACTAGAAGAATATAAAGTGAGACTCAATCCAAAAAAGTGTGTATTTGGGGTGACATCGGGAAAAATCCTAGGATACATTGTTTCTAGATGAGGAATTGAAGTGGACCCAATAAAGGTAAAAGACATAATAGACATGCCTCCCCCAACCAATATAAGTCAACTACGGATAATACAAGGAATACTGCAGTCAATCAAATGATTTATAGTATAACTGGTAGACAAAATACATCTGTTCCAACACCTACTCAAAAAAGGAGTACCATTTGTATGGATGGATAAGTGTCAAGAATCTTTTCAACAGATCAAGGATTACCTACTTACACTACCAGTTCTAATGCCACCTATTGATGTACTACCTTTGATACTCTACAAATTCAGTAACCACATCAACGTTAGGAGCCTTACTTGCATAAAATGATAATGAGGACCATGAAAGGGAAATATATTACATCAGCCATACTTTGGTGTGATATGAGCTAAAGTCATATAGAACGTGATTGTTTTGTAGTAGTTTTTTCTACTCAAAAAATTAGGCACTACATGCTAAATCACCAAACAATGTTGGTCGTAAAGATAGATCCTTTAAAGTATCTCCTTAGTAAACCAACATTAACAAGACAACTGGCTAAATGGGTAATGGTACTTAGTGAGTAAGATATCCAGTATGTAGAAATAAAATCTATAAAAGGACAAGTTATTACTGATCAACTGGTAGATACGCCAATTAAGGTAGATCATCCTCTAGTTGCAGATTTTCCTAATGATTTCATCTTCACCATTGACACAAGAATGGCATGGAAGTTATACTTTCATGGGTTCCACACTAATCATGGCTCAGGGGCTAGCATATTATTTGTCACACCACAAGGTGTCACTATTCCAAAGTCATTCAAAATTTATTTTCCATGCACCAATAGTATACTTTCATGGGTCCCACTCTAATCATGGCTCAAGGGCTAGCACATTATTCGTCACACCACAAGGTATCACTATTCCAAAGTCATTCAAAATTTATTTTCCATGCACCAATAATATAGAAAAATATGAAGCTCTTGTAACATTATTATGAATGGAAGTAAAATGGAAGATTAAGCACCTACAAGTTTATGGAGATTCTCAGCTAGTAGTCTGACAAGTCAATGATGACTATGAAACCAAAGATGAAAATCTTGCCCCATACAAGCGAATGGCAGATAGTTTCAAAAAATATTTTGACAACATCATATTTTATAAAATACCCCACATTCAAAATAGAGTAGCAGACGCCATGGAAATCATTGGTTCACTCTTGGACATACCTAGCAACATGCCTAAATTCAAGTTTTTGGTAGAACATCTTTTGGTCTCTGTCTTTGAGGTCCCATATTTTGAGATGTTATGTGAACTTTTTGGTCCCAATTGCCTATGGTACAAATACATATATGACTACCTCCATGCCCAAATACTACCCCTAGACCTCTCAAACAACCAATGTAGGACATTTATCCATATGTCTTCCAAGTATACCATCATCAAAGATACCCTTTATAGATGTGCCCTAGACAACACCTTGTTGAGATGTCTCGATATTGAAGAAGCACAATTGACCTTACGTGGGGTACATGAGGGTATATGTGGATCCCATTCTAGTGGTCCCACCTTAGCTAAAAATATTATGAGACTGGGCTATTATTGGCCTACCATGGAAAAGGACTCATATATTTTTTTCAAGAAATGTTGAAAGTGCAAGATTCATGAAGACTTGATACATGTACCACCACAGAAGCTCCATCCAATAACTTCACCATGGCCCTTTGCTCAAAGGGGACTTGATCTCATCGGTAAGATACATTCTACATCCTCCAACAATCATAAGTTCATCATTACTACGACTGAATACTTTACCAAGTGGATTGAAGCCATTCCTATGACCTACCTTACTGACATAACAATTTCTAAGTTCATCCTTAACTACATCATTTGTCGGTATGGTATTCCTCAATCCATAATCTTGGATAGTGACCACTCATTTAAAAACCAATAATTTCGCCATCTCTATGAGAAATTTCATATCCAACACCACTTTTCCACACCATATTATCCACAAGGCAATGACCAATGTGAGGCATCTAACAAAACAATCCTTTGAATCCTTAAAAATACTATCAATGATGCTAGTCATGACTGGAATTTATAGCTTAATCCTACCCTATGGGATTACCACACAATCATTTGCACTCCCATTGATGCCACTCCATATTCCTTGGTATTTGGTTTTGAAGCCATCTTGCCTATAGAGGTTGAAATTTCTTCCCTAAGGGTATCTTTGAAAGGGCATATCATTGATGAAGAGTATCGTGTGTCAAGACTAGATGAGCTAGAGTTTCTGGATGAACGAAGATAAAAGGCAATAGACCACCTCCAAGCATATCAAAATTGTCTTCATCATAGCTATAATAGGAAAGTTTTGAGTCAAAATTTTGAGATTGGTGACCTAGTCTTAATGGAAAATCCAAAGAATCAATGAGAAAGAGAAAAACCAAGAAAGTTTGAACCAAACTGGTTAGGTCCTTACATTTTTACAGAAGCCTTTGGATCATGAGAATACCGACTTTCTACACTTGAAGGAGAACCACTATCAACACCAATCAATAGCCTTCATCTGAAGAGGTTCTATACATAGCTTCTGAGAACTTTGTCTTAATAATGAAAACTTCAAAAAAATTGAAAATATCAAAAAAATCGTTACCTTGATGAAAAATTGGAAAACAAGTATCTTTGTAACACAAAAAAAATTGAAAAATCAATAAGATAGTAAAGAGAAATAATTTGTCTAATAGTGAAAACCACTTTAGTGGCACTTTTGATAAGTACCATGGTGAAAATATGGCAAACAGGTGCCATGTGTAGTCCACTTTTCTTATTCGTCTACCATTATTCCAATCTGACGACCCCTTCACGTCCTTATCATCACCCATAATAAATGGTTGTCCTTTCCATAGCTTGGAATGATTGACATCATGTACACTCCATATCCATATTTCATCATAGTGGTCTTATACCCGACTGGGGGAAAATACTCGACCTACGTCATTTAGACCTTGCACTTACTGTTCCAATGTCATAAAATGTCTTGAAAAAAATCCAAGAAAAAATCGTAAAATGTCTTGAAAAAATCCAAAAAATCATAAAACCTCAAAAAGACAAAAAAATCAAAACATGTCAAACCCCCAAAAAAATCAGATATCATTCAAAAATCCCCAAAATAGAGTCAGAGTCAATTGTGTCAGATAGTCGTTGTCATGTCAAACTGCATTTCCTCTACGAATGGACGTAGGCAAGGCTATCTATTGATGTGCCCTCGAGGCATTAAGTCAGACTTTCTATCTTTTTCAAGTATCACACAATAAAATCAGTATTCATTCTTTGTCCATCAAACAAAGTCAATGGTCATGTCGAACTACGAGGTCTCTGCATGTGTAGCGTAGGAAAGGCCATCAATTGATGAGCCCCTGAGGCCACACTAGGTCAGTACATTAGGGTTCATCACACTCACTATCACACACATTATATATCACACATGTTAGTCCTTTACACCCATCTTTTCAAGTTTTTCAAAAATAAATCATGACTCAATGCAATGGTCAATAAGAAAAATCCATTGGTCATGTCAAACTACGAGGTCGTTGCATGCATAGTGTAGGCAAGACCATCAGTCAATGATCCCCTAAGACCGCACTAGGTTAGTCCTTTAGGGTATGTCGTGTCTGTCAAAATAAGTTAGACATTGTCATCACACACAAACAATGCTCAAAACATCAAGACAATTTACACATCAACAAGCCACACAAGTCAACAAGGTCATCAAGTCAAACCAAACAAATTGCCAAAAAACTCAAATATCCAAAAAAATCAACCAATGTCTTATACAAGATGTGTCCTTCCTGAAAACAAACATTATCATTTAGTCAAGCATTATCATTTCCTTATATAGATGGTCACATGATCAAAACTAGAATTGACGTCTTATATGACATGTTTCTTTCTAAAATCAAGCTTTATCATTGCCTTCTACAGGAGGTCACATGATCGAAACCAAACTCCACATCTTATACGATATGCGTCTTTTTTGAAATTAGGCTTTATCAAACAAGCATCTTATCAATCTTCTAAACAATCAAACAACAAACAAATCAAATTTTGGCAAATATTTTTACTAGCTATTGACTTTATGGCTTGTTTTATCTTATCTTTTCATTTGTCTTTGTCTTTGAGTCTGGTTACTAGCTTTCTCAAGGATGTCCCATGAAGGATTTAGAGAAGCAAGGATGTCTCAAGACTCTTTTCGTTTTACTATTATCTATATGTTGTCTTCTATATTTGTCTTTGAGTTAGGTTACTAGCTTCCTTGAGGATATCCCACAAAGGATTTAGAGGAGAAATGATGTCTCACAACTCATCTTTTATTTGATTTTTTTATGTGGTTTGTCTTGAAAAAAATATTGGGACAACTTTTCCCTTAGTATGAGTTGGGACATTCCTTGTTTGCGACTGTCTATTTTTAGCAGGTGGATGACCTTGCACACCATGGTCTATCTCATATCATGGTGTTTGTTATCTATTTGTATCATTTAATTCCCAATGATGATTAATGCAAGGCCTTTTATGATTTAGAAAAATATTGAAGATTTCTAATACTAACATCCATATTTTCCACGCTAACATTTCTTCTATCTTGCATTATGATGGAGTCTAGTGACACACAAAAAATAAAGTACCCTACATATGCATTCATGTTGCAAACATCATTTATAAATTGTTATACATATTTACATATTAAATCATATATATATGTTGCATTTGAAAAAACACAAAAACATACGCATTTATCGCATCTAGGAATCCATGGTATAACATGCATTTACCATCATAAACTATATAGCATACTATCATAACAAAATCACATTGCATTTCATCATGATAATCATAGTATTCATACATGACACCCATAATACCATAAAATTAAATACATACATCATCATAAATAATTAACACATCATCATAGTTTGCATACATATCATAAATTAAATATCCGCATACATAAAACTTGCATAAATAGAACTGTATATCATATAAATTGCTACCAAAAATGATATATATATCTCAAAAAGTGTGTCATAGTACAATATCATAATGTATCTCCTAGGAAATAAGAGCTCGTAGGCCTGATGGATACACAATATACATGTCAAAATAAATAAGTCATAAGTGGATCTATCCACTGTTACAATGCTCCCCAGTGCTCTAGTTGCTGCTCTCGCCTCTGCTAGATCTGCTATGTGATCACCTACTATGCAACTAACCACTACTTATTGCCTCTGATGCACTCGGTGCTCTATGCTCAGGAAGGCCTACTAACTCATAAAGATATTTGTAATACTTCTCTCTCCTCCCTGGTTTGAGGAGTATCTATGTTGTGTTAGTAGTTGTAGCTTTGCATCCAGCCACAAAGTCAATAACCCTCTAATCTGCCTACTACACTCAGATCACTGCGCTATCCCTCTCCATATGTATATTGTCCCTCTCCACTTTTATAGCATCCCTCTCCACTTGTGGGGACTATACCTAGACCTCCAATACCTACACTTTGGCCTATAATCTAGCCAACTCCTCATCTTTGTCTCTAGAACCGACCCTAATAGGAACATCCTCATAATCCTCCTCCCTATCTATAATCCTCTCATGGGGGATGCACTCCTCCTCACCCATATCCTCATCCTCTATTTGCTCCTCATTTCCTCCTACATCTAACTCCATGGTATTTGTGGAAGCTAATACCTCCAACTCCTCTCTCTTGCCCTCCTCCACCTCAACATTAGGCATATCCTCCTCTTGTCACCCCTACTCCTGTCTCTCCTCCTCATGTATCCCCTCCTCATTTCACTCCTCCTCATGTCACTCCTCCTCATGTCTCTCCTCCTATCTCTCCTCCTTCTCTCCCTCCTCTTGGATAGGATAAAGTGATCTCCTCCTCCTCAATCTCTGGTGAACTCTTTGCCCATCACCTCCTCTCCCACCTTGACCACCATCACCTCAACCTCTACCATACCCTTGGCATCCATCTCCTCTAACTCTATCACCTCCTCTCCTAACTCGAGGACCCCATCCTCGTATCACTAGTGGGGTAGGTTGGTCAGGATTTTTCAATGGAGTAGGCCTATGTATCCTCCACCAGGCATCATACTCGGGAGTGCTCCCATCATCTAATGCTCCTTCCCTCCAAACCCACTATTGTGCTTGTAATATGTCAATGGCCTACTCTGGTGTAGCCACTACAATCATCAACCCCTATGGTGTAAACTCTCTCGATGACCACACAAATATTGCCAACACATGAGGCTCTCCCTACTGCTCTCTGAACTGTTTGAGCACCCGATCTAGAAAGTACATCTCAATAATGTGAAGAGACTAAATAGTCCTTCCAATCAAGTACCTCTCCTGCCTACACCATGCTAGATTCTCATGCTCATTTGGCCACTGATTACTATCCATGTATGGCCTCCAAATAAAACTGACTAGTGTATCCATACCATGTCTTCAGTAACCAATATCACCCACATATGTTTGTGTCACTGCTCTTCCATACATATATACATATGGTGTGGTGGTCTCCATATACCTATCAACTAGTGGAGGAAACACTGTAATGTGCTCCCAAGCTCAGACCATCAATAGAGTAACCCCATAGCTCATGGACTGTCCTCATCTATATACAATGTCATGTAGCTGAAAGTATACCATAGCCAATAAATAGGGACCCCATGCATATACTATCTCCTTGGCCAACATACCCACAAGCATCCTCCCCCATCTAACTATAAATTTGTGCCCACGATGATTTGGGATCACCATCCCAACTATCACAGTGCATAGAATACAGTCAAATCTCTCATACCAAGCAACTAGTGTCTCCCATCTAATCTCATATCTATCAATACCAAGATGAGCTATATCAACATATACATAAAAGTTTGTTAGTGCCTGAAATATTGCTCCAGGATCACATCTCACTCTCTCCATAGATAGGTAGATGGAAAATCTAGTATACATCCTCTAAAGTAATAGTCACCTCTCTTGTAGGTAGATGAAAAGAGGATGTCTCTAAATTCCAACGCTCAACTAGAAAAATCAACATACCCCTATTTTCTCTAAAGACAGGTATAGACACCACATGATACAATTCAATTCGCCACAACCTACACTTCTCACTTCTTTTCATCCACTCCCTCAATCGATAGGTCTCAAGAGATCGAGACTCTCTAGTGTAAATTGGATCTAAATGAACCTGTGATCAAATTCATAACCACTATGTCAGTCAATTTTGCATATGTCATCAAAATGGATCAAGTCAAACCTAGGTCAGAAAAATTTCCAGTCAATTGCGTTGCTTAAATTCAAACGTTTCATAATTTCTTCAATTGCGGATCACATTAACCTATGCATCACAGAACAAAAATTGTGTCAAACCCCCAAATCAATTATAGATCAATATAACAAATGTGTCACTCATGAACAATTACAGGTCAAAATTTGTGATTGCACACAATCATAGTCAATTACATCACGCATACACAAATGTAGCTAACCAACCCACGGATGCATCACATCTTAACAATTAAGTCACAAAATTAAGGACACCTAACCTACCCTAGATGAGTTGACATCAATTATTTCATTTCACATGCAAATGCGTACAACACATAGACAATTTCTGCTTTTTGATGTGTGACGTAATTGACTGCTAAAATTAAAACCTATCTAGAAATGCGTGAAAATAAAATTTAACCAAGCGAGTTCGAAGTGACTTATCGGATCTCATGCGCCCTTCAACCACTTGGACGTACGAACTTTGTAGGCCATGTGCTCATGAAACGGAACTCGCTCCATCTTCAGTCAAAGCTCCAAATCTCTAAGGTTCAAAGTGCAAAATGAACTCAAATTTTCCAAATTCCTATTTATACCCCCATCAAAATTAGGGATTTTTCCCTATGGTTATAACTGGAGGCACTTTTTGTCATGTTTGAAACACCGTTAGACCATCTAAACTTAACAAAATTCAAAATTGACTTCACCATTGCTTTTCTAGCCATCAAATTGGCATTTCAGAACAATTTTGATTTTTTTTGAAAAAATTATAAATTTCTTCTGAGGGGGCACACCTTATCTAGCTATCACTAGGGCATATTTTGACTGTTTTTCTTTGACACAATACGATAAACAACCTTGTATCAAAGAAGGGAAAACTGCAGACACCGAATATTGTCCTAGGCTTGCGACCCTTAACTTCTACATAATTCTTGCATCTTCATTTCTCATAATTAAATAATGTTAATTATTTAATTATTTTCTAAAGTCGTATATCCTCTATTAATTAAATACCTTTAATTATTTAATTAATTCATTCTTATCTTTATTATTTCTTGATTAATTAAATAAACATCATTTATTTAATTATATTGCTAATTAAATCTATCTTCTATTAAATAATCATTTTAAATTATTTAATTAACTCCTATCACACTTTCAACTATAATTAAATAATAATTTCAAATTATTTAATTATTCCTTAGCCTTTTCTCCATTTAATTAAATAAATCTTTATTTATTTAATTTGATCCTAAAATCTTGAATATTGAATTAAATTATTATTTAATTCATATAAAGGTTTATCCATGGCATATTCCTTTGTGATTAGATAATCTTTGTTATCTAATGTCTTTTATCACTTGAGTCTAAATCTAATTTAATCATCCAGTTATCTGGTGATTTAATATCTGATTGTCTCTAACGAACAAACTCTCTATCTTAATTAGTCTGTTATCTAGATTTATTCTTATCTTCTACGTGCAAACCTTTATTAATTAAATAACTTTAATTATTTAATTAATTTATTCTCATCTTCTATCTATTTCAATCTTTACCCTTACATGCAGTCTTTACTCATCTAGTTTCCACTAAAGATTAAATTATTATTTAATTTAGTCTCCACCATTTGTTCTTTTTCACCTACACTAATATAATCATAACTTTATCACATGTCACATATTTTAATCTTAATCATCGATTTATCTTTTAATCTCAGCCTATCATTGAAAATTAGTTTTCTATAAATTGGCTTTACCTCTATCATTATTACTTCTCTCGAAATCTTATGAGTTTTGAAAGCAACTTTAGAATCTTCAATGTTTTTCTAATATTATTTGTTGTAAGGCCACACTTGCATACTTAATTAAAAATATGAGGGCAAGTATCCTACTACAACAAAATGGAGAAGTGTAATGGAGGTTAATCATGGAATCACATAGATATTTGGTAAAATAGTTTCATTTATGCATTGTTAATAAATTTTTCCAATTGTTCTCTAATATTAGCTTAGGTTTAGTTTAAGTTTACGCTTGTATTGCTAACTCGTGAATTTTCCTTATGCTACAATACTGTTGTTTGCATTGAAAGCTATTGACTTCTCATACTCCATTTTGATAGAGGTCCTCAAAGAGGAACAATGGACTTTCAGAGTCATTCTACACTATCCTAGAAATTCCCAAAGAGGGTGGGAGAATATTTAGTACCCTTTATCTTCCACATAATTCCTATTAGTAACCAAGATAGGTACATTATCAAGATTCACTGCTCCCATTTTCCTATCATGGTAGGCAATCCCTATGGATTCTCAAAGCTATTTTGGGATATTTCAGAGGCTTGGAGCTATCATTTGAAATCCAAAGATCCCAATCATGGTTGGCAAGCCATGTGGTTTGAGAATATGGTCTATATCCCATAACACCACTACCATCTTGGAGTAAATTGTGACTACTGTAAAGTGACATGTGTCATTTATACAAAAAAAGAACTCACATACTTTACTCATCTATAAAATGCTATACAATAATTTAACATTATAATTCAATTGTAATAAATAAATGATTGTTCTATTCTTCGTTATTCATTTACAGTAAATAATTATTTTGTGTGTTCAATGCCTATTCAATTTATTCAAGTAATTAGCATTAATGTTTCTAGAAGTGGCACTTGCACATAAAATTTAAAGTAGGTTCAATGATTTCACTAGTAAAAAACTATATGTATGTTAATATGTTATAGAGTATGTGTTTGTGCATGCATATGCTACAAGTTGAAAGTTCTAGTTGCATGTGGTTGGATTAAACAATTAATAATAAGTGTTAAATAATGGAATGAAATAAACTTAGACAAGTTTGATTTTTTTCCCTCAAGAAATTAAGTATTATCTATTTATCAAATATTTGTATGCAAATTTAAAACATAAATCAATACTAATGAAAAAAGAAAGTTGCCATCAAATTGACAAAAAATACAAAATGACACACATAAACTTAATCAAATCAGATTTTTTCCTTCGAGAAATTAAGTATTATCTATTTATGAAATATTTGTATGCAAATTTAAAACATAAAGAAATAAAAATGAAAAAAAAAAAATCCATCAGATTGACAAAAAAACACTAAAAATGTCATTCTTGCTAGGGTTTTCCAAAATCTTATTTCTAATTTTTTATTGACCTACTCCCCCGGTTCCCAGTTTCATTAGTAATTTTATTAATTCCTTTACCATGGAACTATGGAAAGGGGGAAAATGTCAATCAATGTCATAGGTTTCAATCAATGTCTTGCTTTTAAAGAGATTCCATGAGTCCCCAAGATGATTCAAGAAGATCTATATGTGACTCGAGAAACTGCGAAATGGACACATGGACTCATCTCAATGTATCCAACAAATTTTCTATCAAAATCTATGATTTTGAGCAATGGAATCATTCCACGAGTTTGTGAATAGTTTTATAAAGGTTAAGTCAATTCTCGTGAAACCACAAAAAGGGGACATGTGTCAATATCTTCTTTTAAAGGGATTTTGTGAGTCTGCAAGATGATTCAAGAAGATCTATATGTGACTCACGATATTATGGAATGGACATGCAGATTCATCTCAATATCTCTAACGATTTTTCTATCAAAGGAAAATCTCACAAGGCATTGAGGATTGTGTATCCTAGTGCACTAAATTTCAAAATAACTTTAAAACATATGTTTATATCATAAATTACTCAACTGCTCGATGAAATTTTAATGGATGGTTGTATTTTTATTCCAGAATGAAATCTATAGAGCACTAGGCTTGCAAACTCAAACCTCCAAAATCACTCTATAACTGTTAGATTTACAAAGATCAAACGATTGAGAATTTGTTTGAGATGGAACATTTGAATGATGATGCCTCTCGCCAAAATTGATCAATTAATAGAAGGTACAAAAATGTAGGACAACTATTTAATTTATTTCTAAGTGTCTATACAAAAATGTAATGTACTAATTGTGTAGTTCAAAGGTAACACGCTGATGTTTCATTCATTTTAATACTTACAAAAAAGAAAAAAAAAGTGAAATTTCTATTACTAAGTGATTTTATTTTTAAGTGAGACGGTCAACACACACCACATGGGGAGATTTCATATTGCTCATTGTAGTGCACAAGGGAGATTCTTGGCTCTAGTAGATCCAATCCATGTATGTCAGTATCTCTATGTTAATATTTTTAAGAATCAAAATATGAGTAAGTGAAAGATAGAAATCCTACGATTCATCATTTCTTAAATTCTTCTTTTTTCAAACTTTGGGTTTAGGGTTGAGAACTTTAAAGGCTTAAGAAAAAATAAGGACTTAAGATGGACTTCAAACTATATAAGCATGTCTACCATCACTACTAGACCAGTTGTTGAGAAATTCAAAGAAAATTCAAATAGAAAAATAGATTATGCTCGAGTGCTTAAAACCACAAGTTTCATAGATGAATACCATGATATTTATGATCCTAAAATCTATGGTAGGCTTACCTCAGAACCTATATTTTCATGTGATAATATATTAAGCTAACCTTAATATATTAACTGGCGAGCTACTAAAGAGGATCTAAAATGCACATGCTTAAAATTGGTGGAGATGTTTTAATCTAAACATAAAAGGTGCTCGACATTTAAAGTCAAAGTTGTCAATCGTCCACACGAGAAAGTTTGTTGAAGATCAAGATCTATGGTTGCCCGCTATCACATGATCAAGAGTTGCAAGATGGTTAACGATCGTGATATTAAGGGAATGTTGACATGTGGATGATTTTTTTAAGAAAAACAACATTGTTTCGTCGAACTTTCAATGAACCTCCAAAAAAATCTGATGAATTTGCAATATGTTCGATGAAACTTTCGTTGTAATGACTTGCCTATTTCATCGTACTTTCATCGAACTTTCAACGAAGCTCAAAAAAAGGTCTGATGAATTTGCAATACGTGCGACGAGACTTTCGTCGTAATGATTTGCCTATTTCATCACAAGTTCGACGAACTTCTGTTGTTGATCTGATGCTTTGGGAAAGGCATGCCACTTGTGTTCTGGCTACGATTCATCACTAGATTGACAAAAAAATTGTCGATATTGCGACGAACACCAAGGCCCTTTTTTCGTGGCAGCAACTGACAAAGTTGTGTCGTGATTTTGACGTTTCAAAGCTAGTCAGGAAAGCGACAAAAAATTAGCGACAAAAATTATTTCAATGGTTCGTCAGTATGCCGCCAATATATTGTTGATATTCCAACAAACATTCATCAAAAATTGGAGTCAAATACAATAGTGAGTTACCACTAAGAACCAAATTGTTTTAGAAGCCATCCTATTATTCAAAAAAATTCTCTAAAAGTGGTGCATTGGAATTTACTTCTAAGAAGTTACTTTATGTGTCCGACTACAAGCACACACCATAAGTTGCATGTAAAATTGTCTCTTCGAAGCATGAGGCAGGCCTACCTAAGAGAATGGTATATATCCCCTAGGTTTGTAATTTCTATTTTATGTTAAACTTGGCCCATTACATTCAAAACAATTTGACATCAAATTCTATGTTTGATTTAAAGAAAAAGAACACTTTCAAAACAAACACTGAATGAGATGGTTAAACCACAAACCCTTTGATTTAATGCGCACTTATGAGATAATCCTTATGTTTGCACCCCTTTGAAAGGATCTTTCCTTAAATGTTTTCAAAAAAATTGGCTTTAACTTTAGGGTACATTAAACAAAGTAAACATTTGGGAACTATGGCTTGGGTGTTGTGATTTCATAGCCTAATTTATAGAAATGAAGGTCACATAAGTCCATGCTTGCTAAGTCATTCCAAGTGTTGTCTTATCACTTTCCATACTTCAAAACATAGAGAAAATTTTGAAAATAGATTTGTTCACAAGATCATTGTTCGAACCAAAGCAATTGGAAAGATAGAAGGTCAGATATTCCAACATTCATTATTTTCATCCTACCTATTTGAAATCAAAATCAAACAAACCCTTAAGGTCATTCCTCAACTCAAACGTCTATGATATTAATAGTTACTTGGGACTTGTAGATAGTACAAGTAGACTTTCCCGCAACATATCCTCTGGACAAGGAAGTGGAATATAGACTTTAGTTCTTCAACATTTTTATTTCAAAGAAATAGTATCATCCAATACAACACTCAAACCCTAGGGTCTTGAGCTTCACAACAACCATCCCATAAACCCCACCAAAATTTATGACCATTTGGTGACCAACTGCCCCAGTTCAACAACCAGATCTTGTAGCACCGATCCTTCAACCTAGTCTCACATATATCAAAGGTGAACAAACAAACATCATAAGCAACTTAAGAACCTTCCTTTTTCAGAAGAACGAAACACCCTGCTAGTTTCTCACCGCATCAATTGTCTTAGACGAAGAGGAAGAAAAAATTGGCGTAGCAATAGAGAGACCCATATTACCACCACTCGCATGATAATAATTATCCCATTCATGATCTCACATAAGGTCAATATCCCTAAGGTAAAGACCACAGATCATCATTTTAGACTCAGGCATCTAAGTCTAAAATCTCTCAAGAAACACCTTTGGGCACTTCATGAAACCAGAACTAGGTTGGTATATAAATTCTACAAACAAACTTCCAAGAACAATCCTAACTTGTATTCCTTCTACTATTGTCAAAATTTGGGTTTGTTCCAACAATTCCAGTATCTTACATAATCTATAAGGAAACATCAGGTTTTAGAATTTGTGTTAACTAGTTATTCCCTTCATGATCTCACACAAGGAAAATATCCCTAAGGTAAAATCCACAGGTTTTCCTTCCATACTTAGGCATGTGAGTCCAAAGTCTCTCAAGAAACACCTCTTAGTGCTACATAAAAACAAAAAAAAATTGGTAGCAAACTTCTATAGATGCACTTCCAAGGAAAATCTAGAGTTATATATGTTCTTCTTTGGTCAGAATCCTAGTCTTTTCCATTATACTAAACTTCTCTAGAGGAAAGAACTAGATTTATGCCACTTTTAGAATAACATCAGGTCTTTAGAATTTGAGTCAACTAGAGGGTACACCACTTTCCCATAAGAGACCCAAGTTTTTTATGACAACCATGAGATCACAACATAAGAAAAGGATGGAAGCCAACAAGAATACCACTAGTATCCCACAAAAAAATGCCATGAATGATGAGAGTAGTCCATGGGATTATAGGCCAAGTGACCTTGAAACTCCCCAGAAGAGACCATTATATAGAGACACTTTCACTGAGGAGGAAATAAGCTACAAACAGAAGGAGGTTATGGAACAAGGTAACCAGTACCCAAACCGAGTGATTATAGAGGAGGTAAACGATGAAGAAGATATAAACAAGGAATAACTGTTTAAACATTCTTACAACCTCATGGTTCTCAAACTAATGGATAGGTTGTTAAGAAAGGACCCAAACTCCTATTTCTTCAAATTAGAACAAACTGGTGCTAAGTTACCCATGGATTTGAATGTAGAATCTCTCAAAGACCCCAATCTTATTCACTTAGGGGAAAAATAAGTTGTGAGACAAATAACCCGACCTCCAGAGAGGCCAAATATGCCATCTATGTTCTCACAAAATAATGATCAACCCAAAGAGAACCCTTTGTTTAGAAAACCAACTCAGGTTGAACAAGCAGCAATATCACAAATATACTAAGGGGGGCCATCTCAATATATACCTCAGAACACATCCAACGTCGAACCTTATTAGAAAAATTAGTATCTTCAACAGGGTGGAACATAGGGTCCCCCTCCAAACAATCAATACCTTCAATAGGGGGGAACACAGGGTCCCCCTCAAAATAAACAATATCTTCAATAGGGTGGAACACAGGGCCCCCCTCACAACAATCAATATCTTCAACAAGGTGGAACATAGGCTCCCCTTTTGAACCAACAATACTATCAACAAGGTGTCCCACCAACGCATCATCAAGGTAACCTTTATTTTATTCCTACCTAGTAGGGTGTGCTATAGATCTCCCTAAATCACTCATCCCATCAACAAGGTGTCCCACCAATTCATAATTAGTGTAACCTTCAATTTAGTCCTACCCAGTAGGGTGTTCCACAAAGAACCCTCAATCAGTTATCCCAACAACAAGGTGTCATGGAAATGCATCATCAAGGTAACCTTTAGTAGTTTGTGCCACATAGCACCCTCAATTAGTCATCCCAACAATAAGGTGTCCCACCAATGCATCATCAAGGTAACCTTCATTTTAGTCCTACGCAGTAGGGTGTGCTATAGAGCACCCTAATTCAATCACCCCAACAAAAAGGTGTCCCACCAACACATCATCAAGGAAGCCTTTCGTATGTTCCACCCCACAACAAGGTGTCATAACAATGCATCATGAAGGTAACCTTTAGTAGTTTGTGCCACATAGCACCCTCAATCAGTCATCCCAACAACAAGGTGTCCTACCAATGCATCATCAAGGTAACCTTCATTTTAGTCCTACCCAGTAGGGTGTTCTATAGAGCACCCTAATTCAATCACCCCAACAAAAAGGTGTCCCAACAACACCTCATCAGGGAATCCTTCCGTATGTTCCACCCCACAACAAGGAGTTAACCCTCCTTATACACAACAAGGAATTAAACCTCTTTACATCCCATATACCTATCAAGGCCCTGTACCTTCACAATACCTGATCTATAACCAAAACCTAATAGGACAACAAGTTTATCACATGCAAGGTTTGCAAACCTATGTACCAAAAATGAAGATGGAAATAAAGCTAGATGTTGTCACCCAAAAAATAGTAGATATGTAAATAGGAAAATAGAAGACCTACACAATCCATGAAATTTGTCTATTCCCATTCAATCATTCCATCATGACACTACCCTTTCTAAAAAACTTTGAGGTACCTAGATTCAAAAGAAAGTACAAAGGAGTAGGAGATCCAGTAGAGCATGTACGAGATTCTCGATATCATGTATGGAAGTGAAGAACAATGATTCCTATCTCATGAGGCTCTTTCCATGAAACATTATAGGTAATGCTATGGAGTGGTTCACTCATGTGCAACCTGGAATCAAAACTTGTGATGAGTTTTCTAGAAAATTCATAACCCACTTCACATTTAACATAGAGCAAGATGTCACAATCATGAGTTTTTCAACAATCAAATAGAACTCAAGAGAATCCTTCACCTCCTACTTGTAAAGATGGAGACACAAAGAAATTCAATGCAAATAGCCCATTCCAAACAAGGAGTTGGTGGATATATTCATCATGAATGTTCTGCCCAAAATAAACTATCAGCTCACTATTCTATGCCCTATAGACTTTGAAGAAACAATCAAAAATGGGTTACATATTGAGAGAGCTCTCATAGAAAAAAGGAACCTTAAATACAAACAACTCAAAAGACAATCCCTCTACCTCAAATGAGAAACCCAAAATCTGGGCTAAAAACAAGAACGTTATAAATGATGGAGTGGTAGACACTAGAGCAATATGGAGCACACATAACACAAATCAGAATAAACCACAGGTGGCACAAAAAAACTATAGTCCCAAAAACACAAAAACCAACCAAACCACCTATCCCAAGAACAATCAAGTTGTAAACCAACAGATAAATCAGGGAGGGCAACAAAGGAAATATGATCAACCTAGGAGGCAATTTATTGTATTAGGTGAGTCACTTGAGACAATTATGGGCAAGCTAGTACAAAAAAACCTCATCAAAACAAATGACCACACAAATTACAAGGAACCTAACTTTAAGACACCATGGTACAATGAGGAGTTGTGTGATTTCTATATGATCAAAGGACATACAACTAACAATTGCATGTGCCTCAAACATATCATTCAAGACTTGATAGACAAAGGGGAAGTAGATGTTGATCATCAGCTTGGAATTAAGGACCTACAAATATACTCAAACCCAATCCCAAACCATGCTAAGAGGAATGATAAAGGAAAGGGACAAGAGTACCATAATGCTAATTACACATACGGTGACACAGTTTTAGGAACCCTCTCACAAGTTGATGACAATAGGGAAAACATAGTAACAATAGGAGGAGGAGAAAAAAATTACAACGTAACTACCCATCGTGGAAGAGTTACAATACAAGGAGCAGATCCCAAACCCATAGTCAAGTCACCGAGTAACTAGAACATTATGGAACAGTTAAAGAAGACACCTTCCCACATCTCAATCCTAGAATTGTTAAAGCTTTGGAGATGTTAGTCCCTAATGACCTCAATCCTAGTCAGTTCCAAGCCATTGTTGGAAAAATCACTACAAGTAATCACTTAGTATTTTCAGAGAAAGATTTACCACAAAGAACTTTCCACAATCAAGCTCTATACATAGAGGTTGGTGTTCATAAAACCATGGTAAAAAGAGTTTTGATAGATAATGGTGCAGGTTTAAACATTTGTACCTTAAAATTCATAAAACATTTGGGGTATTATGATGAAATGATCAGAAAAGTCAAGAGTATCACCATAAGGGATTATGATGACTTAGAGAGAAATTCTGAAGGGACAATTAGGTTGTCGGTGCAGATAGGACCAGCTGTAATAGAGACTATATGCACATAAAAATAGTCTAGAGCACAATTAATTAAATACTTATTATTTAATTAATAAATTCCAATTCTTCTACTAGTATAAATAAATTCATAAATTTATCTATGTGGTTCATTCCCTTAATTCCTCTTTTTCAAAAATCAATTTCTTCTTAAATTTATTAAATGAACAAATTTGAATAATTTTTCATTTAGTTGATTTCCCTCCTCCCTTTAAATTTCAATTTTTAATTTAAATTTAGCACATGTATCCATATTTTTTCTAACCACCTCCAACTCATCCTCCACCTCATCATATGCCACACTATTTCATTTATTCTTAATTTTTAAATTGGGAATATTCTCTCCAACCTCTCAACCTCCTAACTTCCTAGGAGACACATGGATCCTTCTGTTAAATGATACTCTTGGAAACTTGGAAGATTGGATCTTCCAAATGGAGAAACCTCCATGAATTCCTCTAACCTCTTTGTGCTCCACCGTCAATGCCTCAGGATCATGATCTCGACTGTCCATCTTTGCCACCTCAGCCCCATCTTGGAAAAATCTATAAATAGAAGGCATTTATACATCTTTTCATATAGAGAATTGGATTACAAAATTATGCTACGGAAATCTTAGTGCAATTTGAGAGTATTGTGAGAGCATTGCAGTGAGCATGTAGCATTTTAGTTCATTTAGTGTTATCATAACAATTTCAATCTTAGTATCTTAGTTATTGCATCCTTTATACAATGTTACCATTAGAAATGCATTATCACTTTTAGTATCATTTGAGTATATCAACACTCCATCATAGATCAATTAGCATTTAAGCATCAAAAATACAAAAATAGAGTGATGTAGGCATGTAGTTTGCATTACATAACATCTTCTCAATTCTTAGGTTGTCATCTTTGCATATTCATGTGCAACATTTAACTAGATCTAAGAGCATGAATTCAAAGGTCCTTAAGACTAAAGAACCATGTAATGATTTGAAAGGATAGCAGTAGTAATTTAATTTAGTTCTTTCAATTCCTTTTATGTAATACATTTCATGGATTTGTGTGTTTGATTTTACTAATTAATCTCACCTACACTTTTTAAAAACAACATAGAAACTACTTGTCAAGTATTGGATCTTGATTTACCATACAACCTACTCCTAGGATGCCCTTGGATCCACGCATTACAAGTAGTCCCTTCCACTTTCCATCAATGTCTAAATTTCCCACATGAAGGAAAGGAAGTAACACTATATGTTGATCCTGAACCTTTCCATTTTGGTACGAAGTTGGAGGAAAAATACAATAAATCCAACATGTTCCTAACAATGATATATCCTTCCACTCCTTTTCTTATGTCAACACTTCCATGCTTCCATAAACCTCCACCAAAAACACATCAATTGAACAACTAAAAGCAAAAGCCAAGATTCAATTACGTGACAAAGGCAATGGGCACTACCATTTTAACCAAAAGAGATCAAGATAGTACAAATGATAGTCAAACCCACTATTTTTACTAGATGGGGAGACATGAAATATGAAGAAATATTTGAGGAGGACCTTTCATCCATGATCTACAAGGAGAACCAAATAGAACCCGAAAAGCCACAACCCATTTTAATTGACCCTAACACTAAGGGGTACCAATTAGTCAAAAAAATGGGATACAATGGAACAGGTGGCCTAGGGATACACAAACAAGGCCGATCAAAGCCTATCATAGTGGAACAAAGACAAAGTTGAAAATGTTGTCAAAGAGGTCATGAAAAGTTGTCAAGATTCACGAAAACTTAGATCTAGGGAAAAGTATCCATCCAATTTGCATGAAATCAATTGGAAAGTTCTTATTTGATCCATCTTCAAGCCGTCTTGCAAATTTTTAATTCAAGATTCAACTCCTAGGACACTTCGCAACAAAATGGGACTGATTCACTAGAAGTGGTGAATGAGTCCCACTACAAGATTTTTTTTTTCAGGATTTTTCATATTCAAATACCCTTTTTTTTAGAAACCTTTTGCCTATACAAAAACATTGATCTGGGATGGATTTTCCCAGATTAGCATATGAGTCCCAGTAGGTCAAAATTCTAGGTTTTTTTTAGCATTTCAGAGCTCATTCAAGTCTGCTTCATATTTCTAGGTGCACACATCTCATCTTGTAGCTTTCTATTCTGATTTTCATGCATTTATAGGTCATTTAGTGAAGCATTGCATCATATTAGGGTTAAGCATTACATCTTGGATTATATTTTTATTTCCAAGCCCTAGCTTGGTGGTGAACCCCTCATTAGTTTACATTCACCCCCTAGGATAGTCCCTTTAAAAATTCTCTTTCTCTCATTGTCATCATTTGATTGAGATCTCTAGGGCATCTTTGAATGTGGAGTATAGAAAAGGTTGTTTCCCTAGGTCCTAAAACCCTTGGGGTGACAATTTTCTATCTTTCACAAAGTATCAGCTCTGTAATGACAATGTTACTAGTAACAAATTTCATATAAGAATGCTTTGCATTCCATCGTGAAAGAATATTTAGCTATGTAGTTTTGAGGAAGTGTTTTGGGATGTCATTAGTGTGTATGCTCCAAGTGACAAGTGTTGAGGTGGTCCACATGTCGAGTTGTGAGTGAACAATTGGTTCATTCATTGTTCCTTCACCAGTTTTTTTATATGGTGTCGATCTTAATATTTTGGGGTCATGCAGAGTTGAAGTATGCAAGGAGTGGAATCATGGGAGTTATTATGGGCCATGTCGACCTATTTTAGAGGTGTGCACATTTTGGTTTATAGTAAAAGGTGTGTTTTTAAGTTTTTTGAGATGACAAATCATGAGGATACACATTGCATCTAATTAAGTTGACCTAATTGATGTTTTGGATAGTTGTGGTATATATAAAAGGTTGATTTATTATGTGAATAATTAAGTGGATAGAGTGTGTAGAGTGTGTGTGAGAGATTTGGTGCAAAGACAAGTGTGTTAGCATATATTTTTCATTGATGTCAAAAAGGAAAATCATGCAAGGTAAAGTGTTGGCATGATGAAAGAAGATCAAATATTAAAAGGAGTTTCTCATGAAAGTGAAGGTGATGGAATTAATGGAAAGAGTCATTGGTGTCAAGGAGATATGGTTTATAGTGAATGGAAGCATGGGTACTTCTTTCTGGTGAGTGCATATGCTACAATTTTGTCATGGAGTTACGAGAGAATCTTGAATGCATTTACTATGATGTTGTCTTTGATGTCAAAAGAGTGTGGAATTGATCATGCAAAAGGTTCTGGTATTCCTGATATATTGATTGTTTTTGTGCTCAAGTGATGTACCTATATGTGTATAGTGATCTCTGAGGCAGACAAATAATGTAATATTAGAGAAAGGAAAAGTATGTTGGAGAGGTGAGCAGGTTATGTGGATATGTTGTCTAGGTTGTTGCAATGTTGTTTTGTAGTATTGTCTTGCTATTGCAGTAGGATGTAGTCTCAAAGGAATGATATGTCAGGATTCTAATATATGTTGATGCTCTGGAAGAGATGGAGTAAGTTGTTACACTTTGCACAAGTTGCAAAATGTTGTCACAAGGTTGCAATCTTGTCCAATTTTTTTTCATATTTTTATAACTTACATTTCCAAGTGTGTGAATGAAAATCTAATGGGAGACTTGATATGGGTTTTTAAGAGCATTCTAGTGATGTGCTCTGTAGGTCCAAAAGTTAATTAATATGCCCAAGAATGAATTATTTCTGCTCTGAGGTGATATTATGGTTTACAAATAAATCTTAATGTGTTTTCAGTCATGGTAGCCAATATGTTCTTCTATTTTGATGCTTAATATCAACAATAGGTAATTGGTCACATACCTTACAAATTATGTCATTGAAGTCATGAGCGTGATCGACCCCTCTACCTAGCGTTTTAAGGTTATACATCTCTTTCAGATCAACGAGACACTAGTGTATCGATAGGAGTCAAGCAGGTGTCTCTTTGACGGCCCATTGATAACCTCATTGGTGAGACAATGGGTCATCAAAGGGATTTATATGAATGTCTCCTTGATGGAGCGATAAGGAGCGTGGTAGTGTTATCGACGAGATTGGATGACATCCGTGAGACCTTTGGTTGTGTCTCTTCGATGGAGCGATGAGAAGGTAGTGCTTTGAGTGGGACCCATTAATAATGATGTAGGTGACAATGATGAGGAAGATTTCACGTGGAGTGACATGATTGAGTAAATGGTAATCCACATCCTTGTTGTGGATTACGATTCAATGACCATCGATGAAGAAGGTGGGACTCGATAGGTTGGCAATGGATTTTGGTGATGATGCAGACACATGGACATATCACGACAACATGTGGAACCCACATTGGAATGATGTATTGGGTGTTTTTTATTTCATCAGAGTGACATTCTATCATCAGTAGGACTCTCGAGGTAGTCCCTCTAATGCAACGATGATAAACTTCATGGGGTGGACAAAGTGATTTTAACAAGGGTCTTCATTGACATGACTGAAAGTCATCAGTGAGACCTGTATGAATGTATCCTCGACAACCTGATGACCTTCCCATCAGTGAGACAAAACAGTGTCAATAGTATATTGAAGGATGTCTCCTTGAAAACCCGATGACCTACCCATCGGTGAGACATTGGTGTATCACCAGGACTATGGAGCTAGTCCCTATGATAGGGTGATGGGAGAATGGATGTCGACTGTGGGACCCAATACAGTGGATGTGGCAGTAAGACCTAGTAAGATGAGGATGACACACATTGATGATACTATCATAAAGTGAATGATAAGATGGCATGTGAGGAAATGATAATGGATGGTGACATGTGGTGACACAATGGGGTGGGGACCACTTATCTAAAACAAAAAATAGTATCAACATGACAATGCCATATCAATGAGAGTGGAGTTGATTTCTCTTTGATAGCCTAATGGTTATCTCATTGGTATGAAATTGGTGTATCAGTAGGAGTTTGGAAGATTTCCCTCTGATGGAGCAATAAAGTGATAAGCTAAGTGGGACTCGATAGGATGATGACAATAGTGGATCATGACGAAGAATGACATGTGGCGAAGAGAAATTTCTCGATATGCTAATTCACATTTTTGTTACAAATTAGGTGATGATGACATGTAGGAAAGATGGCATGTGGGCCCGTGTAGATTTCAATGTGAATGGAGCTCATCGATATGACTCTAAAGAGTCTCAACCAGATAAGGTATTATGTTTATAATGGTCATAAATAGACATGGTGATAACTAAATTCTACAAGATCGATGATGGAGATTTGAATGACTTCTTATCTGATAGTAATGGTTTAAATACATGATGATGAAAAAGGGATGTAAAATATTGGAACGACAGAGAAGATAAATGACTAGTATTCAAACTTGAAGATCTACAATGGTCTGGTCTTTGTGAATAGGGGTTATGTCATGTAAGCAACATAGGATAAATAATTAATTGGTGCAGTTGTACAAGCAACCAAAAAAAATGAATATTTGATCTTCAATGCAATGATATCGATTGTAGCTATGATCAAGGTCGAATGGTTAGGAGAATCCATTGAATGAATAATTAAATTTTAGGTTTTGACAGAGAGAATGAAGGAAAATTATTTGTATCCAAATTAAATGTTGTGTGGCTCGATGCAAAGGTATTAATATCTGATAAACCTTATCAGATATCTTTATGATGAATTGGATAATGGTGTGTAGCTTGATGTACAGGTAGCTTGTTGATGAAGTTAGCAAGTGAAGGAAACCTTAGCAGAAGATTTGAGTTGATTTGAATGGTGTAGAGAATATTGAGGTAGACATTGCAGGTCGGTGGAGACAAAAGACAATTCAATATTATCAAAATATTGGATTTGCAAGAAGTGGTTGTGCTTGAGAGAAAGTACCATGTGTAGAGAGTGAATGCAAATATGTGTATAACCTAGACACGACACAAATTATCATCTAGGTTTGCATTCAGGTGAGTACAAATGTATGAGACACTACAGAAAGGGAAAGAAGATAAGAGGAGAAAGATAGAACAGTAATTGTTCTATGTGTAGAGAAGAGTGTAGTGCAGAAAAGAGTAGAGAGGTGCATAGTGTGTATTGTTGAGAGTTCAGTTTCAGCAATAGAGTGTGAGTTGCAGAAAGTGCAACAAAGTACTAAATGTAATGATGCATCATAGGTTTTGTAGAACCAATCTTATGCATACTTGAATTTGTAATCCTTCAGAGGTTGAAGCCTCATTGTATTGGGTTGTAGCTCAGTTTAGGGGATTTTAGTCTCCTTGGAGTTGTAGCTCCTAAACTAGGGTGTTGTAGCATCCTTGAAGTTGTAGCTTCTAAATTGGAGAGTTGTTGCTTCCTTGGAGTTGTAGCTCCTAAATCACAGTTTTGGAGCATGCTTGGGTTGTATCCCTAAACATTGTAATAGAGATCTGGATTGTGAGGCTAGATTTGAGCAGTAGACTCAAGAAAAATTTCTCACCATGGTTTTTCCCATGTTGGGTTTTCCATGTATACATGGTGTTATGTGATTATTTTGTGTGTATGCATTTTTATGTCTCTGCATGTTAGTATTTGCACATTAAGTGGTTAAGGAAGTAATCTACACAAAGGTTTTGAAGGCCAAAGTTTTGGGATCTATTGATTCACCCCCCTCTTAGTAGATCATCATGTTCCAAAAATTGGTATCAGAGCACTAGGTTCCCTATGAGAAGCTTAATCAACTTGGGTAGATTCTAGCAGAGTGAAAAAAAATGGCTAATAAGAAAGGATCCAAAAAATGTAGAAGTAAAAATAGTGTTAAGAAGCATCTATACATAAAAGGAGAAATTAAGTTATCAAATGTTTATGGCAGATCAAACGATGAACATGTTAGTTCCTACAAGATTGATGGGAATGAATCCTTGTGCATGGATTTTGGTACAATGCATGATTGGTCTAGTGAAGAGGAAGTAGAGGTTGATCTAGGAGGAAGTCGCATTTGTGCTTTGAATGAGATTAAAGGTTTGAAGAAGGAGAAAGAAGAACAAAAGTTAAATGCAAAATAAGAGATTGATAAGCTGACCAAAAGTCTTGAAGAATCTAATCAGATGGTGATCAGATTGAAGATTCGGGTGGAAGAAGAAAGAAGAGAAAAATATTTAGTTCATATTGAACTAAAATATAAATCAGATGATTGCATTAAGCTAGAAGCAAAGATAGTTGCTCATAGAAGGGATTTTAAAAAATCCAAGGAGCAGATTGATAAAGGTTTAAATTTGAAAGGTGGCTTTGAAATATTAGATGAATTGGTAAAATCACAAAATCCATTAAAACCAAAAGAAAAGGTTGGCCTTGGTTTTGAGAAGGGAATGAGTTCCTCTACCAGTACATCTACAAACTTATATGATATAATTAGAGCACAAGAAAGTAGCTTCACAAAGAAAGAGGAAGAATGCACAATTTGCTCCAAAGAAATTACCTTTGGAAATGGTAAATCAAATAAAGGCACTAATAAGGTGAAGAAAGAAAAAGAAGAAAAGAAGCTCGGAGCTGATAAGAAGAGAGTTGAAGATGAAGAGAGACCTGCTGAAAACAAGAAGAACAATAAACATTCAATTTCTATTTTTCAAAAGAAGAAGCCTACAACAGAAGAGAAGATGGAGAAACCAGTCCCTGAGAAATTAAAGAAGAATCAATACACAAAGGGAACCGATACAAATGGATCCCCAACGATGAGCTACATGAAAAAGAAAAGGAAAAAAGACCACCTCATCCTACTCAAAGAAATGATATGACCAGGTACTCCCCATGTTTTTATGGTTAATGTTATACTTGTAATCAGTTTGGTCATAGAGCTAGAGATTGTAGAGTTGCACCTAAAAGGAGCACAAAATATGAATAGAAATTCATTTTCTCATGTAAGGAATATGTATGTAGTATGCTACAAGTGTGAAAACTTTGGTCACATAGCTAAAGATTGCAAATTAGATCTTGTAAGACCAACAATATAGAGAAAGAGGAAGAATACAAGGATACATCTTCTAGAGTGAACAATGGTTCACATACTTGTGTGAAGAAGGTAGGTTTGACAAAAAGGCAGTAAAAGAAGGTTTAGAGAGAGAAATACTGGAAGTGCTCCATGAGGCTACTTCTACTTTACATCACTAATTTGTAGTGATAGGGCATGGTTCCAGGGGAAGCTAAATTGGTGTTTCATTCATCCCTGAAAATGAAGAAGGAGATCAAGTTAGGTAAAACATATTTTAAAAATTTCTAACTTGATGGTTGAAGATTCATGGTCACATTCTTGCTCTTTGAAGTGCTCTTTAGAGGGTAAGAACATCAATAGATAGTGGATAGTTAGATGCAACAAATTGATATCAACATTTGGTATCAGATATTGAAGAAAGAGTGGTCGAAGTGCTCTCTGGAGAGAAATGCTCCTTGACCACAATAAATTGGTTCAAAACAGTCTAGTTGGTACAGGGCCAAAAATGAAACTCATGCTTGGGTACACAGGAAGTGAGCATGGAGCAATATCTAAGGGGGAGCTGCTATTAGTATCAAATCAGTGTTATACTTGATATAGTGCAGTCTAGGATATCAATTGATACATAGCATAAATTGAACACATTCGCAACTGGTATCAAAATGATAATCGGTATCATGGCATGATATCACCAATTGGTCTCTAGAATATGATTCAATTGGTACAAAGCATGAATTATAATATCTACATTTGGTATCTGACTTGAACAAATCAGAGCATGTAATGGAACTCCAATTGGTACCAGTTATTGTTAATTGGTACAGGGTGGTTGGAACATATGATTTTTCCATTGCAATAAAAAGGTTGAATGCAATAATTGGTATGAGAGTAAAAAAATATTTTCAATTGGTATCAGCCAAATGGGGAGCTAAGTCCCTTTTCCATTTCTAAGAAGAAGTAAAGGATACAATAGTATTATGACCTAAGACAAAGAAGAGGAGAAAGTTGTGACCCTTTGCCATTGATGTCAAAGGGGGAGAAAGTATGTACATGATCAAGTATCTGAGCAAAGGGGAGAAATTTGAGCATGGGAGAAAGAAGTGCAGATAATCATAAGATGAGAAAAGGAGATGGAATGTCAAAGTAGGAGAATTGAAAGCTCAAATGTGACCCATCATTGGTATTTGACCTTTGGCAGTTTGAGAATTCAGGCTTTTCCATCAATGATAAAGGGTGAGATTGTTAGCATATACTTGTCATTAATGTCAAAGGGAAAATCATGCAAGGTAAAGTGTTGGCATGATGAAAGAAGATCAAAGATGAAATGGAGTTTCTCATGCAAGTGAAGGTGATGGCATTAATGGACAGTGGAATTGATTTCAAGGAGATATGGTTTCTAGTGAATGGAAGCATGGGTACTGCTTGCTAGTGAATTCTTATGCTACAATGTTTTCATGAGTTATAAGAGAATCTTGAATACATTTACTAAGATGTTGTCTTTGATGTCAAAAGAGTGTGGAATTCATCATGCAAACGGTTTTGGAATTCTTGATAGATTGATTGTTATGTGCTCACGTGATGTACCTATATGTGTATAGTGATCTCTAAGGTAGAAAAAGAATGTACTATCAAATAAAGGAAAATTATGTTGGAGAGGTGAGAAAGTTATGTGGATGTGTTGTCTAGGTTTCTGCAATGTTGTTTTGCAGTGTTGTTCTGCTATTGTGATAGAATGTAGTCTCAAAGGAATGATATGTCAGTATGCTAATAAATGTTGATGATTTGGAAGAGATGGAGTAAGTTGTTACACTTTTCACAGTTTGCAAAATGTTGTCACAAGGTTGCAATGTTGTACAAAATTTTGTTATATTTTTACAACTTGCATTTCCAAGTGTGTGAATGAAAATATAATGAGAGAGTCCTTATGTGTTTTTTGAGAGAATTCCAGTGATGTGCTTTGTAGGTCAAGAAGTTGATGAATACACCCATGAATGAATTATTTCTTCTCTCAGGTGATATTAGGGTTTACAGATAAACCCTAATGTGTTTCCAATCATGGCAGCCAATATGTTCTTCTATTTTGACATTGACTATCAAAAATAGGTAATCAATCACATAAGTTACAACTTATGCCATTGAAGTCATGAGGGTGATCGGCCCCTCTTCCTAGTGCAAGTTAAGGTTATACATCTCCTTCAAATCGGAGGGACACTAGTGTATCAATAGGATTCAAGCATGTATCTCTCCAGTGGCCCGATGATCATCTCATCATCGTGATAATGGATCATTTAAGGGAGTTCTATGAATGTCTCCTTGATGGAGCGATAATGAGTGTGGTAGTGTTATTGGTGAGATTAGACAACATCAGTGAGACCTTTGGCTTGTCTCTCTGATGGAGCGATGATAAGGTAGCACTATGAGTGGGACCTAGTCATAATGATGTGGGTAAAGTGATGATAAATATGTCACATGGAATGATAGGATTGAGTAAATGGTAATCCACATCCTTGTTGTGGATTACGACGCAGTGACCATTCATAAAGAAGGTGGGACCCGATAGGCTAACGATGGAGTTTGGTGATGATGCAGACATGTGGACATATGACGATAGCATGTGAAACCCACATTGGAATGATGTATTGGGTGTTGTTGTTTTCATCGAAGTGATATTTTGTCATCGGTATGACTCTCAAGGTAGTTCCTTCAATGCAATGATGATAACCTTCATCAGGTGGAAAAATAAATATTGCTAAGACTTTGAAGCTAGTCTCTTTGATACGACGATGGAAGTTTTGGAAAAAAGCTACACTAAGAGGGGAAGGTGAATCAGTGTTGTGCAAAAATTAACTTTATTAACCTTTATCTTCAAAGCACTTGTAACATTCAACCAAAATTCATGAACAAGAAGAAAAAAATCACAACACCATAACACAAGAATTTTTATGTGGAAACCTTGTTAGGGAAAAAACCACGGTGGATGGCCAATCCACAATATTAGTTGAGTATACTCAAATGAATTTTACAATATGGGTAATGCACTTGCATTCAAGCACACTACCTAGAGCTCACTGCTTAAAGAAGACTCACTGTCTTACAAATAAAATCAGATTAAAACCATCTAAGAATTTGAACTGAGAAATAGATTCTTAATATGCTTGATTACAGTTTCGGTTAGGCTTAATACTCGATAATCTGTCCCTCAGACTGATTCTGCACTTTCTGCTAATAATCGCAACACAAATCCTTTATGCACAAGTGAAACTATGCATTATCGATCTTCTTCTCTACTCTTATTCTCAATTCGCATCAACACACTTTACACACTTCAAAATGATATGAACAATCTCATATATATATTCATAACTAAGAATTAATCTCCCATATGTCAACATCAATAGAACAAATGAGAATTTACAACTATCGACTCAAATCATGAATAAACTATAATGCACATCCACAATGGTTAGCCACAACTTAGCTAGGACCCAAACAAAGATACTCGAACAAAAACATACTTAATTAATTACTTTCCAAACGTCCATGACATTATACATTCATGAAGTCGGCTCCAGTACTGATAAAGCATAGAATTAGCCAACCAAATCGTCTAACTCACACAAAGATCAATAAGAGGCACTAAGATTCATGGATAACACAAAGCATACATCGATCAATCTTCCCTAAGATACGCAGCATAAAATATTAATAGAAAATCTTCATGTGAATTGATGAACACAAAACTATCAGATCCTTTGTTCTTCCTTAAATTTTTGCAATTTGACTATCGATGTGAACAAATGATGATGCACGGATCCAATCACCAACTGGGGTCTCCATCAATGACAACAACAAAAGATACTCGTAGTGTCTCTTGAAAAAAATCTCCCCCTTTGGCATTAATGGCAACACTTAGTGAAAAATGACTAAGAGTTGAATCAGTACCAACATCAATTATACTTCCCATAATTTCAAAAACCAAACTCTTCTCCAAAACGTAATTCTCCTCTTGAGATGATTACACATTTTTCACTCTAGTACTCTCCCCCTTTGAAATCAATAGCAAAGGTTGGAATCCGCATATCAAAAATCAGAAAAAATTGTTATGAACAAATTGCTTATGTACAAATAGGCTTCTTCAACTTACATAAACTTGAAAATATCTGGAAAATATTTCTTCAACATAGGAAAATTCGTGTCCCAAACCCTTTTGAGACTCTCCAAGATTCTTATGTGTCCACAAACCAAGTACGATTGTGTCTCTGCAAACTCCAAGTTTGTTGGATCACCAATTTCCTTAGCATCTTCAGCTTCTTTCAATGCGCTTGCAACAATTTTGTCATTTTCATGCTTCAAGCTCTTTATTTTGTCAAGAAAAGATATCACTTCACCTTCTAACTTTCCAACACTATTAGTTAAAGGATCAAATGCTTTAGAAATAGTGCCTAGCTATTTTTTGAGATCCTTAACCTTCTTTTCATTTGCCTCAGTAAATTTTGACAAAAACAACAAGATTTGTAAATATTCCCACCTTCAAATAGAGCATTTTGGATATTTAGGACACAGGTGGCTAGCAATTTTTTATCCTTTGATATCATTTCCTTCAGCCCATTTAATCTTTTGGCATCAAATTCCTTTTGAACTTTAATCATAGCTGATTTCTCAAGTGACTTGAGGTGAGTACTTATAGAGTTTATGAGCTTCTTTAGTTCACCGGAGGAAGAACCAGTCAAATCTTTCACATGAGTGGGCATTATCTTTTCCAGGACTCTAGATGCAAGATTTAGAATTTCACTGTCCTCAATAGGGGACTTTGACAGTTCTTCTCTAGCTTTTCCTTAGGAAAATGATGCTACTTTCATTTTTTGAATTGGACTCAGGGTAGATAGGTCGATTGGACCCTCAATCAATTCAAGATCAAGCTCTTCTTTTTGTTCTACCAAAAAATTCTTCACTGCCTCTATAGTGTCTCTTGCTTCTACTGGAATTGCCTTCACATCAACTTTCTTCTCCTCAACCATTGCTTCCTCAGTTGAAGGTTCTGACTTATCTTTAGGGATCTCCACTTTCTCAACCGATACACTTTCTAGAATTTCAATTTCCATGGGTATTTTTGCATTGTCCACTTTAGGAGGAATCTAAATATCCTCAAAAGTATCTTGTTTATCTTCTTCTTCTTCTTCTCCTAGACCAGATGAAACATCATGAGTTCCTTCAGGGACAACATCAATTTTGTTTACTAAAAAAACTTTTCTAAAAAAAAATTTCAATTTTTTTTGCGACTTCTTTGGTTTGACCAATCATCAGCTTATTCAATCTTTTTTTTCTTTTGAATTCCTTTTTGGATTTATTTAGTATTGACTTCATTTCTTCCATAGATACTACTAGACACAATTCAACAAGAATTATTTATGTCATCTGCTCTTCTTCTGGTCTTGGATTTACTCTCCTCATCTCAAAAATCTCATATAAGATTTTAGTAGATAAATTAGGCATTATTTCAATAAGAAATTTATTGAAAATATTCAAATGTTTTATTGTTGCCTCTTCAAGAATTCTCTTATCAGATTTACCAAAAGATTCATACCAGTTTCAAAGTGGCTTGAGATTCCCATCTTTAACCAAATATTTTTCAACTTCTTCCACTGATATACCTGGTTGGTCATTTTTTTCCTTCTTCTTTGCTTGATCATCTCCACTAGAGGGATTTATTTTGGTAACTATTGCTACCTTATTACCTTGATGCTTGATTTCTCTATCTCCTTCATCAGACTTTGTTTCTTTATCTTCAGAAACTACCACATAGACCCTTTTTCTTTTATCCTTCTTCCTCTTTCCTTCTTTACCAGATCCCTTAGATTGAGTTTTCATAGAGATTAGTTTTTTTGCAGGGGCAGATAGGAATGCAGATCTTATATTTGATCTAGCTCGGGTAGATGGTGCTTCCAGAACAACAAATTCATTTTTTGTTGCCTCCTTTTATACTTCAACTTCTTCTCTTTTCCTTCTAGCTTCTTTTAATTTTTCTGCCGATATGCCCATACTTTTTTCTAGGACTTCCACCTCTTTTCTAACTCTTTTAAAAATCACAAGTTTTATGAGTTCATTATGTACTTGTATATTCTTTTCTGTATAAGTACCAAATCTCTCTTTTGATGGATCTAGAGGCTTGCTCAATAAATGTTTTGCATACATTTCTAGAATGTGTTCTTCAACTTCATAGCCCATCAACATGATCCAAATTGTTCTAGGATCAACGGCTTCCATCATGCATTGGTCAATATCTACCATGAAACAAATTGTATTCTTATATTTCTCTACAATAGAAGTAGGAATCCTCTCTCTGATTTGCATCATATTCTGAAAACTTTTGAAATATCCCCAGATAGTGGAATTCTTTGTCTTAATGTCTACAAATCTGTGAAAGAGATCTTTGATTTGAGTGACTATCGATTTATCCTTTTTCCAATGAACCTTTCTGAATCTCGAAACCTTATCCATGAAGTAAAAGAATAATCATAATAGAAATTTACCATATTTAAAAAAAAAATTCTTATCCTTCTTGATCTTCGCAAGATTTTCCATTAGTTGACTTCTTAGCAACTCACATAGATCATAGTTTTCATTTTCCTTTATCATCTAATAGGCTACATGAATGGTTGTACCAGAAAAAAAGTTGTCTCGGTTGGAATGATAGATTTTGTACCCAATAACCATAGATGCAAATTCGACATCTATATCAAAAATGTCATCAACTGTCATTGCTCTTTTTTCATACTTAGAACGTGTTGCATCAGTGACCATTTGATTCTTCACTGATTTCAGAATTGGTAATCCATTAGAAGAATTTAGACCTGTTATAGCATTGATAGCCTCCTTTATAATCTTGAATGGTATGCTTAACCACATCAATTCATCATGAACTCAACTCAAGATGTAACAAACCCATTGAGACTCTTCAAAGACAAGAAATTTAACAATCTGTGTGAAATTATTTTCTTCTAGGGTTTTATATTTTGGCTTCACATAGAAATCTTCTCCTATAATGTGATTATTATACAAATTCAACAGTTGTGAGCTTCCTAGCTCTTCAATATTTGTGTGAATATAAGCCCTAATATCTTCTGTGTGTAACACACCATACATAATAGATGAAAAAGCTCCTAATGGATCGGTCTCAACAAACTTGTAGGGATGTCATTTGAATTTGGGACGTGTTATGTCCTTAACTTCAACTACCAATGGAGTAGCCATATTCACCAATTCACAAGTTCACAGTGTTTTGCTGATAAATACCTTTCCGTCGGATCACAGTTTGATTGCTAAAAGCTTCTTTGCACTTGAATTTCATCTCAACTCGCCAAGGTTCTCCTTAGAGCTCTCCAAAATTATTTTCTTCAAAATGAAAAGTGACAAATGAAATATAGAAATGACCTTTTATCACTCGCATGCCTAAACCTTTTTCTAGCAATAAATTTTTTTACCCTAATTCATCCGGTTACACTATTTTCATGCACTGTGATAGATAAATCTTCTAAAAACCTCCAATATTGTGTACTACTTTCTCCAATGAGCTCAACAGCATCTGTAGAGCATTTGTATACTTACTGAACTTATCCACATCTAGTGTCAGTTACCAGTTAGGGGGTTAAGATATTTTCTCGACAGCTCCCCCTAGGCCAAAGGACTAAAACTAATTCCTAGATGAACTACCAGAAGTGAGTTATGGTGCTAGAGAATTTTCTTCATTAGAGGGATTCTTCTTCACCCATTTCTTCCACATTTTCTTCTTCGCCACATTTCTAGTGACTTTACCTTTTCCCTTAACATCCTTCTATATGTTTTTCCTTTAATTTACCAAACCTTTTATGTTCCAACAGAATGTAGCAATGTGACCAAATTTGTTGCAGTTGTAGCACACAACATTTTTCTATTTAGACCAGTTGTTCCACTAATTTTCTCTTGATTTGCATTGGTTAGCAATATGGCCAAGTCTATTGCATGTATAGAATCTGACATTTCTATGAAATTTGTTCATCATATTCCTACATTCATTTGACGTATAACCAAACTTATTGCAATTAAAGCACTGACTTGAGAATGATGGAAAAATTTGATTCATCCTACTTCTACATTGAGTAGCCATGTGTCCAAATTTATTGCAACTGAAATAGTATCCATTAAATATTTGAGCATTAGGTTGCCTTATTGGATACCTTCCAGATTTGTTCATTTGATTTCCTTGCCTGAATTTCCTTTGTCCTAATTTGGAACTTTCCCCTTCTTCATATCCAAGACCTCACTTGTCATGATTTTTCCTCTGACTGCTAATAAGTTCATCAAGCTTGAGTAAGCTAACTTTGAACTTTTCTTTGTACTCATTTGTAGTAGCAAGTTCATCTCTGAGATCATCAATCTGTTTTTCAAGTACTTCATCATTTTTTTTAGATTATTCCAATTCATTGTCCAATCGACTGCATACTTCAGATTTTTCTTTCAAGGACTATTCTAGGTTCTCTTCATTCTTCTTTCTATCTTCAATCTGCTCGGTCATCCTCATCATGATAAATTCCATCTCATGCTTTAGGACAACATTATCTTTAGTAATATTTTCACATTCTTCTGTCTTTTCCTTCAAGGCTTGACTAAGTTTTTTGTCTTTAATGCTCTTACTATCATTCTGCTTAATCTGATCACAAATTTCCTTTCTCTTCTCTCTTGAATTATTGATTTTGTCTTTTAAAGACTCAATGAATTTCTCTACATCCATGAGGTTTTCTTGTAATTTCTAAACTTCAGACTTTGACTGATCAAGATCATCTAGGACCACCAAAATTTGTTGTTGAAGATTGCTTGAATCAATTGAAACACTTTCCAAGGTCTTCCCAAGTTTTTAGACTTCTTCTTCTAAAGAACTAGCTCTAATACCAATTATTGGAAACAAGCTACACTGAGAAGGGGGGCGAATTAGCGTTGTGCAAAAATTAACTTTATTAAACTTTATCTTCAAAGAACTTGTAACATTCAACAAAAATGCATGAACAAGAAGAAAACAATCACAACACCATAACACAAGAATTTTTACATGGAAACCTTGTTAGGGTAAAAACCATGGTGGATGGCCAATCCACAATATGATCTAAGTATACTCAAATGAATTTTACAATATGGGAAATGTACTTCCATTTAGGCTCACTGCTCAAAGAAGAATCGATGTCTTACAAAAAAAATCAAATTAAAACCATATGAGAATTTGAACTGAGAAAATAGCATCTACATATGCTTTATTATAGTTCCGATTAGGCTCAATACTCGATATTTTGTCCTTCAGACTGATTCTGTACTTTTTGCTCCATTCTGCTCAAACTCGCAACACAAATCCTTTATGCACAAGTGAGACTGTGCATTATTGCTCTTCTGCTCTGCTCTTATTCACAATTCACATCAACACAGTTCACACACTTCAAAATTATATGAACGATGTCATATATATATTTGCAACTAAGAATTAATCGCCCATATGTCGGCTCAATAGAACAAAACAGTATTTACAACTGTCGGCTCAAATCATGAGTAAAGTATAATGTGCATCCGCAATGATCAGACACAACTTAGCTAGAACCCAAACAAAGATGCTCAAACACAAAAATACTTAAGTAATTACTTCTCAAACATCTGTGACATGATACATTCACGAAGTCAGCTCCAATACTGATAAAGCGGAGAATTAGCCAACCAGATCTTCTAAATCACACACAAATCAATACAAGGCACTGAGATTCATGAATAACACAAAGAATACATTGATCAATCTTCCCTTAGATATGCAACAAAAAATATTAACAAAAAATATTCATGTGAATCGATGAACACAAAACTATCAGATACTTTGTTCTTCCTTAACTATTTGCAAATTGACTACTAGTGTGAACAAATGATGATGCACGAATCCAATCACCAGTTGGGGTTGCCATCAATGACAACACCAAAAGATATTCAGAGTGTCTCTGTCCAACAGGAAGTATGTAAGAACGATGTGTATATGGAAGAAAAATTGAACAATGACACATGCTATGAGAAGGAATAGGTGATGTCAATAAGGGTCTTCATCGGCGTGACTAAAAGTGATCAACAAGACCTGTTCGGTTGTCTCCTTGACAACCCAATAACCTTCCCATCAGTGAGACAAAATGGTGTTAACATGACGTTGAAGGATGTCTCCTCGACAACCTGATGGCCTACCCATTAGTGAGATATTGGTGTATTTCCCGGACTATGGAGCTAGTCCCTACGATAAGGTGATGGGAGAATGGATTCCGACTGTGGGACCCAATAAGGTGGGCATGGTAGTAAGACCCGATAAGATGATGATGATGTGCACTGATGGCACTATCATAAAGTGAATGATAGGATGAAATGTGGTAGGAAGCAATAATGGATGATGACATATGGTGACACGATGGTGTGGGGACCACTTGTTTATAGTAGTGAATGGTATAAGTGTGAAAATTTGATATCGATGAGAGTGGAGTTGACATCTCTCTGATAGCTCAATGGTTATCTCATCAGTGTGACATTGGTGTATCAATAGGATTCTGAAAGATGTCCCTCTAATGAAGTAATAAAGCAATAAGCTAAGTGGGACCTGATAACATGATGATGGTGGTGGTTGTGATGAAGGCTGACAGGTGGTGAAGAGTGATTGCTCAATATGATAATTCATATCATTGTTGCAAATTAGGTGGTGATGACATGGAGGACAGATGGCATGTGGAACTATGTAGATGTTAATGTGAATAGAGCTCATCTATAAGACTCTAAAGAGTCTCATCTTGGTAAGGTATTGTGTCTCTGATGGTCATAAAGCGACATGGTGATAACTGAATGCTGCAAGATCGATGATGGACATTTGAATGATTGCTTATCCGATGGTTAGGGTTTAAAGACATGACGATGAATGATGGATGTCGGATCTTGGCGCGAGAGAGAAGATCAATGACCAGTATTCAAACTTGAAGATCTACAACTATCTAGTCTGTGTGAATAGGGGTTACGACTAGTAACCAACACAAGAGAAATAATTAATTGGTACAGCTACACAAGTGACTAAAGTAAATGAATATTTGATCTTCAAGGTGGCAATATAGATTGCAGATATGATCGAGATAGAATCAGATCGAATGGTTAGGAGAATGCATTGAATGCATAATCAAATTTTAGGGTTTGATAGAGAGAATGAAGGAAAATTTTCTATATCATAATTAAATTTTGTGTGGCTCAATGTAGAGGTATGGTGATATTTGATAAATGATATCAGATGTCTTTATGATTATTTGGATGATGGCATGTAGCTCGATGAACAGGTAGCTTGCTGGTGAAGTTAGCAAACGAAGGAAACCCTAGAAAAATATTTGAGAAAATATGAACAATGGAGAGAATCTTGAGGTAGATATTGCAGGTCGGTGGAGATAGAATAAAATCTAATATTGTCAAAAGATTGGATCTGCAAGAAGTGGGTGTGCTTTAGAGAAAGTGTTGTGTGTGTAGAGAGTGAATGCATATATGTGTGTAATTTATACACAACACATATTATCATCTATTCTAGATTTCAAGTGAGTGTAGATGTCCGAGACATTGCAAAAAGGGAAAGAAGAGCAAAGCAATAAGATAGAATAGTAATTGTTCTATGTGCAAAGAAGAGTGTAGTGCAGAAAAGAGTAAAGAGGTGAAGAGTGTGTGTTGTTGAGAGTGCAACTTCAACAGTAGAGTGTGAGTTGTAGAAAGTGTAACAAAGTATTGAATGTAATGATGTATTATATGTTTTTTAGAACCAATCTTATGCATACATGAATTTGCAATCCTTTAGAGGTTGAAGCCTCATTGTATTAGGTTGTAGCTCAGTTTAGGGGATTGTAGTCTCCTTGGATTTGTAGCTCCTAAATCAGGGTGTTTTAGCATCCTTGAAGTTGTAGCTTCTAAAGTAGGGAGTTGTTGCTTCCTTGGAGTTGTAGCTCCTAAATCAAGGTTTTGGAGCATCCTTGGGTTGTGGCCCTAAAAATTGTAATAGAGATTTGGATTGTGAGGATGGATTTTAGTAGTAGACTCAAGTAACATTTCTAACCATTTTTTTCCCATATTGGGTTTTCCATGTATACATGGTGTTATGTGATGCTTTTGTGTGTATGCATATTTATGTCTTTGAATGTTATTATCTACACTTTAAGTGGTTAAGGAAGTAATCTACACGAAGGTTTTGAAGGCCAAAATTTTAGGATCTACTAATTCACCCCCCTCTCAATAGATCATTTTGTTCCAACAAAGTGTGAATCATAGTTGTGGTGAAGCATGAAGTCTATTAAGCCAGTTTTTTGAGCTTCAATGGAACTATATCTTTATCATATGTTAGATGAATTGTTAGTAGTTTATTGTTGACAATGAGCCACCCTTGCTTCTATCTCTTTCTATTCTCGGCAATGATCCCTTGGCAATGAGTCATCGACAATGGTCCATTCTCTTTTTTCAAAGTGATTCGTTGGATAGCGAGTCTACCATTCTATATCAAACATTATATCTAGTTATAATATATTGTAAGCTAATCCTCACCATGGTTTTTCCCTTTCAAGGGTTTTCCATGTAAATCTAGTGTATGGGTGTTCCTTGATGTGATGCATTCTTTATATGTTCCTTTCATTTACTATAAGTTAAATATGATTGAATGTATGTTTGAATTGACAAAGTTAATGAGTTTTAGTGAATATTAATTCACCCCCCTATCAATATTCTGAGTGTTCAAAAATTGGTATTACGTCTTGGTTCCTTCTATTGGCTTGATTATTGAGGTAGATCTTGGAGGTTGAACACATGGCTACAAGGAAGTATCCTATTCCTTTGGAAGAGATTATCCTTGAAGGGTTTACTAAAGAATATTGTGAGATTGACATGGAAGGAGAACTAAAATCAACCCTTGATGATCTAGATAAAGTAGAAGCTGGGAATAGATATCTAAAAAAGAATCTTAATGATGTAGATGAGTGTATCAATAAGTTGAGAGGAAAACTCAAGAAAGCTAGAGAAAGAGTCAAGGAAATAATGAGAAACACAAGAAATCAAATGAGACTATCACCTATTTGAAATTGCAAGTTGAAGAAGGAAAAAGAGTTGAAGACTATCTAAATGAAGAACTGAAAGATAAATCTGAAGAATATTTAAATCTTGAACAAGAGATTGTGACTTTGAGATTAGATATGGAGAAAGAAAATGTTCATGATGAAAAATTCAAGAAGAGCTCCACCCTGCTTGATGAAATGATTGCAAATCAGAAGGATTCTAAAGACAAAGAAGGTTTAGGGTTTGAAAAAGGAGAAAGTTCAAAAGGTGAATCAGACTTCAAAAAATGTTGAGAAGAAGAATGATAAGAAGAGCAATGTCAAATAGGTTTAGAACCAGAAGAAATATTTCAAAAGACCTCCTATTAGACAACTTGTTTCACAAAGGTATTCATATCTTAATGGTTATTGTTATTCTTGCAAAAAAATTGGACATAGAGCTATAAATTATAGAAGCAAAATGAATTAGAATGTTCAATCATTTTCTACTCGGTGCTATACATGCAATAGATTTGGTCATAAATCTGGTGAATGCAAAATTTAGATGATGAATGGTTACAATAATGGTATGATGTTCCAATCTTTCAATGGTTACTATTATACATGTAATGGATTTGGGCATAAGGTTTTTGAATGCATATCTAAAATGGCAAGAAGCAAGTTTGTTCAACAGAAAGGTGTCAAATGTCATAAATGTAGCAAACCTAAACACATAGCTAAGTTTTACAAAATCAATAATGTGAAACCATTTATTTCCCAAAAGAAGAATATTTTTCTAGTAGAGAAGAAGATTGATCCAATTTGTTGGTGTTATAATTCACACCTCTAGAGTGTGTATTGGAAACAAAAAATAATGCACATAATTAATTTCTCTTCAAATTAGGAGGGGAAGCTCCCTCTTTTGCTAATATGTGTGAACAAGTAATATATTTCCTATATTTTTGACTCGACTGGAAGAGGCACAAGGTTAAGAAAACCAATACATTGTAGCTAAGGTTTTTCTCTGGTTTTGTAGATCTTAACTACAACTAAACTAATGCTTAAACTATTCTATTTCCTCAAGAGAAATAGAGCATGAGGACTTAGGAGTGGGGAATATTTGATGATAAAATTTATATCATGATTCCCAAGGAGGAACCCCTATTTGAGGTGTAGGTTGATATGAAGGTTATTGGTAACAACATAAAATGATAAACTTTATTTCTAAATTCCTGAGGAACCCCTATCCAAGGTATAGATATGAAACTAGCTTATTGGAAACAACACTTAAATGATAATATTTATTTCTAAATTCCCAAGGAGGAGGAACCCCTATCGAGGTGTAGATATGAAAGAAATATTGTTAATCACAACATCAAACGATAAACTCTAATTATAAATTCCCAAGGAGGAACCCCTATTCGAGGTGTAGATATGAAACACAGCTTATTAATCACAACAAGAATAAAACTGGGCCAACAAATTTCATAACAAGACACACACACAATGAATGATCAAACCAACATTATATTTAACTAAGTGAATAGATACAAAATAAAAATATTGAATGGCAATGTGGGCACAGCAATTTTTTATTGCAAAAAAAGTTCTAATTACAATGTGAAAAAATATTGAATAGAAATATTGGATGGCAAGGTGGCTCAGCAATTTTTTATTACGCACAAAATTTCTAATTACAATATGAATAAATACTGAATAGAAATATTGCACGGAAAGGTGGCTCAATAATTTTCTACTACGAGAAAAATTTGAAGAATAAATGAGCAAGGGTTCTCTTATTTATAGAAATTCAAGGATTAGGGAACCCTAAAATCTCCTTGAGTTTACACTCAGTCTTGCAAGCATGAAAGATTTTATTCTCTAAGTCTAACTGTATGCAACCTAACTGTTAATTGGAAAACTACCTCAGTTAACTAAACTAATACAAAATAAATGGACCTTGCAACACGCAAGTCCTTATTGAAATGAGAGTCAACTGATAACTGACATCAGTTAAATAGATCCTAACTAAAATTTTGACCTCCTCAAAATATATCCCCAAAGATGAGATAAAAATGCATGTAACCAATAACTAGAAATCAAGAATGTTGCTGAGTTGACTGCTTCTTATGACTCTATCCTTAGGAACAACTATGGGATTCATCTGTCTATCTAATCTAGGATGTCATGCACCATCATCTCCTCCAATAATTTAGTAACGGTCTCATCTTTAGGTTCTCTAATGCTATCCAAAAGATAGAATTTCTACTCAATGCCTTCTCTCCATCCTTGATCATTCTTTGGCACTCTTTCAATTCTTCAGCTAATTTGTCGAAGCTCAATGACATCACCAGGAAGTGATTCAACTTGGATGCCAGAGGATCACCATCAAGACCATCATGAACCAAATTTTGGAACTCAGTTTGAACAGCCTTGAGATCAGTATAGGTACCATCTTCACAAAGATAATGACATGGGATCTGAGTGATGAATCCACTCACAAGTTTGAGAGCGTTAGAAACATCCTCTTTGATTGCAGCCAACTTTGTAGAGATTATTTCATACATTTCCAATTTGAAGATGTGTTGTTCTCTCTAAGTGAAAATCTTTCTTTTATCCTCATTTTCTACAACAATGTTGTATGCAACTGCCAATTGAGAAATGAGAATCAAATCATTTGGTTTTCCCTCTTCCATAGTCAACTCAAGCCATTGGATTCCTTGATGAAGATCATGTGCTTCATACCTCAATTGATACATCTCTGTGAGAACGCATCTTCTTGAAATAATGAAATTCTTGATCCAGACCTCCAAGAGCTTTCCATGATTAACTAACCAACCCAACTTCTATTGATCTGTAGGTGTCTCTCAAAGTTGTGGAAGAATATCCACCTTTCTTGAGGTTCCATGAAGAAGATCTGAGATGTATTGGTGCAGTTGATTGTTCTCAACCTTGAGGGCTTCCTTGTCTTCTCCGTCCTTCATGACACGCTCTTCAAGATTACTTGTAGCAACCTTAAAGAGGATCAAGTCCATGTACAAAGTGATCTTGCCAAGATTATCTTTGACGAAGGTGAAATCACCAACTTCAACTTCAACAAATTTTTTTCCTTTTAGTGATGTAGAAACCTCAACCACGATCTCTATCTCACGAGTCTTCTCTATATGCACTTACTTCTTAATCTTCTTATTCGACTTATCTTGATAGGGACTACCAAACTTAGATAGATCAAGCTGATAAGAAGGATTTCTCCTTCTTCTTCCCAAATTCCTCTCAATCCAACATGAGTGATCACTGCTAGCTTCTCTAGGTGAAACTGCTTCAGTTGTGTTGATTTTTGGTCGATTTATCGGCACTTAGGTTTCAGAAACTGGTGATCTTGGATTTGAGTCAATATCAATCTCAATGGGAGGTGACTAAGGAAAAAATGGTGAACCAGGATATTAAGAACCAACTTCAACTTGTACCATTTTCTCTACTGGAACTTTCATCCCTTTCTCTTTTTGAACTCCATTTCATTTCCTTGTTCTTCCACTAACTCTAATACCTTCAATCAGATTGCTTCTTTTCTTCACTCTAGGTTTTGACCTTGATGTAGAAGGTAGTGCAGAAAACACCACTAGCAGTTGTGTAATTGGAACTTCCTTCCACCTCCTTTTGTTGTCCAATAAATACATGCTAGTCTTGACAAATCCTCTCGAAAGGTCCTCAACTGAAGTACTCTCCCTAGCATACCAATCCGGTTGATGAAGCGGCTAGTGAGCAACTTGATCCTTGATGAATGTGCTAAGTAACACCTCTTCATCATCATCTAGAAAATTCTCAACATCTTCTAATAGGAAATCAACAAGTTGAGGAAGAGTAAGCCTACAATAATGATGTTGATGCACTTCAAATTCATCTTCGCAGTTGACCCAAAATTCCTCAAGTGTTGGCATGTGTGAATGAATTCACTCCAACCAAGCTAAAAAGTGACCCAAAGGATCATAGGAGTGCTTCTCGCTGAGATACTTGAGATGGATTTTTGACAACTCGTTGGTCATCAACTTCTAATCGGTCATTGTTTTGCACTTTAATATGCCTAATCCACATGGAAATGTGAATGCTTGCTTGTGTCGATTGCGAAGAAAAGTATGGACCTCGTGCACCTATCTCAGGAAATCCATGAACAAGACCTTATTTGACAGGTATCTAGATAGCATTACAGGCTCTCTATTGTAACCATAAAATCAAATATAAGTGAAAGTAGGGAATTGAATGAACCAATCTGTCCAACTCTCAATTGTTGATCTTGTCTCTAGTGAAATTATGATGTGCATCTCATTATCAAGGTCTTTGATTATCTTCATCAAGAAGTGTTCACCTATTTGAAATCTTGTTCAACCTTTGAGAACTCCAATTGTGGGAAGTATTCATGTACAGTTTGAACGCCAAGTGTTCCATTGGTCTTCAAAGTTCTAAAATTTCCTTGGAATGCAATTAAGTAGACAAGATAAAAAAATCCATGTGAAACTCATATTTTTTAAGGAATCCTATGATTTTTTGGTGAAGCACCTCACTGACCAACATAGCCCAGTCAAAGTGTTCCTTATTATTGATAATATAGGAGATGACATAGAACATCCATGGCTGGAAAACATGAGCTTCCTCTTGACCTATAACCCGGTTGAGCAAAGTAATCAGGATAGCAATCTCATCCTTGAACTCTCCACGCTCAATCTTCTTTGGCAAGTTGGTTTTATGTTCTTTTAGCCACCTTTGAGCAACTTTTATTTGAGATCTTTCCTTGTCTCCCTGCCATATCTTGTTGCATTCCTCCATGACTATGACAAAATTATTTGAACGAGGTAGAATAACAAAGCACTTCTCGACATCTCTTGACTTGAGGCTAAAAATGACTCGCCCATTTGCTGATCAAATTTGTCTTGTAGATGAGTCGTAATGCTTAATGCATGCAATGACTCAAACTCAAGATCAAACATTGTAATAGGAATAGAGGTTGTTTCCAACACTCCTAAGTGATCAAGATTCTTGACTATCGTGTTGTCAATGCCTTCCAACATGCTCAATTTGATCACTGGATAAATGTGACCCAGGTTTGTGTCAAAGGTTTTCAAAAAGTGATGAACTAAGTCTGATTTGGTCTTGTATTCTATTGGGTTGAACTACATTTTTAAAATATTGACTTTTAACTATAAAGTCGGATGTGCTTGGGAAAACTTCAGAAAAAGCTAAAAATGGCTCCTAATGAGGCTAAAAATAACCAGTTGAGGGGAAATTTTTAGAAAATTTTCTAAAACATTAGTTTTGTAGAGAATGAAATTCTAAGCAAACCGAGATTGTCAAAAACTTGAAAAAATGACTTTTACTAAGGCATGCAAAGACTTTTTAGATTAGAATTGTAGGGGTTGTAGGGGCACCGGGGGCAATTTTTCTCGTGAAAAACTGGCACATGGGTTTTGTAGGTGCCAATGAGTTGAACACACCCATATTATTCATTTTTTTTTAAGTTGAATTTTAGGCCCACATGCAAAATAATGTTCAAAAAAAAGAACAGTACTTCAAAATGAGAAGTAACGGGGCAATTTTCTCAAAAAATTCTAGAACATGGGTTTTGTTGCTGACACTATGTTGAGTGAAGCTAGATGACGAGATTATGAAAAATATGTTTTTTACTTTGACATGTGAGAGGAAGCCTAAGACAATGATAGAAGAATTTAGAGATAGAAAATAGAAGTTATATTTTGCCCCCTGAAAATGACACCAATGTTTTGAATCAAGTTTGATAAAGTATGAAATGAATGCACTCAAATGATGAAGTCTGGAAATTAATTCCTCTGAATAATTTGGACCTTGCACTATGAAGAACATTGAAAAATTTCACCTGTAGCACCTTCAGATCTTTCTTTCATGAGAAAATATGTGTTTGCTTCCACCTATGATGAGAATAATGAACACCCAAATGGCTTAATAAATAAAATTTATGAAGGTGTCACTTATGCATGCAAATCCCTAAATTAGGGTGCAATAATCTTATTGGACCTCCATTTAGTTAATGGAATGAAAAATAAGCCCTAAAATGGGTGCCACCCAACATGCACTTCAGTATTTTTCCACATGCAAGTAAAAATTAAGTCCTGTTGAAGTCGACTTAGAAGTTAAACTAGAGATTTACTATTATTTTAAGTTGAGTTGACAAAATCCTTCATTATAGGGCAGCCAACTCATTTTAGTTCAAAATTCAAAGTTTGACTTGGGCGCCAACTCTCTAAACTTAGATTTTTTTTTAGAATTGTCATTTGCAAACGTCACTAGAGGCTATGTTTGATCATAGATTCTGATTGACTAATGTATCTAGTAGACTGGTTGATAGTTTGATTGAAGAGAAGGATCAAAATTGGAAAGCACCTCCTTGAGGTTGCAAACCCTAATTCTGACTTATGAGGCCTCAAAATTTTGGGTGCCCTTGGCCTCCAAGGGTGCTTTTCTTCACCAAACTGTCATTTTTCATCATTTTGAAGGTTATTCTAACCTCACTTCATCTTGCATTCTCTGGAAACTGAAAAAAATTCAGAGCTAGCTAATAGGTTCACTACAGACCTAGTTTAATTTTGAACATGATATCTTGGAGAACACTTTTCCTAAAAACATCATTTGACAATTGAAAAAATTAGGCGCCCTTGGCCTCCAGGGGCGCTTTTTCTCCTAGAGTTAGCCATTTTTCAAACTGGTTGATAATCCATTCAATCTCTAGTTTTAGGCTACTAGCAATTCCTCTAACCTAGTTGAGATATGCAATGGAAAGTTGGAAGCATCACGGACATGATGAGTATTTGAGATAACCCAAAACAACTGCATTTGAAGGTCCAAAACCTTGGGCGCCCCTAGCCTCTAGGGGCGTTTTTGCTCTGAGCTAACATTTTTGACCATGATAAAAACCTCATGTTTGACTCTTGATTCCGACAGTTCAGCAACTCAGATTAACTCGCTAATGGATTCATTGCAAAGCCAGATCAAGTCTGAGACAAACATCCTAGGCATAATTTGGTCAAAAATATTCATTTGGTACCTTAAAAAGTTGGGCACTCTTGGCCTCTACGGGTGCTTTTCTGCTCTAGTGTTAGTCAAATTTTCACTGATTTCATCTCCCTTGTTCTTTGTTCAACCTATAGTTTTAGGTGCTAGACAACTCTTCTAGACTAGTTGGTAGGTTCATCGTGAAGCTAACATTATTCTAGAGAAGTCTTTTTGGAAGTAACAAATCTCAAAAAGGTAATCTGGGCCTCTAAAATCTAGGGTGCCCCTGGCTTCCAGGGGCTCTTTTATTTCCAGAGTTACAAATTTTTTGATGATTTTCACCTTGACAAAAATCCCCTTCATGATGAAGCATCATTTTGAATATATCTCACCATAAAATCTTCGTTGGAACATTTTAATCTTAGATTTTGACACCTGGTATATGGCCATCTGCTATTAACGACCTTAGAGGTCCTAACTTTTCTCCCAAAAAGGTGAAAACAACCCACCAGACTTAAACTAACTTTTTCTTGATTTTGACTTCACCGCTGTGATCGTGAAGTGAAATAAACCAATAAAAATAACTCTCGAACAATTTTGATAAGATTTTATTTTAGGGTTTTTGCCTAAAAATAGGGTTTGTAACCCTAATTTTCAAAATTTTACCTATATCTTCCAGACATCAAACTGACTAAAATCCCATACTTGATTGCCCAAAAATTGACTTTTGATGACACTTTTACAAGGTTTAGACCATTTTAAGCAAAATGCCTTAATGAAGCAAAAAAATTGGTTTGGGTACAACACCGTTGAGACAAAGAAGGAAATGAACACGATCTAGAAAAAGAAGGAAGAGAGTGTAGTGAAAAGTGAGTCTGTGCTAGCTCTTGGTGCAAATGTTCCCTCTAGAAACTAGATGAAGAGCTTTTGCCTAGAGGGAGTTTTAGCAAAAAATATTCTAGCCCCTACCAAAGATGTGGTGTTGATGCCTTCAACACATTGGTACATGTGTAGATCAACATGATTGATCTATTGATAGTATTTTTAGCATGAAATTTCTTGTTGCAAAGATTTATGAAGTGATTTAAGGTTCCTATGATAACACAATGAAGGTTTGCTAGTTTTTGGACCTAACTCTGTCAATTGCAATCAATGCATTTTTAGCTCATTGAAAAAGTGCTTATATGTGTTTTTGCATATGATTAAGTCATTTGTGATCAAGTATTTAAAGAGTAGAGAGAAAAGAAGAGGCAATTTGAAGAAATTTCAAAGTGTTGTGTGAAACCCTACCAACAAATAAATTACAAGGTATTTATTGTTTCTTTCTTAGCCCTAGTTTTAGAAGTGATTCGAGATGTTTAATCCACAAGTATTTGATGTCTTAGAGTGGTCAAAACCTAAGTTTAAGAAACATCCATATAGGTCCATAAAGACAAACCCTGAAGGTTATTTTTAAGGGTTCCATACGATGTGATGCACACGGAGGATGTGCAAATATACATTCACACAAAAATGGAAGAATATGGTCATACAAAGATGCCTGAGTATTGGGTTAATGAGCTAACATGAGATGACTTTGAATTGAAACTTGAACATGGGAGTTTGATAGAGAATAAATCTGATGTCTAGAATAAAATCCCCAATTTTTTCTATGAGAATGAATGGGTAAAATGTGTGCTAAACAAAATTCATGACAAGTTCATGTGGCTAGACACACCACACATTCAAACAAGGAAGCTATTAGGGTTTTCACGGGGTTATGCTCTAATGGACCCGTTCTGACAATGAAGGTTGTGAAGAATTAAATGGTAATGAATCTCACTAGTGTGAAATTTGACAAATGTTCCCTAATGGTGAAGGATATTGATGATCCAAATTTTAAGTACACATCAATGATAATTATATATAAGATGTTTTATACCAATAGAGAGAACTTTGTGTTAGCTATCACTATTCATATTGCTCACTAGATAGTGAAAGAAGGTCTGAATATTGATTTGTGTGAACTCCTAAGACAATAATTAATGGAGAATCTTCAAAAGACCAAGGAATCTTTGTACCCCTTGTGGCATGGTACCCTAATTGTATGTTTACTATTTTACTTTCTTAGAGAAGTTTTTGGTACAAATAATATTGTGTGGTTGGACAACGTTTCTATTGTAGTGCAAATTAGAGACCACTTAAGAAGGTTAGAAAATCTAGAAACCTAGAAAACCATGTTTTGGGGTTTCTTCAAGAATTTTCAAGGGAAAATGCAAGAAAGAGAGAGAATGCTGACAAAATTTGTTGATAAATACAATGATAATATCACTTTCATGGTTAGCAAAGATAATTTCATTATGGAAGCAGCTAAACCTAGAATTGTTTGGATCTTAGAGATGGGATATGAGGTTACAATAGAAGAGATAACCGGTCTAGTAGAGATTATGCAAAGTCAACCAAGAGATCCATTTGTGGACAAGTTTGGAGCTCTCATACAAATAAATCAACTAAAGTAAATCTTGAGAAGAGGAAGAAGGACATTGAGAAGAATGTGGAGAAGATGAAAACTCAGTTGGAAGAGATAGTGAACACTCCCAAGGGTTCTATTAAGAAAAATAGAGCTACATTTGTGGCTCTTCAAGGTACTCCAAGCACAAGAAGGTCAGTCAAGACCTCTTCCCCCTCTCCAACTGTTCCTAAATCCTTTGGAACAAAATTTGTAGCAAGTTCAAAGAAGAAAGAAGCATCTAGCCTATCTGTGCAACAAATTCCTTCTAAGAGGAGAATAAAAGAAAAAGCCACCAAATAAAAATATATCAACTATGAGGATGAATAAGATGTAAAAGAGGAAGGACCCCAATTGGTTCAGAAGAAGAATTCTCAAGCCACTATGTAAGAGACTAGTGCTAAGAGAATGAAGGTTGATATTGTTGATATTGACAGTGAAGAAGAGGTGCAAAAAGAAAAGAAAAGATTTGTGAATATTTTAGAGAAGAGAAAAGGGTTCAATAGAAGAAAAATATCCTAAATGCAAGGGGAAGAAGAAAGAAAATGTACCCCTCTAGTAAGGGAACATATCCCTTTGAAGTTTGATGATTTATTTAATAGTATTTTAGAAGTTAATCTCTTGGAAGAGACAACTAAAATGTATCTGGAGTCTAATGATGAGGATAAGGAAACCATTGAAGAAGCCATAGTTAAGTATATGGTAACATTTGACACTAGCTTCGATAAAATCAAGGATCAATTCCTTGATGACTTGAAGAATTTTTTAACTGCAAGAAGGCAAGAGGCTATTGAAGAAGATGTGAAGATAAAGGCATTTTCCTTGGAGAATATTGGTTCTCTAAGTCATGAGGACTTATATAAATTGTCTAAGTTGTACAATAAGAAATTTAGAACAAATCAAAGAGTCAAAATTCTAATGAGCTGAGACAAAGAAGACATTGAAAGACTAAAGAATGAGACTTTGTAGAAGGTTGAAGAATTGGCTTAAGGATTGAGAGTCCCTCCAAATAGTAAAGAAAAAATGCATAATGATTCATCTATCTCATAAAGAAATGAGACAGATAATGCACAACATGAGCATGTGTTTGAGTATGAGAATGTATAAGAAAACATAGTTATAGATAATACCCCTCCAATGGTGGAGAATTTTGTTGAAGAAACAAATGATGATATGTATGATGACCCTGAGAAAGAGAAAGATCAAAATGATTGGAATTTGCCTCCTCTAGATATGGAGTAGAAAGAAGAAGAAATCTTGGAGAAGTTTGAGGAACAAAAGGATGAAAATTGGCCTCCTCTAAATAATGAGAAGCCTGCTAAAGAAAAGAAGAATGAAAAAGAATGCTCTGAAAATGGAGAGAAGGAGAAAGATAAAGTAGAAAGTATAAAAAATATTGGTGAATCCTCGAGAGCCTCTAGAGATTCTTTAAAGGATTTGTTAGATATGAAGCTACAATTTGAACTAGTGGTGTCTGCACAACTCTTGCAAATACCCATACAACAAGGACAAGTTGATATGAGTAAGATCTCCCCCTACACAAACTAAAACTTGGTGATTCGTTTCATTCCTTCATAAGGAAGGAAATACTACAATCCCACCAAAAGAGTGCAAAAATGATTGAAGTTGTTAAGCTGCTGCAAGAAGGTATTCTTGGTGCAACAATTGATGATTCCTTGTCTAGTGTGTAGAAGTTTAAGTTGTTGTTAGATTCCTTTAAGGATTATTTTGTCAGCCTAGAAGAAAATATTGAAAATGAAATGGCATTGAAGAAGGTCAATGAAAAATGATTGACTGAAGTATCTTATAAGTATAGTGTTGCACATGAAAATTTGTAAGGCAACTTGAAGGAAGTCCAAAAATTTCTAGAAGAAGCTAAAGTTTCATTTAAGTTTTTCTTAAAATGACCTAACTCTACAAGGAGCATAAAGGACCAAATGGATTCAATAGAGTCAAAATTGCTTAGGCCTCTAATGCTTATGATATGGAAAATGATGCAGATGGTGCAACAATGGAAACAATAGAGAATTTGCATGGACAAATCTTCCTACTGTAAGAATAGAAAGAAAAGATCATTATGTAGTATAATCATCTTAGAGACTTGGTGAGTGAAAGCTTACATCTTTGACCAGAGTGTTAGAAAGTGCAAATAAGGTGGTGAAGAAGAATCCAGTGCACAATACCCTAGATGAAGGAGAAGATATCCTTATTCAGTTTGAGAACCAGTGTAGTATACTTACCTTCACCAAGAAGGATTGGGAGATAAGAAAGAAGGACTGGGAGGAACATCTTGCAAAATTGAAGGTGTCTAACAAGGGTATTTTACCCTCTGATAGTTGAGCACATGTATATCTCTATTTTGTTTATGTAGTTTTTGATTTCTATGTACATATGCAAAAGTAATGGATAAGTGTTGTAGTACTTTTTGGTTATTTGTGATGGAAAACATTTTTAGGGGAATCCACTCTAATGTAAATTGTTGGAGAAGTGTGTTGTATAAAAGAGATGCAATAAGGGGGAGTTATTCTCATGTGTATATACTTATATCAATTAAGGGGGAGTAGTTTGAAAATATTGATTTGATGATCCCTTTACCCTTGATGTCAAAGCGAGATATTAGTAAAGGTGGAGAGTATTTTTGGAGAAGTTTGAGTAGTTTTGAAGAGTGAGACTATGTTGCCATCAATGACAAAGGGGGAGATTGATGAAGACTTGGGTTGTTGGCAACATGAGCATAGTGATGTATAGATGATGTTGATGTATGGTGTGGGGAGATAGTTGAAGATTGATGAGAATGATAGTGTATAGTGTTGTCATTGACGGTAACCCATTATAGAGATACAATAGTGTTGGTCTGGTGAAGACCAAATGCTTTACATATTTTCCTAAGTCCCAGTATATAGTTTTTAGTGTTTAGTGAACCAATTTTGTAGTATGCATTGCTTCGCTATGAATAATATGGTCACACTATTTTGAGGCAATAGTGGTGTGTGTTGAAGGTATCTAAATCCAAATATTTAACCTTGTATGTCTTCTGCAGTCAAAGATAATGTTGATAGAGTGTCATCTTTGTAATGGTAGTGTTATTGGTAACAAATTGCATATTAGAATGCTACACATTTCATCATGAATGAAAATTTAGCTATGCGTTTCTAAGGAAGTGTTTCAGGATGTCAGTAGTGTGTATGCTCCAAGTGATAAGTGTCATGGTGGTCCACGTGTCAAGTTGTGAGTGAATAGTTGGTTCATTCATTGTTACTTCACCAATTTTGTTATATGGTGTCGACCTAAAGATTTTGGGGTCGTGCAAATTTGAAGTATGCAAGTAGTGGAATCATGGGAGTGATTACGGGCCATGTTGACCTATCTTGGAGGTGTTCATGTTTTGGTTTATTTTGCAAGGCATGTATGCTAGTGTTTTGAACTAATAGGTTATGAGGATGCATGATACATCAAATTAGGCCGACCTAATTGATGTTTTGTATAGTTGTGGTATATATATACAAGGTTGATTCATTATGTAAATGAGTAAGTGGATAGAGTGTGTAGAGTGTGTATGTGAGATGTGGTGTAGATAGAACTGCACATTATAGTTGTGGTGAAGTATAAGTGTATTAAGTTAGTTTTTTTAGCTTCGATGGAATCGCATCTTCCAACATATGTTAGATGCATTATTAGTAGTTCATCATTGGAAGTGAGCCCTTGGCAATGAACCATTTTATTTTTTGGATAGCGGGTCCATCATTCAGTATCAAACATTGTAACCGATTATAATATATTGTGAGCTAATTATCACTATGGTTTTTCCCTTTCAAGGGTTTTCCACATAAATCCGGTGTTCATGTGTTCTTTGATGTGATGCATGATTTATATGTTCTTTTCATTTACTACAATTTAAATATGATGCTTTGAATGGATGTATAAATTGACAAAGTTAATGATTTTTATTGAATATTGATTCACCCCCCCTCTCATTATTTTGAATGTTCAACATGAAGTTCATTAGAGCTCAACATCCATAAGGCCCATGTTAGCCAAGAGGTCAGCCAAGTCACCCATACAATCAAAGAATTCATCAAGACTCCCCATCTTTTCCAAGGGGAATAGGAGAGTGTTAAAGTCACCCCAAACCAACCACAAAAAAATAGGAAAATTATTTAAGGTGACAGCTAGAAAGTCCTAAAGTTGTTTTCTAGCAAGTTTAGTGTTTGGGGCATAGATATTAGCAAGAGTCCATTGCATGTTGTGGGATAGGTCAGAGAAGGAGATCATGAGATTTTTTATTTTTTTTAAACAACATGCCCTTCAAATGAAAAGGGTTCCACATAGTGGCAATCCCCCTCGAAGCACCTTCAATAGGGGAAACACAAAAATTAGTAGAAGGCCAAATTTTGGAAGCAAATAGAGAAAAAATAGATTTAGACATTTAGATTTCTTGTATCAAAAAAATATCAACTTTGTGTTCCAATATGCAATATTTGATCAAATGTTTTTTGTGGGCTATTTAGCCCCCTAATATTCCAAGACATTATCTTCATATCAAGATGGGGAGTGTGAGCATAACTGTTACCTCTTAACGGGATAAAGAAGTAATCCTCATATCTAATTAGAAGAGAAGGGATCATTTTCTTAGGGGCTTGGGACCAAATATCTCCAAGGTTCATTATTTCCCAAATGCCACCTCTCTTGATACTTCCCTTGATCATGTTTCTCTTGGCAATGATCTACCTTGTTTGGGGTCTCCACCTACATCAGGTTTTTTTTCTATGTTTTCCTTGAATAGGAGTCCAATTCTCCCCCAGGGAGAGTCATTATTGGAGACAAAGGATAAAATGTATGGTTTGGTAACATCACCTTGCTACAAGTAGCTTTGTCTTCATCAGGATGAGAAGAGTTGTAAATCATCTTACCGTGGGGTTTGATTATTTTTGTTGGTTCTTTTGGAAGGGGGTGGTTTAAGGCAACCACCACGTGACATCCTTCTACATAGTTTCCTCTGACAATATTTGTTCCAAGAGTTGGAGCTTTAATAGTAAATACACAGTTAATACCAGGTAAAACCCCAAAAGGGGCAGCAAGAATTCCATTCACTTGGGGGAGGGGTAGGGGGTAGGGAGGCTCACCAAGGGGATTCCACTACATAATGGAAAGAGGGGAGGATGGGAGGGGAAGGTCAATGGGGGTTAGTCCCTTAGTCCCTAATAAACTAGCTAATAAAGGGCTATTATATATTTCCTATATTTTATCCATTTCAACATCTTTATTTAAAATTTATATATCAATGAAAAATCTAGACTCTGAATCACTATACTAGTTATGTATTAATAAGAAAATTTAGTTTCTAAATTGTAAAAAAATGATACATGGAAAAATATTTCTTTCCACTCTAAATTTTGATTTCTAATATTAAAAAATGCATGTGGTAGTATGATTCTTTATAGTAGATTTATCCAAATTTGTAATTGTGATGAGATCAAACCTTACCATATTGATCTTCAAAAATAACACTAACTCTAGTCAACTTGATTTTATGAATATTGTGCACTAATTACACACTAGGTTTATTTTGAAAGCATAAGAGCATGTTTATTGACTTCATTATACTCTTTAGTTCATAGCCTCTTGTATCAAAATGTTCTTTATTTAGGTTTCTCTATAAGATTCTGCATCAATTAGATCCCTAGTAAGGACCTAATTTTCCTAGGGAATTAGTATTTCTCTCACATGTAGGATAATTCATTCACAACTCACTCTATTTCATACACAACATTATCTTCCAACCCTTTGACTAAAGTATTTATCATGATATTAATAAAAAATAAAGAAATTCAATACAGAGGGTGAAAACCTTAATAACAGTAGTCATTTTATTTTATGGGTATGTGCAGGATCATGATGGGCCAAAAAGTGGCGATATTAAGTGATATGATGGCCCATGTGGCTAACAACTTTTTTTTTACCCAAAATTGATGAAACGAAAAGGGTTTTTAAAGGAGATTTTCAGCTTTCCACCAATGTAAATTATGCTTTACTTTGAATTTAATAAATAATTATTATTCATTTTCTATTTGAATTACAACTAAAGTCTTAATTGATAGGCTGATTGAAAAAAATCTATAGCTTTCAAACAGTATCACTTTTTTGAATCCAAAACATGTGTCACATTCTATGCTTCACATACTATAGGATTGAAAAAAAAAGAATTGAATTTTATGAAGTTTTGACCAAGTTAAGGTGGTTAGACATACGAGTTTTTATATTTTTAAAAAGTTGTAATAAAAAAATCATAATTAATTATTTACTTGGAAACAAATTACAAAAAAATATGCATCACATTAGGACATGAGTCCCCTACTTATATTTAAAATCTTATAAAAAAATATTATCATTTTATTGTGGTTAGTTTGGTTAGACAGACACCTACTTATTTTTTCCCTAAAATTTAAGTACTAGTGCATTGAAATTTCAAATTTTCACCAAATAGATTTTATTTATTTTTAAATAAACCTAATAGTTTAGAAACTACATTCAATTTTCTACAGATTCCATTCTTACATATTTTTGAAATAATATAGATAACTTATTCAAATTTTTATGTCAAGTTGCACAACTCTGATTTTCTGAATTTTATTGCCACTTAAGGGCATATTTTTTCCATGATGATCCTGCACATACCCTTATATATTTTTCATTTTATGTTTGTTATGTTTTATGTTTATATTTAGAACATACAAATTCTTGAGCTTGTTATAATTTAGCATTGTCATTTGAATCAAACATTGATTTAGTTCTTATAAAATTCATAAATATTAGGTGGCATAGTTCAAATTACCATACTAAACTAAAACAAGTTTGGAGATTCTATAATCCTAACTAAAAATTAAAAGTTTTAAAGACCATATTATATTATTATATGGACACAAATAAAATTACAATTTGTAGCCTACAACATTTTATATATTAACTTCATGTGTTAAGTAGGAGTTATTTTTCCACAACGTGTCTATTTGTGATATTGCTATCAAGATTCAACCATGTAATTTTTCAAGTCAAACTCATTGACCCATGTTTCATGTGTTGTGGTTCACAAGAACCCATCTCTCATGATAATGAATTGTCCACTTAGCACTCAGTGCATCTAGGTGATGCTCATAAGGGTGAAGCACTAGGCCTTCCCAGGAGGTCATCAATCCCAATACTACTCTAGCTCAAGCACGCTTAACCACAGAGTTTTCCCCAAGGTTAAGCCCACTTAGCTTGCAACCCTATTTGCAAAACCTTCAGCAAGTTTTGTGCCTTATGAACCATTCATTATAGATCCCCTTTAGCTCATCAAGATAAGTATGAGGTATTTTTCCACGTGTCAAATTGTGATATTGCTATCAGGATTCAACTATGTAGTTTTCCAAGTCAAACTCATTGACCCATCGAACTTTATGTGTGTCAAATTATATAAAGATTTGTTTTCACCAAGTGAGACACTAATTTGGTGTATGAGACCAGGGATTATTTTTCCACTACCTTAAACATTATGTTAAAATATGTACAACCCTTTACCCCCTTTTTAATTCCAAACACCTGACCTCTATAGTACACATTATTTCACCTTTAATATCATTCAAGAAGTAAATATTTGTTTATACATTGAGAGAATATATTACTTCTAATTTTACACAAAATTATACACAAGTAATTTTAAATTCACAACTTTAACCATAACACATGAAATTTTTTTTATTTCTTTTTATACAACTAGTGGATGTGATGATTCTCATTAATTTACATACAATCATTTTGATTTGAGTTTATATTTTTTTACTTAGAATGGTCTCTTAGAATTGTAAATCTTGAAATTTTGGTTACAAGAAAGGTGTCCCATAATAACCCAAAGAGCTCCAGTTAAGGGATGTTTTGTGATATCTAGATATTGTAATAGCACATAAGGTCAAAATAAATTTCATCTCCATATGTTCTATATTGTACTTGGTCTAATTTTATTTTATGTTACGATAATGTTGTTGTTAGAAAATAGGGTTTTAGTAAGTGGATTTATTGTAGTGTGTCTTCATAGTAGTCAAGATGAAGTTGCTTTATGTGTGAAGAGATAAAAAAAATCACTATCGTGTGGATATCACATTTGAACTAGAAGCATCAACACACCTCGACTAAGCATCAAATCAATAGTCATGAATATAGATGAAAGAAAAAAAAATCACATACTAATAGAATATCTTCTAATATAATTATACTAGTGTTCACAAAGTGAATCCATGATCATATTTAATTGTCTAAAAAACATAAATAAATATATTGTGTTTTAAATATTTTATTAAAAGTTTAAATTATTTATATGCTGAAATATTTTTGAACTATGTAGTTTTAAATTGTTTAATTTATAAAATGAAACACTGCGATACTTTGATTGCCCTACAATCAATGCCTGCACCTGTAAACAAAGTGATTGAGCTATGATATGTAAACACACAAAATAAAGAATGACACATTACAATCCACAAATGTTTCTTTGGACTCATTCCAGCAATGTTACTTTCATCACAATCTACCATTCATGGCTATTTATTCATCCTCTTGGCACATGCCCAACTACCAACATCACCTCTAACTGTATATGAAACTCCCATAGACAGATATATAGACCTAGAAGATTATTTGATTTTTTTGGTTAGACAAATGCTGTGTAGATATGCCTATTGGGTTTCATATGCATGTAGAGGTGATGCTGATAATTTGATCAGATATACATAAACAAGCTAAATCCTCATCTCAAAAAAATTAGACTTCACATGGCTGTTATCTGGGTTGAAATTGAATGGTAACAGCAGGCTGAGGACGGTTTCTCTGGTAGTGTAAGACCATAAGATGGGCGGTTGAAGAATAACTGGAAATTTCATCATCATCGCTCTTGAAGCTGGGCAACCAAATGACATCCCGTACGTGTTGCAATGTCAACGAAGGCAACAATTGCTCTCCCTTGCACATGATCTCAATCTGCATCATTTATCACACACCATATTAGACTCTTCTTTCCCATAAACAATTCTCCAAGTTTAATATTAACAACAATACTTAATTGCATCACGTTTACGCACGTCCATCAAGCCCATCAATTGTGTGTTGAATACTTAAGATAACTAACTAAAAATTCCGGGATTCCTGATGTGGAAAGAGTTGGAATAATAATGAGAACCCGAAATCCACGCAAAGTGTGAATACCCAGAAATAGCAGTCATGCACGTCTTTGCCATGGCATGTAATAATAATTGTATTGCATTTGCCATCCTTGGCATATTTGTTATGCGGTCGCAATCTCAATATTTACGACACCCCCATTTCCAACGCATAACGCACTCTACGCTCTACACTGTGCACTCCTTGCTGTCTTCTAGTTTGCACGGCACCCAGTTGACCTTAGAGCTCCTATGTTTCTTCTTTAAAGAGAAAATGGGGGAATATTATTGGGCTTTGGGGCTGTACAAGAAAATAGAAAACTCACTGCCAAGTGTTCTTGACATATTTGTCGGTTGAGAAATGAGTTGTGGGGGGAGAAATGGATTGCAGGAGGGATTTATAGTGTGAACGAAGACTATAATGCTTCAATTTTCTTTTTCTTTTTCGTACCCAGATATTCGTTTTTACTTTTCTTCATATCTCTATCACATAGCGACGTTGGGTGCATCGTATAATTCTCAACTTAACGTTGACATAACAACGCCATACGTTGATTTGGAGATTCTGCATATTTTTTTTAATGGTTTATTATAATTATTAAAACACTTAGTGTCCTGAAAATATGCTACGGGAGACATAATTCCAAACATGATAAGTTGCTATCACATCTAGCAATAATTTTGTATCAACAACTTGTATGAACGTGAGTATCTACTGTGTGCAAGAGATGGCTCCATATATTATTCTCACAGCTTTTCTTCTAATCATACCGACCATTATTTATTTGATAAGAAACTCTAACGCATAGAGAATGATATTTGAGAAGCAACCACACGTAAAGTGCTCTGGATATGGAAAATGGTGTTGTAAAAGGTATAGTTGGAAAATCAATTTCAAAGCAAAACAAAAAGATAAAGATCAAATATTGATTTTTTAAAAAGTTTTTATAGTTGGAAAATCAATTTCAAAGCAAAACAAAAAGATAAAGATCAAATATTTGATGTTTTAAAAAGTTTTTACATTTAGATATTTTATGATAGAATATTTTTTCTTGACTTTTTACATATTCTGATGACAATTATGAAATATGACTCCAAACATTGATGAAAGATGTCTATACAGTAAAATTCAATATTATAGACTGTGAAAATCTAATATATATCGTACTTGTAATTTCTCGAAATTTGATAAATAAAATTATGATGCATGAACTTAATATTACTAATTAAACCTCCACACAATAATGCCTATATTTTGCAATTCACTTCTGCACTTTCGTAGAGGATTAGAATCGAAGATATCGTGTTGTTGAGGTATCTTATCTTGGAAAGATTAGATGATTCCTTCTGAATAGCTAAGTCCTACGTTATACCTGCCTATTGCTGCTATCTTACTATTTCTTAAATTTCCCTATCATAATCCACAGAGGTCAACCCATCACCATGTGTTTCATGATGGTTAAGATTCAAGCACATGTTATCTATAACAACTCAGTGTGTACTACAAATATCAAAGCTAAAGTAAAAGAGATAGATTTGTAGAGCTCAACCAATGAATTTTGATAGTGGAGGGCAGTATCTTTCTTTTCTTTAAAACCCCACAAACCGCATTATCCAATTGTCTTTTTCCCTACGAACTACTTTAAGATTAGTTCGAATGACCATTTGTGATTTTTTTGGTTTTCTACGTCTGCACTGCATAGGATTCATGGAGAGGAACGATTGAGACTAGATTTTTTTATAATTAAAAATAGGAAGTAAAATGTTAATGGACATTGTTGTCTGCAAGTAAGGAAACAATTAGAAAGCTGAAATATTTTTGTTCGCATACAATGTATAGTCTCAGGAAAAATCAAGCTCAGTCCAAGGTATGTTTAGGGGCGTTTGTCCTACAAGCTTTACTACTTTCATACCGTTCCTAAAGCAGATCAAACGAGTCAAGAGTTTGTATCCTTTTCAATTGAATGAATGTTTGTCCGCAAATATCAAGTGGAGAAAAAGGCCCATTACCTCTATATATTACAGCATAACACATTAATTAATGTCTTTGTATCTATTAATAAAGAAAATGCCAAGAAATCAATTATATCTAAGACTGTAGAATGTAGAGATTTGGTTAATGTATTTGGCAAGAGCATTTTTCCTGTGCCTAGGAGACTTCAATTGTCACGTCAATTTAGCCTCTTATCGTCCACGTCTTTACCTAAAATTGTTGAGAATTGACCCAGCAACTTCTGAGACGGATAATAATTTAAACATAATTCTAAGCGAGAAAGACGGATAAACAAAACAGAAGGAACATGCGTGCAAACCATGCCTTAGGAATACTATGTATTTACGATGAAGTTGAAAGATTTAGATGATTGTTATAATCCAACGTATGAGCAAGTAGTCTTATTCACTTTTATACCAAATATGTACTTATTAAAATGGCAATAGAAAGAAGACGAAGGAAGAGAGGATCCCCGACCAAAAGATAGTTTAGTAAGATGGTTAAGAGCGTAGTTAACACCTTGAAACGTGATATGGGATGAGGGAATCTTTTGTATTTATTTTCATAAACTAAAAATGTAGTAAGCTTAAAGTAAGTATATTATTGGAGGGGATCATTTTTAATTCATATATTAATTAAGTTATGTTATTTTATATTTACATTCACATGTATTTTAATTTTATATGTTTTAATAGTCAATAGCCAATGATAATTATATATTTAATTCATGTTAAAAAGTGGTAAATAATTATCATATTTTTAATGGTCAAAATTTATCTTTAATCATTAAATTTGATAATATTTAGAAATAGTATTTACTACAAATTAAGTAATTGGCATTCTTTGAATGAATCAATACTTCATCATTGATGTGCATTTGATACATTAAACATTAAAATTAGGCTTTCTCATGAAAACCGCACAACTACTCAATATTTGTTAGTGTATAGCTAAAATCAAGTCTCATCATCTCCTACTCAAGTAACAATTCTATAGTAGGAAGATGGTAGATATGTCATGGTTGTATGAATTATAAATCAAACATTATTGTCACTATTTAGATGTTTTCTCAAATTATAGTATCATTACAAGGCATGGCTATACATTTTATAATAGCACAATAATATAAGATTGATTTGTAGTATAGAAACCCAAAGAAATAGGCATAAAGTTAGCAACTACCACAAGATTTACAATCACCTCGAGATCTAGAGGGAAATGAAATGAAGACCCACCTATAAAACATAGCACTAAAAAATGGTTGGATTTAACATCTCTCCACCTTGAGATGATTGTCCCACTAACTTGTTCTTAGTATAATAATAATTTATCAATAAATGGGTAGCCCAAAACAGTAATAACAATAGAAATGCAAATGCCCATACTCCAATTGTTGAAGCCAAACTCCATCTTTAACTTTGAGCTTAATTGTACTATGAATCTACCTTTTGAAGTATCCAACTCTCTACAAAGATACAAGTGCACATACTATGAGAGAAAGTGGAGTTCTCAAGAGAAATAGACATAAAACCATTGAGAACTTTTTAATAGCCTCAAAGAAAGAATCTATTTAAAACTATAAAGAGAGTGAAGAATCCTAACCCACAACAAAACACCTTGAAGGTCTCTATCATAGGGTTCAAATTTGGACGCCAAGAATAAAGTATTTGACCTTTCTAGACTCAAACACAATAATGGAGAAGCTGTGTGCAAGGGAAAATTTAAAAATTGATTTCTAGACGTGGTTTCCAACTACTAAGCATCCAAACATGAAGTTCAAGGGCACTAGGCCAAAGATTAATAAACCTACATACTACTCCAAAATCATGTGCCTCCTCTTCTACAACTTCCTTACCAAACACCACATAAAGGGTTAGTCCTTAGCATTTTAATGAGAGAAAATTCCTCTACGTTACCTTCAAATTCTTTCCTCCCAAATCAATTGAGGAGACATCAACTTAAGGAGGATTCAAATCCTCCAACTATGATGAAAAAGGTATAGGAATGCATGGAGGAAATTTTCTTTATAGTTGTAGGCTAATCATAAAGTCCATCATTAATTTAAAACCTCTCTATAGGAAATCTCACCAACATAATGAAGCACTACAATAATAGAAGGTCCATCCCATGAATGTAGTAGCTTGGTAGAAATACAAAAAGAACCAAGAGCATGGTTTCCATTGACATATGTATCACCAAAAGGAAGATTCTAAAAAATCTTTAACAACAACCTCAAAAAAAGGATTTTTTATTGTTGAGAAAAAATGACATGCTTGCTTGTTGCAAACAATAGAACACAAAGCAAGACCATAAATAAAAAGATCCATCATTAATAAAAGCATTAACTTGTAAGAGAATTATAACCACTCAAGTAGGATTCAAATTAAGATTTGAAAAGAAGTAAATTAAATAAAACTAAAACAATTATAAGAAGAAGTCAAAGCATATACCATAATATTATTCACTTAATAAATTCTATTACTTTTTTTTAAATACTTTTATAAAATAATATTTAATTTTGAGAAATTATAATTGAATAGGACATATTCTAATACTTTTCCTCTCAAATATACTCAAACCTTTCCTAAATGTATATTTGAAAACATTTTAAAATTTCACCTAGCTTAAAGATAACTCATATACCACCCTATAACTAAACATTATATGTTTAATAGATTATATATTATTCTTTGTTATGGAAAAAGAATTTAAAAAATTAAAATTTATTAGTAATTATATATTCTGATGATTTTTATAAACATTCATGACATGTTTTATAATTGAAATGGAAATAAGGGCATCTCATGTGTTTTCTAATAAATTGTAATATTATTTTATGCAATTGTTATAATGAGTTTTACATCTTGTTTTGAATATTTTTAAGGTTAAATTATTATTAAATATTTTTATTGTATAACTAAATATATTATTTTAAGTATATTGATCTAATTATTAAGTAATTTAACTTTTTTAGTCTTTAAATATTATTAAGTTGTTAGAGTGAGTCCTCTATGATGAACATATAGATAATTTTTTCATATCATTGATTTTGCTATTATATTTTTTTTATATGATTGGAAAATATTTTAATAGATATTATATACATTATTATAAACAATGGAGAGATGGTATCATAAAACATCTCAGATGGCTTCATTTGTTGCCACATTTATATAATATTGTTCCCCTTCCTGGTACTGATAGTAAGAAATTTGCATGGAATTACAAAAGGGATCATGTCCTAGGAGTTATTTCAATGCATATTGATGATGCCACTTTGAATGTTATTGATCATTTTGAGTGTCATCATATTCTTTGGACTAAAATTTGGGAAATACATGGAGATCCAGATACTCGGCTATTCCTAGATGATCATGTTTCAGATTGTTTTGTGCTTCTTCATTTTTTAGACATGATACCCTATGATCACACTATTATGCAAGAGTTTGAAGTTTTTTAATACTTTGAATCTTCAAATGAGGATGATGAGGGTTCTTCAGATGATCCTTCTTCTCCATCAAGGACTATTGATGTGCCTTCACCTTCAATGATTCATTGTGTGAAGTCATTGATTGAGGCTCCTATCTTTCTTGTTCAGCAGAACCATTCATTTTGTGTTGATGATTCACTAACCACGTCCAGTGATTCATTACAACCAGTATCTCATTGTCTTCCTAATTGGGATTCTTATTTGTTAGAGATTGGTCTATTGTTCATAGAATCTCATATTTTTATCTTGGAAGACACATTTGAGGGTATATCCCTCATATTTGATGATAGTTGTGGTACAACTATTGTCACCCCATCCCAGTCTCTAGAGAATTTTCAAAATTAGTTTCCAGTGGTACCTTGTTTGTCACCTCCTATTGTGATTGGGCATGTTCCTGATTGGTTCGTGGCATCATCTTCCAAGGTCTTGGTGGCACATGAGCAAATTTCAGAGACACCATCATACATCTCCATGCTTCCTTCTTTCAATTCCTATCCAGGATGGAAAGAATACCTGCATTTGTATTTGGTTTTGTTTCTTCCAAAAGGGAGACAAGTTGTTCATCAACATTGGATTATGTTTTGTCTTCAGGCATTTACCATTTTTGTAGGTGATTACACATTGTGGGGGGGGTATATAGTCTCTCTCTTTCCCTCTTATGGGGGGGCTATTGATTATTGTATACAGATGATGTATGTAGTCCTTGGTGGGTGTGATTGAGTCCTCCATCCATGCATATTTTTTGTTTAAATTATTTTCTCTCTTTTGGAGAGGGGTTTTTTCCCACAAGGTTTTCTCCTTTTCTCTGGTTGTGATAGATTGCATTGTAAATGGGTACCTAAAATGGTTGTGTAACCGAGACCCATATTGCATCTTCATTTTTTCATAATAATTATCCCTAAGTTGCACATAAGGGGGGGTGTTAGAGTAAATGGTTTTTACCATTTACCTACTTAAGTTTACTTAGGCAGAATAGTTTATTAGTGCATTTAATCTCCCGTGTGGGTAGTTTTACCACCCGTCACATTTGTTCTTGCCTTTATAGGTCGTCATTGTATATTGTGTAAAATATCTTATCTCAATGTATTTTTCTTTGGTGAAATAGCTTGGTTTTCTTCTCTCATATTTTGTGGAGGTTTGTTTGTAGATGATTTTCCTAGGTTATTTTCTCTAACATGATCTAAACCTTGAATTTGTTTACATATTCAATTGAATCATGGAATAAAGGAAATTATACTCCATTATTGACCATGAATCCATGCACAAAGAAATTTTTAGTTTAAGCATGGTCATGCTTGGCCCTATCTACAAATGTGCATTGAGAGATGTGGGGGTGTTGAATTCCATGAGTAAACCATCACCTTCTATATAAAATATTTCTCTAGGTGTCCTATCTCCAAAACCATCCATGTTGCCCCTAGATTGTGTACTATTTTTCATTATCCTTCTTTAAAGATTAGCTACAACCAATAACTTCCAAGTCTAATTTGAATTTCTCCTTCATTGATCTATTTCCTATTTTTATCATTATCTATGTGGATACCATAATTCTTAAAATATTCAATAGGAAATATGATGTTATCTTATACTTTATGTGGATTCACATATCCTCCTCCATGCAATTGGTTTCAATTATATCTATAACTACATTCATTATTTTGAATAATCCACACCATTATTATATACAATCTATTGTCATGAATTAGCCCACAAAATTTCATCTCCCTTAAAGAGAATGGAGGGAAAAAGTGGCCCCATTGAAAGTGAGAGGTATGTGGGAATATTAAAATGAGCCAAATATTCTCTCTATTACAACCTTGTTTAATACATGTGTTAAGCCTCTTGTCAACTATAATCCATATGTTGTGGATATTAAAGTTTTCATAAAACTTTGTGTGAATAAATCCAATCGACAAGTGTAATATGTGTCAATTGTCTCATCTAATGACCATGTTGTGCCTACATTCACAATGATGTTGGAGAGTTTAATCACACTTTCTCCCATCTTCACTTAGTCCTAACCACTCATTTAAATCATTTGCAATCTTCTAATCCCCTATGTAACCAATGTCCACATTTTCAAGATGATCAATTGACAAGTTGATCTCTCAAAATTATAGCATCTTCCAATTTTTAGTCAAACATACTAGAGGTATAGAACACTTCAAATCTTCCAATTCTTATATTCTTTTTGTTTTAATTCCTTCACAATTATTTGTGTGTCATCTTCTAGTATGATTTTCCTTGATCTTTTTAGAATTTCCATATGGATAGTTGTGTTGGTAGTTAAAGACTTTTCCTCATTATTTCTACCCTCCATAGTTCTTCAAAGGTGATTTCTACAATATTTTCATTATGATGCATAACTATGCAACTAGTTCTCAATACATCATGCCTCAAGAAACTTTATAAAAAATGTATTTAAATATACCTATATAAAAAAACTAAATAACATCCTATCTTCTATACTTCATAATTTCAACTCTAATAACCTCTTGAACATTTTTTTTCTAATATGCTATAACCATCCATATAATATGCTTACACATATTATAATATAAGAAAAAATAACTTTTTAATATATATATATACATGATATTTTTACCATTATTTAAAATATGATATATCCAACATAGCCTTTATTTCCTTATATATCTTTATCTAGTATCATATTTATTCATTGACCATGTTTCTTTTAATGAGTGAAGGCACTAATAAATTATAGGTATAAATGTGGTGCCCTATTTTCACTCACACACATATACATATTAATACAATTAGTTTTACAATATCCTTATTTAAGATTTCAAATTTAAAACTATATATATCTTTAAGGAAAACTTAAATTTATAGAATTCAATATTTATTTTAAGAGATAAAGTAAATTTTATTTTAATAGATCAACTTAGAGATTTTAGTTATGTGGGTGGATAGATGAAGAGATAAATTAATCACTCGTATTTTTATAAATACATATTTTATTTATTAATAATAAGACTTAATTTTTTTGAGGTTGCACATTAAAACCTTAAAAGTTCAAATTAATAAAATTTAAATATTTTTATAGAGTGTAGTTTAAGGCACTAGAAATTAATTAAGTAGATTTACCCATCTTAAATTTGTATTTATATTATATTATGTCGTGATTTTTAAATTTAACATTTCTTATTAATTTTTTTAACTCATTAATAATTATAAAGTAAAGAATATTTTATAAATGAATTTTTTATTAAGCCTAAATTTTATTTGTAAATTCTTACTCATGATTGCATGCAAGTTGCAATGCTTTAGATCATCATATTGAAAGGTGTCATTTTAGTAGGAAAAAAAGAGAGAAGAGATGATGGTGACCCTAATACACACTACATTGCATTAAATGATTGCATGATTGAGTGTACTTTCACATTGCCTTGTCATATATTTTTTTGTGTTCCAATATTGAATATGATTCTATAAATATTTTTTAATTAATTGTATTTACTTGTTCTATTTTCGCATATAGAGTTTCCTTTAAAAAAAGTCTAAGCCTAATCATATTTGTGTTTACATAAACACTTGCAAGGATAAAATTTTACAATGGTTAGGTGTTAAATTCATACCATCAACAAAGAGTTTATGAAAATATTTCTATCATAGCCCATTATTATGGGTTAAAATTTTGTGAAGGACTATAATACTTTTTAGAAAGGGGAGTGAATTTTCAATAATGATGATATGAAATAGGTAATAATAAATATTGTAATAAAAGAAAAGATATTCATCATTATTATTATCCATAGTACATACAACTAGCTCAAGAAAATTGCGTATTTTTGAATGTTAGGTTCTCATAATTTTAATATGTATAATGTATTAGAATTTACAAGTAATTTTTATTATGGATGTATATATATTTTTAAAATCTATAGAATTTTTGGAATGTTAAGTATGGATGTATATATATTTTTAAAATCTATAGAATTTTTGGAATGTTAAGTGTAGTGAAATAGATCAACCTTGAACTAGAAAAATGACTAGAAAGATTATCTAAGGGCCCAACTGTCCTATTTTTGGAAAGAAGAAATTTATCTATAAAAGAGAGTGGCAATAAATGAAAGGAGACTATGAGAAAGAGAGGATTTTTTGTAACACATCAAAAGTTTACCCTTGCACCTTACAATGGTTTCCATAGAATAATGGATCCATGCTTTCCTTGCTTATGGTTTGGAGTAAAATATTATTTCTATAAGGAATCTAGTAATACTCCCTTAGGTCTCTAGTGTTGGTTTGTGAATATGTAGATCTCATGGCCTTGCCAACCCTATGAGAGGTCTATTATTCCATAAAGAAATATGAGTAGTATATCTACATATTGAAATATTTATTGGTGTTTCTTTATTTTTTAGTTGTTATTATGAACTTAGTGTTTGAGATAGTCTCAACTCATTTAATTGTGTTACATTGGTGTGCCTAGTAATTGATCTTTTTCTTTAGTTTTGTTAGCTTTTTCTATTTGAAGAACTTGGTGGCCATTTATATGATTACAAATTTACCTTTAGCTCGTTGAACCTTTTTATTTATTTTCCAACTTAAGTTAGAAATTCCATTTAAAGAAAATTTATGATTATTTAAATGTGGATAAAAAGGCTCCAAACCCTTATGTGCTTATTGTAAGCCTAAACTATGACTATAATATACAACACTTATATATTTATGACATTTAATTTGTTCATGATCATATTTTAGAGGCAAAGAAGAACTTAGGCCTAATTGATGAGCTAAGAATTATTTTGATATACTTGAATGGTGATTAGAATCGAAACCAAAAGACTTAGGGTGTGTTAGGTCATCTTAATTATTCTTAATGAGTTTTTAGTTGAGACATAAAATTATCCTATTAGATATTCCAGTTTGTATGTGGTTTAGAAGCATAACATAGAGGTAGACCTACATGATTTTGTAGTTACATCATATTGAAAAATTCTTAGGCCAAATACTTTATATTCAATATCATGATTTTGTGATAGTTTCAATTGCAATATGTGATTTAATGTTTGTGTGTGCATTACATTTTTATCATTGTCTCCTTATATATATATGGTGGCTCTCCCTTTTTCAACACTTTGTGAAAGGAAGGGATACCTTTTGATTAAGAGGGTTAGTAGGTGAGCCCACAACTCTTTTTTGTGGTTGAATAAATTAAATTTTATATGATTCTCTTTCTCCTTGACATTAATCATGTCACTTAAGAAAAAAATTTGACACACATTGGACACAAAGTATCTCTCATTATCATATTATAATTATTGTTGTTGAAATAGTTGTTTTATCTTATGAATTATCATTATTATATTGTGTTACCTTATAGAATCTTATATGGTGGACCCCTATTATCAAGTTTAGGTATATATTCACTTGACTATATAACTCATACTAGATAAAAATATTTAAGAATACTTATGTGCTATATAAATATTCATGTAATATGGAATATTGGAGTTATTTGTGGTATATATGGCATTCCTTATCGCAATAAAGTGGCACTAAGGCACTTCAATTCTTCTATATCTACAAAATGATGTAGCTTGATACATTCCATGCACTTTGTAACTTTTTATAGTGTTAAAAATTGCCACCCTTAACAATTTCACACTAGGTTTAACTCCTCCCTATGTGCTTGGACCTATTATGCATTAACTGCTCATTTTTATAAATATTATTGGAAAATAAAACATGGGAAATCAAACTATGAATTTAATATTTTTCCCCCGACACTTTTAATCCCTGAAAAAAGGTGGATCTATTCTAGGGTGTATTGCACCCTAGACTAGCTAATTTGGCTCCAAATTAAAATATGTCGGTGTTAGTAATTTATTATTATAATTTCCAATTTCAATTGTTGACTATCGATATTTGATTTTTGGGAAATTATAAGAATTACATATAAACACATAGTATTTTCATGATTTGAATTAACTAGCAATTTTTTGGAGAAGCAATTAATATTCTTAAAAATAATTCAAGAGTAGCCAAGAGAAAAATTATCAAGATTTATCATAACATTTCATCATTAAAGCATCATATCATATGTTTTGTGAGTTTTTTCATGTTTTTTGTGTATTTTATTTGTGGGTACTAACCCTTGTAGGTGTTCAATCCAATTCACGTCAAGCAACAATCAATCCTTGAAGGTGATGAGTATGACTTTTTTCCATCAAGGACATCAAATCTGGGTGGTAAGTTGTAGTGAACCAACCAAGGATAAGCTCTCTTTTTATCATAATTTCCATTATGGAGGTACGAATACCAACATTTGGTTTGACTTAGGCAAACCCTTATATGGCACAATCCTTGCCCTCTTTTCATGTGTGCAAGTTGCAAATCTAAAGTGAGTTAAAGGAATATTGAAGGCTACTTGTTCATTCATGCACTAAAACCCTACAAGTTAATAAGTCACAAAATTTTCATTTTCTCATCAACAGACGAAGTTTTGACAACAACACCCAAAAGGAAAAAGCTATAAACTTGTGACCTCAAGCCTGTAATTTCAAATCTAATGAAAAAGGAGGATAGTCTAGGGTGTACTACACCCTAGACCAGCTAGATCTACATCAAATTAAAATCTCAAGTTCCTCTATAACTGCCCTCTGCATTTCTAGATCTAAACCTTTTCTTTATGCAATTAGTTTACCAGAAATCATAACAAATTGTTGTTTTTTCATTGTTTTCATATTTAGATCGTTGTCTTTTAGAAACTAGTCAATTGATCATCATTCAAATCACATCATTCATCACACACAATACACACCACATCCATAAACATTGGATTAAAGCTTTGATCCCAATAGGTTTGTAGCCAAGTGGTTCTTGAGGTCATTTTTAATCCAATCCAACACAATTGAGAAGGGAATCTTCATCCTTTTCCCAATAAAACACTTTCATGAACATAAAATAATGATATATCAATTTTTATATTTTGGCATGATGATGTTGAGAAAGGGGGAATAAATAATATAGTATTTACACATACTAGGCCTCAAGTCCCTTTTCTAGAATATTTTTCCATTGATTCATCATCCAATCCAATTTGTAATTTTTATATTTGTTGGTGATTATCGGTTTTTGAAGAAAAGTATTGATAGATTTTTTATTATTAATTTTACAAATATTATTGCTCTTATGGATCAACAAAAATGTGTTTAGGCCTCTAAATATCCAATTGAGTGTGTAAATATATAGATTCTCTCTATTATGGACTAACTTGACATGGAAATATTATAAATAGTGACCAATTAAAAAGAACCACATATTGATTATCTACCTTATGATTATCGAAAGTGATATTGATACAAGTATGGTGTGTAATTTGGTTTCTAATAAATTGGAAGTGAAATAATGGAAATGACTATAGATAACTTTAGAAACAATCAAGAATATTCTTTACCTCCCTTCAATGGTATAGGTTTAAGTATTGAAATTAGTTATTCACTTCACTCATAAAGGGAAAAGGTGGGAAGGCATTGCTCATTTTTTTCATTAGTAAGTCGGTTGGTCCTTGTTTTCTCATAGAGGTAAGGAGAGGAATCTTGACTCATGTACACTACATATAGAGAAATATCTTTATGTTTCTCATATGTGTTGTTAGGAAATGAATACAAATAATAGATATTCTTAGAATTTCTAAAATTGTGTAGTTGAAACTTTCTTTTTAGTAATTTCTCAAAATGGATTTAAATCTACACAATAGACATAAGAAATGAAGAAGAGGTTAGAAGTGATTGTTAAGGTATTTATTTAAAAATGAAAATTGTAAGGTATAAGGTCCAATAAATTAAGTGGGATGTTTTTGTCATCAAAATATGACTATACGAACTAAGAGTCAACTTATTCAAAGAAATTATTTTCAATGAAATATCATAAGAGTGTATAGACCAATAAATTAAGTGGATTTTTTAGGTAATACAAATATGACCAAATATATTTTTCCTTCACATTTAACAAGAAAAAAACCTTGGTGAGATCTATGTGAACCAAGCATCTTCACTAGTTTAGCCATAGTAAGTTAATATGAGTTGGGATTGACAAGTGGGAGGTACTTTTTGTAATGTTTCAAATTATGATGTTTATTATAATTTGACTACATATTTTTTGATTCAAACTTGTTGATCTATGCTTTGTGAGCAGTGTTTCATATGAACCCATCTCTCATGAGAATGAATGGTCAACTTAACACTCATTACATCTAGGTTATTCTCATAGAAGTGAAGAATTGGGACTTCATAAGAGGCCATCTATCCCAATACTACTCCAACTTAAGCACACCTAACCATAAAGTTTCCCACAAGATCAAGCCCACTTTTCTTTCTATTCCAATGTGCTTGATCATGGGAGACACTCCATGGGTAAGTGTGATAATGTCAAAGTAGTATTACAAGGATGCGTGACCTCCTAAGAAGTCCTAATACTCCACCCCTATGTACATCACCTAGATGGAATAAGTGTTAAGTGCACATGCTCATGAAAGATGGTTCCATGTGAACTATTATTTATAAAATATGAGTCAACAAGTATAGCTAAAAAACTATGTAACTTAACCCTAATAAAACATTAGAATGAGTTAGAATTGGTTACTCTTCTATACTAGCATTGAAAATAATTCAATTATGTATATTTTTATCCCATCACATACACACAAAAATAATGATTATAGTTATGAAAAATCAACCACTTAAAAGTAATAGGAATTAAACAAGGGTTGTGTGTAAGGCACATTAGGCATCTAATAAAATGACTACTATTATATTCCATTAGGAATCTCTTAGATGGTCTTAAATCCTTTGAGAAATGACTTGGTTAAGAGGCACAATTTTTTTTACATATTTGAGTGTTATCTTAGGAATATAGGATTCCAAATAGTGCATTTGGGAGGATATATCATACACCCATATACATAGAAAATGTTACACCATAATAGGTTTAGGAAAGAAAAATAATCTTAATGTTATTTAATTACACTCAAAAGGCCTCAACTCTAAATTTCAATACACCTCTCTTTACATGTAGTGATGGAAATCATGTAAAATTCTTATTCGTCAAGTTTTTGAATGACATAGATTAGTGTTATACAAGCCATCTAAGTAAGGGTTTTCAAATATAAAATTTGTATTCAAATCCATGAGGATAGAGCAAGCATGGGAATGAAGCTAATAAATATTCTAATTAATTAATTTTTAAAACCTTGTGAAATTTTGAGTCCTTGTAGCAAAATCCATTTATTATCTTTGATAGGAATTTTTACAATCGTTGTCATTATATAGGTTATGATTATTAGAAATATTTGACCCTTTGGGATTGTATTGTAGTAAAATACACAACTAAATCATAAAAGGTTTTCAAAGATAGACTTTGTATTCACCTTATGTGTTTGAGATGGTGTGATAAATAAATTTTGGTGGAAGCCTTATAATTTCTATTCATAATTAGAAGGAAACACTCAGTTTTCAAGTATTATTTTATCTTCATTAATAGGCAGAAATGATGTGAGAAATATAAGAGCAACTAAGAATTGGGATTTAACAATTGTATTGAGGTTTGGTTTGGAGGGCAATGTTGAGTCACAAACTAATTGATACATGTATGATGATACTCCCTAAATTAATGAATACTAACTTTAGAGCCATAAAGATTACTAATACATAGGATTATAGGTGCACCACACACAATTATCATATAATTTATGAGAGGAATGGAGAAATATCATGAACTTCATATGATGGAGTATGTGAATCTACTTAATATTTTTTAAGTGATTAAGAATATGGACTATAAACCTTATGAAGATGTTTTCTTAAATAATTCATTTTCTAAACTTGAACTTCATATGATGGAGTATGTAAATCTACTTAATATTTTTAAGTGATTAAGAATATGGACTATAAATCTTATGAAGATGTTTTCTTAAATAATTCATTTTCTAAACTCATTTCAAAAAAATCTGATTTTATTGAAAAACTTCATTTAAAAAGAACTACATAATCATGAGTATGGTTATACCATTCTTCAAAGAGATTCATTTTTTAACAATCAAACTTTAGGCTTCTCTTGATTATAAGGCTATCAATAGACATGTATCATTTTTTCCTATCATAAATGGGAAGAATGAACTCAACATTGTTAGTAACCACCTAATGAATGATACTATAGATTAGATTTTGGCAACTAAGCTACCTTGATTCCTTATAATTTTCTTTATCTACAAATTATTTTGAGATGTATCATATAATATTTTGTTATTGAGAAATTTTAATGATTTGCCTTATGATGAGATCGAGACTTCTTACAATTGATATTCTACCTCATTATATTAAAAACATGTAATGTGCGTTTCCTTATCCTCACTTCTACAAATAGCTAGCATTTAGGAGACTTTGTATAGATTTTCTACTATGATCATGGCCATTTTCTCTTCTTTTTAGAATGCTAATTGTTCCGTAATCAACTACAAGAACACGGATAATAAACTAACGGAACAGCCCACCCTTGTTATGGGGAGGATTTGTATAATGAAAATGTTGACGGGCATAAAAGGGTTTCTCCTAAATAAGCTCAAGACTCCTTTTACCTCGGGCGTGGAGTGTGATTGTTCTCAGGCTCCATTAGTTTCTAAGTCGCTCTGGATATTTCAATCCGAACTGCTGATACCCTCCTCTCATGAAGTGAAAAAACACAGTTTTAGCTCGTTTAAACTCGGTTAACTGAATTCTTGCCAGCTTTTGCATAGCCCGCCCCATATCTAAAATATAGATTACATTCAACATATCAACTATTTCCAAGTATTTGAACATATAAAGCCCATCAATGAATCACCCCCCCCGCATTCTTCATTTGCAATTTGTTCAGTCATTTCATCACAGCTAAAAGGTATTAACTGGAACTCGCGACTAACGTTTTCTGTTGAATGCCATCGCCCAATCGCCTGTCATTTCGTTTCTTATAATACTTAAATCGTGCTCCGTGCTCCGCGCTCGGCAATGCAGTTAACAATAAACATTTGTTTCTCGGGGAGAGTGACAAAGTAATCAGCACAGCTAAATAAAATAGATATATTTGGCATTCTTCACATTACTCTATAATAACAGAATCGAGGCATGAACATAACGATTTCCGGTACATTTGCCATCTTCATTGGCTCAAATTACCGGACAAAATAAGGTGTTAAGATTCCTTCTCAGAGCTTGGAGTGCATGTACGCCGTCCCGTACAACAGTTATTTCAGGGATTTTCATGGCGGATTTGTCACTCCTATCTGTTAAAAAATTACAGTAGCCCTTATTACAAACTCGAAGGGTAGATGAAGGAAAATGTTACTGTTGAAACATTCAATGCTAAGAGTGGCTCAAACTTTGCAGGCCTAAAATGAATTTTGGCATTTTCTTCAAGTCAAGTCATAAAACCTGGCTTGAGATAATCAGATGGACTCCAGTGATTTCATAGCAGATCACAGTAAATTTGCACTTTTACTGTGTAATTATAGTGAGGCGAGTCGCGGGATCCTTACACTACCGATGTTTCCAAATTAGGAACACCCATATCGTCCTACTTTTGTTTTTTATCATCAACAAAATAATTTACCAGTAATTAGTAATGATAACGAATTTAGCAAGATTTACGACTCAAAAGGTAAGTGATTAATACTGTGATACGGAATTTAGCAAGAAACATACTAGCGGCTATTCTGATCAAGAGGAAGACGTCAGGGTAAGAGACAAAATTAGGTTTCTGATGGATTTCGTTTACTTGCAAATTAAGGAAGTATTGATGCTTTAACCTATCGAATCAAGAACTGGATCTATGATCGAAATTGCTTGTAAAACTTTATTTCGTTTCTACTTAAAGCTTATAGAATAATTGTAACAGTTTAAATGGCATGAAGATAATAAATAAGTGAATGCAAGGACTGCACAATCACAGCTATTAAAACGGAATGAGAGCGACGTTAATTTAGGTATTTACCTCTGATTCGTTATTCAATCTCAGCTTGTTCACCAGGTACTTTTTCAAGACGAGTATGGTCATTGTTCCGTCCCTGAACCACAGATGTTCCAACTCCATCAGTTTCGACTTTCTTCATCATTTTAAAACGCAAATGACGTTAAAGAAAAAGACGAAAAATAAATTTTCCAAGCAAAAGAATCTGAAAATTTGCATTGTTGTTTTGGTTTATCTTACTTGATTCTCAAATAATTCTTTGGAATCTGCGGCAACATACGATCTTCGTTTCTGTCATTCCATGTGTTTTCTATCAGTAAAATTGAAGAAGGATTTGTCTACATCAGATCTGGCAATTTAATAAAACCTAAAATTTAAAGTAAATCGAGCCTTTTCATTTAAATTTGTAAAACATTAGAGGAGCTTAATGAAAGATTGAACGTCTTACTGATCTCTCAAAGCATGAAGCGCAAACCATACACTTGTTTGAGCGGCTGTCCGAAGCTTTAAAATCTTTACATTTTCCATCCAGGAAGAGTCTGGAACCCTCTGCGACTGGAAGGAAGGCCCCTGCGCCATGTTTCTGTCCGATAGAAGTGAACTTACGATATATTGCTGCTGTCTGAATAGTGGTGTTGTATGAGGCGGAGAAATTTTGGTGGAGGTATTTTTTTCCGAAGCGCTTGGTCTCATCAAGGGTTCAAGATTAGTTTCTTGGTTAGCCCGCGAGGGGAAATTATCTATAGCGTTATACTGCATTTTCTCTCCTATCGTCTGCTGCAGCAGGCCAGTAGTGGGGGCGTGAAGGTCTGAATTTTGGTGAGGAAGAGCTGCAACGGTTGTGCTATTGAAAGTCTTCCGTCCTGGAGAAAACCTGCGGATGCCGTGAGTCGAAGCTCCAATTCTTGGCTCGCACAAGCGTACCTCTGAGATCCGATCGTACGCCGCTTGTTTCGACTGCCAAGGCCTTACTCCGCTTGGCTGCCCCTGAAAGTTTAAGTGTAACTGCTCGATTGATGGAAACACTGCAGTATTTTGAGACCTTTGCTGATCTTGCATAGTACAATGCTGCAATGAGCTCAGGGCCGAGAAAGTGCTTGAGTCACTAGTATTTTTCTGTAAACTAAATTTGTCGGCTTTCTGGAGAGGCCGAGAGATGGAATTACAAATGTTGGGAAAGGAAAACAGTCGGGCTTGAATAGTGGAAGAAGATGGCGGTAATTGCGTAGTCAGTTTGCTTTTATGGCCAGCGTTAAAGGTCTGCGACAGTAGATGTCGCTGATCATTCTTAATTTTATCTTCAATCGAGGTTATTATTGATGCATTGACATCTTTTGCCATATCCAGGTGCGGTTTATTGGATAAATGTTTGGACTGACCACTGGCATAGCCGCAGCCAAGTCCTAGCGCAAGCCAGTCTTGGTCCTTTCCAGAAACTGGCTCCCACGGAGGAGAACAAAATGGTTCGGATCTGTGCATTGCTTGGTTATCCTCAACATTTGACTTGTATAATCCTGAATCAGAAAAAGTTCCACGAAACTTTTCTGTAGCATTATACGATTGCTGATTTATGGCAGCCTCGGAGGCCTCTGTCCTGCACGATTGAGGAAGATCCAATTTCAGGGTGCATCCATTATTATTGTCACAACCATCAGAGCTACTAGTTGTTCCCGAGCTTCTCTCCGCCATTTGTTCAGCCGTAATTTCCGAGTCCCCGCTGCTCACCTTCAACATGGAGTCGGATTGAACAGCCGCACTTACATGTTCGTAGCTCTCCTGAACAACTCCTTGCTCTTCCCTTTGTGCTCGGTCGTATCTACTTCTCTTAGACCTCAAATTTTCTTCTTGAAGCAACTTGTACCGTGTCATATGATCGTCCTCCCGTATTACTGTATATCCTGAAGCCAAAGGATGTAAACTACTGAGACCCCTCTCTTTATGAGAGCTTCCTTCTATTTGAAGACGAGGTGGACAAAGCATGGAATCTCCTCTACCTTCGACGAAATTTGCACTAAAACAAATTGCAGGCGGATAGCTATATGGACCTTGTACTGGATTTTCTGACCTGCAGATTTAACAGGGATCTTAGTCCGAGTAAACGGTCATTCATGTGAGAGAACAAAACAAATTGAAAGGTAATACAGAAATGCATTTAAGTATCGAACATCTGAAACTGGGCTACAATCTTTTTAAATACCTGAAACTTGGCTACAACCATTTTTAATATTCTGGAACTGGGCTACAATCTATACTACAAAAGCTTTATTATCTCATCTAATTTAGAAACGTGCGACTCTGAACGAAATTAAACACCTCGTGTGTCCATGAGTATTTGAAGGGTGATAAAACTCTCCGGAATCTGCTGAAACTGGAAGTCGCCCACCTCAAAAATGTTGATAATATTTGTAGGTGAAATTGTTTGACTCTTGGTAACTTTCCTTAACATGTCGTTCTGCCCTTTTTTCCACCGCCACCAGACTCAATTCCAGGCAACGTTCAGCGTATATTTATGTTGCAGACTTTCAGGTCTTTCGCAATTTTATAGCTTTTGCAATGTTAAAAACCTCTATAGGAGCCTCAGTTATGCTGACTGCAAAGCCTATCCCAACTATACAGCCTCAGAGATATATCTACTAACGTGTCTGCAGAAGATGAAAATTCTCAGTATGAGAAATGAAAAGCAACGTGAACTCTTGGCTCTGGGGCAATCTATAAAGACAACTTGGTTTCTGCAAATCCAGATCTGAAATTCCTCCCCACGAAGAATTCCGTCAAGATCGAGACCACTGGTTGAAAGACAATTATCACAACAGGACAAACTTAAATTAGAGCAACAGTCCAGGGTCTCCGTTCATTTTTCCCACCTTATCCCGCTCTTCTTTAATGCCAAATTTCCCTTCAATGAAACATACGGAAGACGGAAGCCACGACTCCCGAATCCTGACTAACCTCTCTGGGCAGGCATTCCACACAAAACATTTATTGGATTGGTTGAAGTTTGAAGTGATTGGGTTTTATTCTCACTCACCTTCACGTATCGGGCCGAGTCGCCGACTTCCGACCGCCAATCGGCCTCCGCCCGCTCTATCTCCGATGCCGATCAGCCATGGGCAAAAGAGACGAGAGTCAACAGTGAACAGCAAACAGCACTCGATGAAATTGTTGCTCCTCGTGAGTTACCTACCTAGTGCGCAGACACCCTAAAAGCTCATGGACAGGGTAGGCAGACAGATGGGCGGTATCGGTCAGGGTATTTGTACCGTTTAAAATATATATCTCTTACAAAGATAAAGTAAGGCTCACCGTTTTCCATAACATTCAGCGTCCTCGGATCGATTTCGGTCCCCTTCCCGACGAGCCTCGGCAGGAGAGTAGTGGCCCATGGTTCCTATTTCCTGGGTTACCGAAAAGAGCGGGTTCAGCATGTAGCAGCAGCCATGGTTGTAGCAGTCAAGGCCGGTGTTGTTTCTGTTAATCTTCTTGCATTCCGAGTCCCGACAGCGCCCTGCCCGGGATACCTTGCTCAATTACCTTAACGTATAAAACAAACCCAGACAATATTCGTCCAAATTCCAACCGTCAAATGACACCCTGGGCGTGTTAGGTCGCCCGATTTGTTTGGATAGCTGTAAAAAAAGGGATAAAAAGTAAAATACTTTATGCATAGAAAGGCAAAGTTGTAGGTTTTGCTGTTGGTTGTAAGTAGTAACTGTAATAGATCGATAAAGAATGAAGAGGTAGACAGGCGTGCTTCCCATTGTCAGGTTACTGCAGTAACCGTGGTCGATGGCATCATGACGTTGAAAGTGTGGCGCACGTATAACGCATCATAACGTTTTATTTTATGATTTCGATGCCAACGGGAATAAATGGATGAGCTTCAACATGTCATCCGCATCACCATGATTCCAATTCCGCATCATCATATATACTATACTATGTTCCCTTGCAAACCTAATGCATTCATTCCCTTTCCGTGTTGCATGCATGCAAACGATTTTCACGTATTACTCATGGCATAGTCCTGACGTCTTCTAATCGGCGTGGCAAAACCCTGTTCACATCCCACTCTCCGCTAACTACTTAGAGAGTAAACACTGTCGCTAATTTTGTCGATTTTTAAAACCCCTCCAAAGTAAACTGTAGTAGGTAGAGATCAAGTCTCGTATTTGACGTTCGAATTTACCTGTTTGGCTATTTAATCTTAACGTATTGTCTAAAATTATAGAATTTTTAAATATTAAATTATTAAAATTTAAATTTTTATTAGTGAAAATGAGTTTATCAAAGATTAAGTTTGGTTGAGTGTAAGGTTTCCACATCATGAAGGATGATACCTCTCAATCTTCGATTCTTAATTGAAAATGTTTTATTGTTAGGTTTGTACTTCTCTATCATATTACAAAATGATTCAATAAATTTGATATAAAACTCTCCAACAACAAAAAAAAAAATTAACATAAATATTATTTTTATATAATATTTTTTTTTAAATAATATAAATTTAATAAAAAACATGAATTTAAACAAAAGCTTTGTCTTTATTTATTTTATAAATTTGTTTAATTTTATTATTTTCATAAAAAAAATAATGAAATCTATTTTCTTAGAAATAAGAAAATATAAATATTGAAATTTTAAAAATTCTAAATTATAGTTCTTAATAATATTTTGAAAAGTTGAACACATGATTAGAAAGTATTATTTTTAAAATATGTTTAAGAGAAAAAAAAAGATAAGTAGAATTGTGAAAACAATAATAATAAAACATTTATATAAACAATAATTATAAATAGTTGTTCATGATATAGTGCAATGGTTAAATTGTGGCATTGTTGTTGTCACCACCAAGGTTCAAACTTTCATTGGGCCATTGTGATCTCAAGTATTGTGCCCTCATTGATCTAATGAGTTCATAGGCTTGAATCTTAGCGTTAATTTTTTTGGTGTTCATTCCTTTATCTTCATGCTCCAAACTATTGATGGGTTGGTGTGCTCGTGAGCTTTATTCTCTTGCTAGCGGGCTCACAAATTTGGACCGTTCAAATTTGGACCATTCACATTAATGTAGTTTGTTTATGTCGGGGATGAGGTCCCCCATTTGTGATCTCATTTGACTCAAGCTAAGTTAAAAATTCTCAAAGTGTCGATTAAAAAATATTATAAAAAATTATGAGTTAAAAATAAAATTTAAAATTATCAAAATAATCTCATATTTTAAGTTCAAAGGTTCTAAAATTATGTACTTTACAAAATAAATTTTATTTCTTATAATACAAATTATGATTAAAACAATATTGTAAATTTTTATAATTCCTCAAACAAATATTTATAATTTAATGATAATATAAAATAATATATATGATTATTAAAAAATATAACAAGTCATATTATACCTCATAAAATTTTAGTAGGTTGTAAAACACAACTTGAAATTCAAAAAGGGGGCACATCCTATCAAATTTTAGGATTGGTAGAGATGTTTAGAGTTTACATTAAACTAGTTTTAGTATTTTTTTTAGGCAGATGAGATTGTTGTCACACTTCATCACGGGAGATGGGGATCAAGTAAATAAAAAAATACATAACAATATGCATATGGATTGTAGAGAAAATGTTTATTATTATTTTGCATGGCACACTTTAATGTTTATCTAAATAATACAACCTTATATAGGTATTTAGCTAATTTTTAAAAGTAAATATTGTTGATTTTTAAAGAGATTTGTTTCCTTCAATGAAAGTGGGTCAAGGGGGTCATTCCTATATAATAAACTTGAGAAATAAACATAATTAGTTATGTGCTTCTAACCCTTACTAATGGAGCATAAGACAATGACATGATGAATGTTTTAGTGACTTACTATATATGAAAAAATAAATGGGAACAACATAATATATCAAGGTAGTATTTTCAACATGAGAACAAAGAATCATCTTTCTATAAAAATTGATGCCTTTAATTGAGAAAGGATTCCTCTTTTTTCTTTCCATTGTGATCGTCGAGAAACAATATTTCTTGGAGAGTTTTCAAAATAAAGAAGACTCCCTAATCACATTTTTTTAAGGAGTCACATTCCCTTAAAGTGGACATGACTCAATAAAATCTAAAGAAAAAAATAAAGAGGAAATCTATCTAAATATTCATTTGGGAGATCATCCCCATCACAATCAAATTTGACTATCTAGTGTTGTGGTTTAGCCTCTTTCCACTAAGTGGCCTTTGTCAAAGATGTAGGAAAAATAATTGAATGTGAAGAGTTCGGGAAATTTGCAACCAAATGACCTATATCATATGATGATCTACTTATAAATCTTATCCCTTCATTATGAATTAGTACCAACCAAAATTCTAGAAAAGGTAAAAAGCCTCTCAACATCTTGTCCATAAATGAGAAGAAAAATAGATTCACCAAAGAATTTTCTATGGACAAGAGACAATCTTCATTCCAAAAGTGTAGAGGGGGGTTCGAAATCCTTACCGAAATTAGAGAAATAGGGAAGGATTCAACATGAGAGGGTTAAATTCTAGAAACCATGATTTTAAACCTAGGAAATCCTTATCTTAGAACCATTGACCTCCCTTGAGTAAGGTAACCCCACCCAAAGGAGATTTATAAACTTCTAGGAACTAGCATTTTGCACAAAAAAAAATAGTAAAACCATCTTTCACTAATGGACTATAATGAAGAGATGTCCAACCATTCATGAAGCTTTCCAAATGTGGGCCAAAATATTTAAAATTTGTAGATCGAAGTTACTTATTTTTGTCATTCTTCCTAGTTAGTTGGACATCATCCTCAAATTCTATAGTTTGAATATACTCTAAGATGAGTTATTTATCATTCACAAGGTTTGATGTTGGACATAATTCAACTTACATGAAATAAGTGGAAATCCTAGTTGATGGGGTAGAAGAGGAATCATTTTATCAAGTTTAATTTGGCAATGTATGCTTTAATTTCACTAAAGATGGAGCCACTATCTCCCCTAAAGCCTTGACAATCATAATAAGGGTAAGAGGGAAAATTCATCATCATTGAGTTAGCATGAAGACTATTGTAAGATTTAGAAAAATCCTAAATTATCACCAATGAGTAGATGTGGAACTTTGAAAAGGAATGAAACACACTAGAATAAAAGGTTAATGACACAAATATACCTTGAGAGAAGTGTGATTCATCGATACTAAAATATTATCCTTTATTAGGATTCTATTTAGAACCATGTTGTTGTTAAGAAATCTAAAATGAGATGATACCGCTTGTCTAAGTATACGATTAGGGTAGAGGAGTGCATCGAGGTAAGTGGAGAATTTTGGTAGAGCCTAAAATTTTCAAGAATAACATATTTTTTATAACTGAATTTAAAACTTAAAAAAATAATGATTTTTTAACAAGAAATATGATGATTTTATCTTTAATTTTAAGAAATTAGTAGATTATACTTTTATAACCATTCATTTTTTAAAAATAAAATCTAAAAGTAAATAAAAAATAAATGATCCGTCCTCTACACTTTTTGATAAATTAGTATCAACCAAAATTCTAGCAAAGGTAAAATGTCTCAACATCTTGTCCATATATCTAGGATGGAATTTATAGATCCTCCAAATAATTTTCAATGGAGGAGAGACAACCTTCTTTCCAAAAATGTAAAGGAAGGTTCAAAATCCTTTCCCAAATTAAATAAATGGGGAAGGATTCAACATGAGAGGGTTAAATTATAGAAAACATGATTTTAAACCCAAGAAATCCTTATCCTAGTATCATGACTCCCTTGAGAAAGGTATCCCTATCCCAAGGGAATTTATAGACTACTAGGAACTAGCCTTTTGCACATGGGAAAATAACAAAACCCTCTATCAATAATGGCTTCTAATGAAGAGATAATCATTAATGATGCTTTTCAAATTTGGGCCAAAATACTAAAAAATATATCTATCAAAATTAAACTTATTTTAGTCTTTTATCCTTAAATACTATTATACATGTCAATATGTTTTGAGATGGATTCTTCATCATTCACAAGGTTTGATGTTGAATTGAATTCAAATTCCTTGAAATAAGTGGAAACCCTAGTTGATGGGATATAAAAGGAATCATTTATCAAGTTTATCTTGGTAGCACATGCTTTAATGTCACCAAAGATTGGGCAACTATCTCCCCTAAAGCCTCAAGAATCACATCAAGGGTAAGAAAACAAAGTCGTCACCATTAAGATAACATGGATCTTATTGCAAGATCTAGAAAAAATCATAAACTATAGCTAATAAGTAGATGAGAGCTTTTGAAAGGGAAGAAGGTAACATACTAGAATCAAAGGAAAAGGCCACATATACACCTTGAGAGAAGCATGATTCATTGACACCAAAATGTTATCTCCCATTTGGAACTTTGTTGTTAAGAATTTTAAAATGAGACGATTGCTTGCTTAAATCCATCACGAGGGTAGAGGAATGCATAGCTCAGTCAAATTTTGATAGAGCCTAAAATTTTTAGATATGACATTTTTTATAAATAAATTTTAAATTTTAAATATTTTATAAGAAATTTTTAACTAGAAATATTTTGTATATTTAAATTTTAAGCAATTAATAAATTATAATTCTTTTAATCATTAAATTTAAAAAAAAAATGAAAAAGGAAGACAAAATATGTAGAAAGAGTAGCTTCCTCTCCATTGAAAATAACTACACACTATTGTAAGAGAGAACTCTAAATTACAAATGGGTAAATCCATAATAGTGGTTTACAATTTTGATGAGGAAAGAAATTTGTAAAAATGCTCACATTCAAAATTTCATGTTTTAAAGGGTTTATTCAAACTAGGGGGTTCGCACGAACCCAAAAGAGGGGTTCAGTCAAACCCCTAGTTCGAGCGAACCCCCTTTTGCATGGTGGGTTCACTCGAACCCTATGATGTCACGTTTCTTCATAGAAACAAATGGAAAATTCAAAGAAAATGGGGAGTTCGTGCGAACCCCCCTTTATCGGTTCGTTCGAAGGGGGTTCGCTCAAACCCCCCTTTTTCGCCCTTTTCCCCCTCTTCCACCAAATTTTAGCAGATTTATGCCCTTCGAAGCTCAGGTTGAGGATGAAAATGGAGGAGACTTCACAGACCCAACTGGAAGATGGTAGTCCTCAGAACGAGTTATATAACGAATATAATTTTAATATATTTTGGTTTTATTATGTATGTGTTATTTTAGTTTTTTTAAATATAGGTTTTTCACCGAAAATCAAGCTCTTTGTTTTGCACATGTGAAAAAATAGCAGATTATCAAAATAATTTTTTTTTAAAATATGTTCGTGTTAGGTATTGATGTCCTTAATCCATTAAAACAAAAAAATTGAATTTCGATACATACAGAAAAAGTTATGTTGTATACAGTCCACCTATGTGTGAATTGCAATTGGTTTGACTTTGAAATTTGATTAAGGAAAAATATTCAATAAAAAAATATGAGACCAAATGAAAGTGCTAGATATCGTAGTTACAAATCTAAATTCGAAAAAATTAGAATTTTATCCTTCATACAAAAAAAGTTATGTTGTATACGGTGAGCGTCACTTTTTAAAAATGTTGTTTTCTGAAAAAAATCAGTTTTCATGAGAGATGGAAAAAGAAGTGCAATTTGATTCCATAAATTTTCAAAAAAATATTTTTAGAATCTACAAACAAAATGTGATGAGACTCTAGTTTGCATCATCTTCAAATTCCTCATGGTTTAATCGCTATAGATGTCCGAATGTGAAGATTTAGTTAAAAATAATAATTTCATTGTCTAGTTTGACCAAAAATTGTAAACTACTATTGTGGGATCACCCAAACTGTACTAATTAAAAAACTTCATACAAACATTTTAGTTTTTTTTTGCTTTAAAAAATTAAAGTTTAAACAATAACGGATCATCATGATATAACTAGCGATATGTGATCCATCTATTTGGTCCACCCGATTTAGCAATATATGATTCATCTATTCTGTGCACCTGACTTAGTGATATATGATCCATCTATTTCGTCCATCCAATTTAACAAATAACATCGTCCACCCGATTTAGTGATATATGATTTAATGATTAAGAATATAATAGAACAGAAATTTTTTAATGTCCATGAAACCAAAGATAGCCTATAAAACAACATATTCCCCACTATTTTTATTATATAATGTCCAACTTTCACAATTTATCTGATAATGAACTCTCCCATGAGCATTTTATGCCAAAAAGAGGTATCTGTGTAGAATATCTGTCCGAAGGCATAAATTCTGTAATTGTACGTTTTGTGGGGATTCCTAAGGGTAAGCAACGCGGAAACAAAATCATAGTTGGCGATGCACAAAAAGTTTGACATTTGAAAGAGTAGCTTTCCGCCCGGTTGACAAGAAACGAGTGTCTATTCACGTAGACGCATCGAATGACTTCTTTTCCGCCTTTCCTGGCATGCGTTTTACCATATGGCAGATTCACAATGGACCAACTTTATCGTCTCAAAACCGATTTGCATTTCTGACATATGACGCTAAACATGGAAATCAGATTTCATGGCTGACGAAAACGTTGCGTAATAACGACGTCACGAACCCTAATTCGGCCCTACTGTTACCCTAAAAAAAAGTCCAACAGATGACGGCCTCAAAACTCACATATCAGAACGTCAAAGTAAAGTCGCCCCTTCCTTACTAATTATCGTCGTGTGACCCGAGTTTCAGAGTCGATCGCAGTTCCGGAAGTTCTGTACCCGCGTGTTCCTGTTCAAGATGTCGACAGGATGGTTAACCGTTAGACATTTAACAACATGCGATAAGCCAACCGTTAAAAGAAAGTAATTTGATAATTAAACCCTAAAAAGACAGGCGACTTGCTCTCAAGTGTGAAAAAGACCGACACGTGTACTGTCGACTCGGCAAGTGCAAGCGACTTACGATGTTAATTGAGACGGTACGTCCTTCCATATGATTCATACCACGCCAGTATCGTCTGTCGCATTGGTGGAAATGGCTTTTTCTCATTGAAAAGGGTAAAATAGGATGTGATGGAACAGAGGGCGGCAGAGGCGATGGGGCATGGGGCATGGCCCTCTGTGGCCCTGTGTAATAAAGTAGGTGGAGGCGCATAAGCACAAAGCTCCATGGCACTCAGGCTTCACCCACCAACCATTGCGTTGCTCTTTTTCTTTATAAGGAGCAACCGCCCGAATATCTTCGTCCACTTTAGGGTTATCTGAGATTCGGGCGTCCTGAAATGTTTTCAACCTTTGCGGTGGGGACGTACAGACAATCGTTATCAGGGCGAGAAAAGCGAGCATTGTGAATGCGAGGCAAAGTTGCGCATTCATTAATGTCATATCAGGCAATAAATTCTCAACTGTACGATTGACATGAAACAAATTTAAAATGATCGGGCAAATATATTTAGTACCAGACGGTAACATAATGTGTTTTTGGCTTTTTTCAAAACTGGGGCTCGTGTGGGTAGATTTGCTTCTTTCCAATTAATAAAAGGCAAAGGCGAATGAATGACAGCACTCAGAATATTGTAATTTAAACCAAGATTTGGAAAATTTACTGGAATCATGACATCTGTGTATGTTTCTGTCGGAACAGTGTTTAGTGATAAATTATGCGACAATAGTCCACTTTTGTAAATAAACATTGTGGTGTTGCAAGTCAAAATGTATAATATTGTAAAGAGGTTGAAAAATGTGAAGAGTATTTAAGAAATTAGTGCACATTTGGGAAAAGGTGAAACGAGCGGGCGGAGGCTTTTCAGTTGGAATTAATGCGGTAAGGTGAGGTATAAATAGGAATAAAAGTAAATAAAGAATGCTGAGCTCAGTAGTGGCGGGACCCGCACAATTGGAGCGTAGCAGAGGAAGAGTATGATTATTTGAAGACGTGCAATTCTATGCTAAACTATGATCGTCTCATTTTCAACTTGTGTCCAAATAAGCTATAATAACACTCGCGAACGTTAAAGTGGATTGATTTTGGACGTTGTCTTCTTTCTCATCATTGCCAAGGGATAAAATCTTAACTCAAACCAATGTTGACTATGGTGAGCCATGACATCAAACTCACATATATCATCTTTTTGCATTACTTTCTGGTCAATACTAACTGGGAATAATTAACTTATACGTCATGAATTCATGAATTTATAGTGATAAATAATTATTTTAAAGTAAAGAGTTCTAATTGATAATTATATTGTATTGAAATTAATAGAGGTGGAATGGTATTTAGTTTTTAAGAGTTGGTGTAGAATATTTTGTGACATATTATTTGGTGTAGAGTTGGGATTATTATCTCTATTAGTATTTCATCTAATGATAGATCATGGAGTATGATCCGAAACATTGATGTAAAAAATTTACATAGTTTAAATTCAAAAATATTTAGCAGATTCAAAGAATCTGCATGGATTGTTATCTCTATCTATATTTCATCTGATGATAGATCATGGGGTATGATCCCAATTTACTGGTTTACAATTTTTGGTCAAACTAGACACTAAAATAAAAAAATTTAACTAAATTTTTACTCTCGGGCACTTATAGCGGTTAAACCGTGAAGAATTTGAAGATGATGCAAACTAGTGATTTGTGACATTTTGTCTGTAGGTTCTAAATATATATATATATATATATTTAAATGGAATTAGATTGCATTTCTTTTTCCATCACGTCTGAAAACTAGTTTTTTTCAGTAAACAACATTTTTAAGGAGTGACGCTCACCATATACAACATAATTTTTTTTCCATGAAAAATTAAATTTTAATTTTTTCGAATTTAGATTTGTAACTATGATATCTAGTGCTTCCAATTGGTTTCATAGTGTTTTATTGAATATTTTTTCCTTAATCAAGTTTTGAAGTCAAACCAATTACAATTTAGATATAGGCAGACCGTATACAACGTAATATTTTTTATATGTATCGAAATTTAATTTTGTTTTGTTGGATCAAGGACTTCGGTATCTGGTGCACTCATATTTTTCAATTTTTTTTAATAATCTGCTATTTTTTCACATATGCAAAACAAAGAGCTTGATTTTCGGTGAAAAACCTATGTTTAATAAAACTAAAAAAATAAATACATAATAAAACTAAAACATATTAAAATTATATTCATTGGATAGTTCGTTCTGAGGACTACCATCATCTAGTTGAGTCTGTGAAGTCTCCTCCATTTTCATCATCAATTTGAGCTTCGAAAGGTAAAATTCTGGAGTTTTTTGGTGTTAGAGGGTGAGAAGGTGGGAAAAGAGGGGTTCGAGTGAACCAGGGGGGATTCGAGTGAACCCCCATGGGTTTGCTTGAACCCTAGTTTGATCGAACCCCCTTTCAAAAAAGGTTTTCTTTGTGTTTTTTTGTGAGAATGGTGGGACCTTGCATTTAATGGGTTCACTCGAACCTGGGTTCTAGCGAACCCTCTTTTGGTTTGCTCGAACCAAATAGTTCGTTCGAACCCCAAAAACTTTTTTTTTTTGCAACTTTTCCTTCCTCATTCAAATTGTTTTACCCTAATTTATGTTATTCTTCAAAAATGTAAACAAATGTCCCACATATATGAAGATTTTTACTATTGAAATGAATATTTGAAATGTTTTTAAAAAACGATGACTACACTGCATGGATGATTTGACATAGATATATAAAACAAAAGTTACTGAAACTTTCTAGATTAATACTAAATGTTACCAACAAGCTTAGGAAGCACAAAAATGAGGTTTTTGATGCTATAAAAGGCAGTTTAAAATCTAGAATGAGACTAAATCTCCCAGAGGGGTGTATGAGTCCCAGTTAGGGTTTTTTCACAATTTTTCAAGAAATTTTAAGTGTTTTCTATGCTTTTTGGTTTGGATGATTTCTAGAATAAATGCAAATGCAGATTTCATATGATTTTCAATGGTGCAAGATGCAAAAATGCAACCTATATGCACTTTCACTAATGCAAGATTTTGAAGCCCTAGATGCAAATTAACTAGTGCAAAACCTAATGCAAAGTTAATGCAAGCTAGATCTAAGATGATAATGCACTCCAAATTAGAAATGATGTGTTCTAAATGCAGGTTCACCAAAATGTAAGATAGAAAATTATTGTCGCCATGGTTTAGGACATAGGACAATAATTTTCTATACTCGACACTCAAGGAAACCTTGGAGATCTCAATCCTATGAAGAAAGGGGAGATAGATCTAACAATAGGGTTGTCCTAGGGTCTGATTGCAAGCTAGTGAGGGGTTCACCACCAAGCTAGGGCTTGGAAAGACTAATGAAATGTAAGATGTAATGCCTAACCCTAATATGATGCAAGCTTTAACTAAATGACCTAAAAATGCATGAAAATCAAAACAAAAAGTTACAAGATAAAATGTGTGCACTTGAGAATCTGAAGAAGGATGAATGAATCTTTTAAACATGGAAAATCCTAAATTTTTGGCCTACTAGGACTCATATGCCAGTCTGGGCATATCAATCTAGTTAGTGTCTTTTGGAACTTCAAAATTTGAATTTTCTCTTCAATATCTTCTCTTTTCTACCACTCTTTGTTTCTAGATTTGAAACTCTGATTTCAGACTTATAGATGAACTTTTATGAAGATAGAAACCTTGCAAATGAGGGGAACTCCAACAACTTCCTTCAAGCTTGTAACCTAATCTTCAAAGATCATTCAAGATCCAAGACACCTAGATCTGCAATTACACATGTAGAGAAAGAAAAACTTGTTGATTTGTTAGTGAATAGGGGTTTTCCTTAGTAAAACTTCTTTGAGGTAATTAAGCCAAATAATGAGATAATGAAATAAGGACATGAAACTGTATAGAAGTGAATTTGCACCCCTCATGCAAATTCCCATTTTACACATCCTCACCTTAGAAAACCAAATCCGAAGCAAAATTCCACATCAGTTGACCACTTGTCTTCCACTTGGCATATGTCCTTTGTGTCAGTAGAAGAATATTTGTCAAGGATGTTAACGTGGCACACATATGTCCATGCGGCATGGTTATGTCCCTAATGGATTTGTGTCTGAATTTGGTAGAGGTGTTACACTTTTGATTGGGCTCGATTTGTAATGCTCCTCTTTGACTAATCGACCCCGAAAATGAAAGATTCTCCCCTCTTCTCCTTCAAATTCATCCCTTTTTCATTCAACTCAGATCTTTTTGACAATCTATAAGAAAAAAATTGGCATTTTCTTAGGACTTCTAGTATTCTCTTCATCCTCAAGTAGCACTCCAACACTCCATTGCAGCAACAACACTCTATCAACTCCATAAAGCAAGTGTGAAGCAAGTCATTGTAGCATGGGCTTGAGGTTTTGCAACACCTCCCTTCGTCGCAATCAAGGTTGTGGTGATTGTTCAAGCCTTCTTTCTCCTCCATTGGCTAGTGCGCTCGTGGTGGAGGTGGTAACATTTTTCTCCTCTCATTTATTATTTGGTTGAGTAGCTATCTATTGTTTTATAGTGTTATTTGTGTACTATCTTTCTTTACTTCTTTATCATACATTTCTCCCTCATTGCTATTTGGCTATCCGTGGAGGTGAAAACACCAAAACGGGGGTCTGATTGAGGTAGACCCCTATACAGCCCCAACAAATTTCCCCTCTTTCTTGTTTGCAAGTGGACGTGCTTTTCAGAGCTAGCTGGTGAACTGGCATCTTGGTGAGATCCTCTTTGTTATCTTATCTCTCATATATTTACTTTATCATATCCATTTGTATCTTTTCTACTTTGTAATTATGTTTTATTTCTTTAGAAGTCACTAGCTAGGTGGTTAGCTTGTTTTATGATAGTTTGTACTGTATTTTTGGTCCTTTGGTCATACGAATGGCAGTGCACCTAAGAGATGCTAGTGTACCACACTGTCATCCCAGAATCGCACTTTTATCCTTTGGCAGAGAGCTACCTCAAGTATAGTGTTGAACCCGAAAACCAGCTCGCTTAGCCCCAAATTAGATTTCAAGTCTGCAGAGTGATTGAAGGATCTTATAGTCCTCATCATTCTCGTCCCCTATTTCAAAACATCCCTTTAGAGTGAGGTAAGTTAGAGAAGCCTTCTTCTCTTGGCTCTTCGTGACCTAGGGCCTTGAACGTGGTTGGTCCCCCTCTCTTACATGTTTGGTGAACCCAAAGTGAACCATTTTGGTTCTGTTTTGTGATACTAAAAGTTCCTTTCCTCGTATTCTAGGAGCACTATAGGTGTGAGTGTTGTGAGGCTCTCACTTGGCAACCCAACTTCTGACCCCTAGTACGCGTAGTTGGAAGGTCTCGTAAGTGTTGCATAGTGAAACTTTTATCAGCTCACTATCCTACCCTATAACATTTGAGGGGCTCTGTGAAAGTATCATTTGGTGTGCGTGATGGCCTCTTTTCTGCATCGACCTATCCCCTCTAAGTATCTTGTGAGTGGTGGTCCAAGTATAACCTTCACCTTGTAGGACCTGTTGATGGGCTTCAATAGAGAACCGTCTCCTCTTTATATCCCTACGCGAATCAATGGGAACATTGTAGCGGGTGTTCTTGTTGACTTGATGTCTCAAGTGAACGTTATAACCGAGGAGATTATGATAATTAACTGCTTGCACAAAGATGGGTACAACACACCTGTGAGCACCATTTGTACACATAACAGAATTTCCATGCCTCCCTTGGGTAGCATTGTGTTGTTGGTCCTTGTTGGACCTAAGTCCGTGAACCTGTTGTTTGACATAATCTCAAGATCTGAACTCTTCAGAGTGAAGCTGGGTATCCCCCAATTAGTAGCTATGAATGTAGTTCCCTTGATTTTGCACAAATTCTTGAAGTTCATTCATGTGGGATCAGTGCATGTGATTCACAACACTGTTATAAACCACCAACCGTACGTGATAGCTACTCCTTAGATTACTTTTGGCCTGCACCTATTGGTCCTCTTCCTCCTAGGAAAGACCTCTTGTACCAGACATATCAGAAGTACAAGAAAGGGCGTCTAACACCAAATGTTAGGTTCCCTCCATCGCCTTATGTTGTTTCACATAGGGCTTGCCTAAAAGCTGACAGTGATGTTGCCAAAGCCCATAGAAGAGAAGAAGAGAAGCGGTCCTGAGATCCTCCTTCTTCCTCTTTCGATGTTCACCTTGACGCTCCTTCTCGCCCTGTTGTGGCATCATCAAATTCTGTTTCGGACTTGCAAGAGAATCCTATGGTGCCTGCTTGGTGAAATCCTAAGCATCTTGCATTCGATCTTCTTGTCCTACCCATGGAGCCTAGGCCCATTCGGTATAGCAAAAAGAATGTCTCAGCCCCTATGGCCTCCCACTGCTTCTGCTCCTAAGGCAGTAAATGGAAAGAGGCTCGTTGCTGAGGTGTTAGAGCCGATTACCCCCACTGTTTCTCAACCTGCTCCTCTTGCTCCCATCTAGGAGTCTGTCCCTTCGCTGGAAAAAGCTGAGAAGGCTGCCTTGTAGAGAAAGGATGAGGAGATGATCGCCTCTACTTGAGGGCCTCCTACTGCGTCCTCCTCTCTCCTCCCCTCTACTTTCGTTCAACCGAACTTTGTACCGCTCCTGGCTCCTATTGAGAGTGCATTTGACTCTAAAAGGGTGCAGTTATTCATCACTCCTTCAGCTAAGTTGCCCTTGCTAATGTCCCTTTCAGACATCCCTTCTTTTTTGAAACCCGTGTATATGTCAAAAACTTTGGTGGTATCCATTGCAGTTTTCTCCCCCTCCTCTCTATCTATGCCTCTTGCCTCATCTGTGGGGAGTTCACACCCCCGAAAAGAGTAGAAGGTAGAGCTTGGTCCTTCTAGTGATAGATGACGCAAGAGGTGCCCACCCTATCCAAAGGGTGGTCCTGTGCTGACTTGTTCCATCCTAGTAACGGAACTAGTTTCGACTTCCTGCAAGTTCATCACCGCTCCTGAATCACTCAGTGAGCCTAGTAGTGAATCTCAGGCATAACCCTCTCCATCCATTGAGGTACAACATGGTACTCTAGTAAAGTGTATGTTTAACTCTCTAGATGAAGTTCCATCCTTGTCAACAATTTTCATGAAATCGATGACCCTAACTCAACAAGAGCTTAGCGGAGGAGACCTTATGAGGGATTCTTCCTTAGCCCTTTTTGTGAGAGGGTCAGAAGATCCTCCCCTTAATATTCTACCACTTCAAGCTCATCCTCCTTCCCCTTATGATGATCTAGAGTGGGAAGTAGACGACCTCTTAGTCGATCAGTGTTAAGGGGAGGCCCCTTCTCTATCTTTAGATTAGATGTGTGTGTGTGTGTTGTGATGTGTTCCCCCGTGATCGTGCTATGTGCTCCTAGATGACCCTTGTCACCCTTGTTGGTGCTTGGGTACAAACGTGATTTTTTGTGTCGTAAACCTTCTTCTATTTGTATCATCATTCTTCCATGTTTGTGATTGACTTTCAGCAACTTGGGGATGATGCAAAGTGTTGGGGGCATTTAGGCTCCCCTTCCATGTTGACCCAATTTTTTTTTTTTACTTTGTCTTCTCGTGCATTCTTTACATGGTCTGATATAGTAGGGGGTTGATGAAAGTTCATTTATATACTGCTATTAAACTTATGTATATATTTATGAGCAACTTTGATCCTGAAATATCATATCACCCTTGTGTTTCTTGTTTGTTAATTTGCTTTCTCTATTTTTTCACTCTTTTTCTCCTTCTCTCTTCTTTTCTTGAGTTGTCCCTCTCATGCGCGACAATGCCTTCTCTATAACAATTCAATTTTGAGAAAATGCATTTGTTGCCAACGAATCTTTTCTTGAGAATCTTCACAAACCTTTTTGAAAAATTGCATTCTCGACTTGGACCCTAACGGAACATGTTTCCTTCATCATGGGTTCATAAAGAAAGAACTAAAGAACTTTCATCTAAGGTGGAAGCATCTTTTACCTTCCCCTCACGAGGGGGCGACATCTTCCTTTCGAATTCCTTGATGAAGTGAACATCTTTCAAAGGGATTCCTTAATGATGAATCAATTTGAGAAGAAACATATTTCCTACACTTTCAAATAGCGTGTCCCTTGAGTGGACCTCCTTTTTATGTTGAGTTCCTAAGGGACCCCCTTGAAAGCTTCATAATTTATCGATGGTTTGCATGAATTTCCACTTGAATTCCTGTGTGGTTGCTTTGTTCTTGACATGCTTCATCTGTGGGTAGACATGTCACTTTGTAGGTGCACCTGTAAAGCCGATTTCCAAATTCGACTCTATGGAGTCTCTTTCCTTTGGGTTTCATCCATGTGAGATATCTTAGGGGATACCTCCTTGCAGGTTTGTGGATCTATAAGGTGCTCTTTCCTTTGGGTTTCCTCCATGCGAGAGATCTTGGGGGACACCTCCTTGTGGGTCTAAAGGCCTATAAGGTGCATACTTCACGAGGCTTCCTTCATGTGAGAGATCTTGGGGGTTGCCTCCTTGCAGGTCTACAGGCCTGTGAGACGCATAATTCTTTGGGTTTCCTTCATGTGAGAGATCTTGAGGGATAAATTTTTGTAGGTCTACGAGCCTATAAGGAACTTTTTTCCTACGTGATTTTTCCATTGTTGGTCTGAGGGCCTTCAGTGTACTTTTTGCAACTTCATAGTTCAGTGAGGCTATGGAGTCCTTTGTTCTTCCCTACACTCGATCTCTCCAAATCGTAGTCTACTTCCTCGATGGTTCAAGTATACATTTATAACCCTACCTACTCTTCGATCTACTTTATCGAAGCACTCATCAGTATTCGTTCTTGCTAAAGTGGGGGAAAAATGTATAGGAACGAATTTGCACCCCTCATGAAAATTCCCCTTTTAAACATCCTCACCTTAGAAAACCAAATTTGAAGGTGAAATTCCACATTAGCTTACCACTTGCCTTCCACTTGGCATATATCCTTTGTGTCGATAGAAGAATATTTATCGGGGATGCTCATGCGGCGCACTTACATCCATGACAGATTCATGCGTCTAAAGTTGGCAAAGGCATTACACTTTCAATGGGGGTAGATTTGTAACATCCCTCTTCAACCAATCGACCCCAAAAATGATAGATTCTCCCTTCTTCTCCTTCAAACTCATCCCTTTGTCATTCAACTCAGATATTTTTGGCAATCTCTAAGCAACATATTGGCAATCTCTTAGCACTTCCAACATTCTCTTCATCCTCAAGCAACACTCTGTCAACTCTGTAAAGCAAGTGTGAAACAAACCATTGCAGCATGGGCTTGGGGTTTTGCAACACCTCCCTTCATCATAGTCGAGATTGTGGTGATTTTTGAAGCTTTCTTTCTCCTCCATTGGCTAGTGAGCTCTTGGTAGAGGTGGTAACTTTTTTCTCGTCTCCTTTATGATTTGGTTGAGTAGCTATTTACTATTTTGTAGTTTTATTTGCGTACTATATTTCTTTACTTCTTTATCATACATTTCCCCCGCATTGCTATATGGCTATCTATGGAGGTGGAAACACCAAAATGGGGATCCAACTGAGGTAGACCCCTATACAGCCCCAACAAATTTCCCCTCTTTCTTATGTGCAAGTGGACATTATTTTTAGAGCTAGTTGGTAAATTGGCGTCTTGGTGAGATCCTCTTCGTTATCTTAGCTCTCATATATTTACTTTATCATATTTGTTTGTATCTTTTCTACTTTTCAATTCTATTTTGTTCATTTAGAAGTCACTAGCAAACTAGTGATTTGTGACATTTTGTTTGTAGATTCTAAATATATTAAAAAAAAAAAAATGGAATCAGATTGCATTTCTTTTTCCATCACCTTCAAAAACTAGTTTTTTTCAGTAAACAACATTTTTAAGGAGTGACGCTCACCGTATACAACATAATTTTTTTTCCATGAAAAATAAATTCTTTTTTTTCGAATTTAGATTTGTAACTATGATATCTAGTGCTTCCAATTGGTTTCATAGTGTTTTATTGAATATTTTTTCCTTAATCAAGTTTCAAAGTGAAACCAATTACAATTCAGACATAGGCGAACCGTATACAATGTAACATTTTTTGTATGTATTGAAATTTAAACATTTTTTGTTGGATCAAGGACTTCAATATCTGGTGCAGTCATATTTAAAAAAAATAAAATTATAATCTGCTATTTTTCCACATATGCAGAACAAAGAGCTTGATTTTCGGTGAAAAACCTATGTTTAATCAAACTAAAAAAGAAAATACATAATAAAACTAAAACATATTAAAATTATATTCATTGGATAGTTCGTTCTGAGGACTACCATCATCTAGTTGGGTTTGTGAAGTCTCCTCCATTTTCATCCTCAACCTGAGCTTTGAAGGACAAAATTCTGGAGATTTTTGGTGTCAGAGGGTGAGAAGGTGGAAAAAGGGGGGTTCGAGCGAACCAGGGAAGGTTTGAGTGAACCCCCATGGGTTCGCTCGAACCCTGGTTTGATCGAACCCCCTTTCAAAAAAGGTTTTCTTTGTATTTTTTTGCGGGAATGGTGGGGCCTTGCATTTAATGGGTTCACTTGAACCTGGGTTCTAGTGAACCCTCTTTTGGTTCGCTCGAACCAAATAGTTTGTTTGAACCCCAAAAACTATTTTTTTTGTATGAGGTCATTTTTTGTAACTTTTCCTTCCTCACTCAAATTGTAAACCACTTTTGTGGGTTTACCCTAATTTATGTTACTCTTCAAAAATGTAAACAAATGTCCCCAATATCTGAAGATTTTTACTACTAAAATGAATATTTGAAATATTTTAAAAAAAAGATGACTACACTACATGGATGATTTGACCTAGATACATAAAACAAAAGTTATTGAAACTTTCTAGATTGATACTATATGTTGCCAACAAGCTTAGGATGCACAAAAATGAGGCTTTTAATGCTATAAAAGGAAGTTTAAAATTTGGAGTGGGACTAAATCCCCCAGAGGGGTGTATGAGTCTCAATTAGGATTTTTTCACAATTTTCAAGAAATTTTAAGTGTTTTCTATGCTTTCTGGTTTGGATGATTTCTGGACTAAATGCAAATGCAAAAATTAGATGATTTTAAATGGTGCAAGATGCTAAAATGTAACCTATATGCACTTTCACTAATGGGTAAGTGCACCAAGATGGTTCCCAAAAAGGGGACTTAAGTGGACAACTTTTTTTTGAAATCAAGAAATATTGATCTTGGATGTGAAATTGAGGATAGTTACACTCAAAATTTTGAGATGGAACAAAAACAAGGATTGAAGTGCTCTGAGTTTACTTTCTAAACTACTAATTTATTTTTTAAATGGTTGAGATTAAGGGGTTCAAAAGAGGGACGTACACAAATTGGTGTTGTTTTTGTTAGAAAAACATAACATAGCAACTCTTGTACAACCCTTGTACGATGAACTTTCTTTTAGTATTTTTGAAATCACAATGGTTAGAAGTTAGCTAACAGCATGTAGTTGATGCATGATTTTTTTGATTATTTTTTAATGAATATTTGATTTTTAACTAATTTTCGAAGTGGACACTTCCTGAAAAATAGAATTTTGGTCATGCTACCCCTACAAATTTTGGAAACTAATTGAATTTTTAGAAAAAAAATAAAAAAAATTGTAGAATGGAGTCTAGTTTCTGAAAATGTAATTTATTTGAAAATTCGATGAATGGTTAATTTATAGCGAAAAAAATACCAAACACCACTTTTTGGCAAAAAAGAGACATACAAATAAAAAAAATTATGGATGAAAGGCTTAACATTTTTAGAAAGTGAAAAAAATTACATCGTTGGATAGCTAAGAAAGAACCCAACATTACCCATGTGTTTGATTTTTTTGATATTGAACCATGTGCAATCCTGACGGTGAGCATGAAATTAATTATGTGAAATATGGTAGATATTTTAAAAACACATCTCTGGTCATTGGGAATGTCCTCCAAGCCTTTGGGTTGGTATTCCAAGGTAAATACCAATCCTAAGGCTTGGGAATTCCCAAAGCAAGATATAACGCGAGCGCGCTATAATGCGCTTGCGTTATATCTCAATTTTTACATGGTTTTTCTTCTACGGGAAACATGTCAACTAAAACATAATGGGACGTGTTATAACGCGCTCACGTTATGTCCTCCTTTATGTTAAATGCCAATATATTGAATGTATGTTGATATGTTTGTATGTTTGTATGTACTTGTATGCTTGTATGTCATTTATGTATGCATGCTTTTATGTATGTACTTATGCCTGTATGTATCAATGCATGTATATTGTATGTACGCCTTTATGTAAGATTGTATCAACAAATGTATGTATGTATGCTTGTATGGATGTAGGATTGTATGTACACATGTATTATGCTTGTATGTATGTAAGTATGCATGTATTTACATATGTCTTTAGAGGGAGGGAGAATTTAGAGAGAGAGAGTCTAGAGAGATGGAGAGGGGGTGGAAGTGAGAGTTTAAGAGAGGGAGTGGGAGAGAAGGGGTTGGAGTGAGAGGGAGTGGGAGAGAGAGGGAGTTTGAGTGAGAGACCTAAGAGAGGGAGAGGGTGTGGGAGGGAGTGACCTGATAGAGGTAGAGAAAGAGGGGGGTGGAGTGAGAGGGACTTATCTAGGTAGGGTGGGAGGGATAGATAGAGAGGGGAGAGAGACAAAGAGAGAGTTACCTAGGTAGGTTTCTAGAGGGAGAGACCTGAGAGAAAGAGAGGGGGTGGGAGGGAGAGACATGAGAGAGAGGGAGAGAGAGGGAGTGGGAGAGAGATGGATAGAAGGAGCGAGAGAGGGTGGTAGGGATTGATTGAACGAGAGGTACATAGAAAGAGGGATACGATAGATAGAGACAATTAGAGAGGTAGGAGGGAGGGAGAGGTGAGATGTATAGATAGAGAGAAAGTGATAGGGGTTGAGGGTATAGGGTTGAGGGATTAGGGTGGAGGACCTATAGGGTTGATGGTTTTTAGGGTATTAGGGTTCAAGGTTTGAGGGTTGAGAGAATAGGGTCGATGGTAGAGGGTATTTGGTTGAGGGTATAGGGTAGAAGGTTTAAGGGTTTAGGGTTAAGGGTTTACTTGGTTGAGGGTAGAGGGTTTAGGGTATAGGTTTGAGGGTATATAGTTGAAATATTAGGTTTATGGTCCAATGTAAGGGGTAGAGGGTATAGGGGTTGAGGGTTTAGGGTTTAAGGATTGAGGGTTGAGGAATTAAGGGTTGAGGGTTGAGAATTGAGGGTTGAGGGTTTAATGTATAGGGTAGAGGTTTTAAGGGTTTAGGGTTTGAGGGTTGAGGGTTGAGGATTGAGGGTTTAAGGTTGAGGGTTGAGGGTTGAGGGTATAGGGTATAGGGTCGAGGGATTAGGGTTGAGGGTCAAATATATAGGGTAGAGGTTATAGGGGTTGAAAGATTAAGGGTTGAGGGTTTAGGGATTAGGGTAGAGATTTTTCTTGGATTTAATGGTGTAAGGGTTGAGGGATTAGGGTAGAGGGTAGAGGGTAGAGGGTTAGAGGGTTTAAGAGTTTAGGGTTTAAGGGTTTAGGGTTGAGGGTCAAGGGTTTAGGGTTGAGTGTTTAAGGGTTTAAGGGTTGAGGGTTTAAGGGTCAAAAGGGTTGAGGGATTAGGGTAGAGAGTTTACTAAGTGGGTTTAAGGGTTTGGGGATTAGGGTTGAGGGTTGAGGGTAGAGGATTGATGGTAGAGAGTAGAGGGTTTATGGGTTAGGGTTTGAGGGTTCAAGATTTAGGGTTGAGGGATTAAGAGGGTATAGGGGTTGAGGGTTGAGGGTTCAAGGATTAAGAGGGTATAAGGGTTTATGGATTAGAGTTTAAGGGTTGAGGAATTAAGAGGGTATCGGGGTTGAGGGATTAGGGTTTAAGGGTTGAGGGTTGAGGGTTCATGGATTAAGAGGGTATATGGGTTGAGGGATTAGGGTTTATGGGTTAAGGGTTAAGGTATTAAGAGGCTATAGGGGTTGAGGGATTAGGGTTTAAGGGTTGAGTGTTGAGGGTTGAGGGTTGAGGGATTAAGAAGCTATTGGGTTTGAGGGATTAGGGTATAAGGGTTGAGGGTTGAGGGTTGAGGGTTGCGAGATTAATAGGCTATATGGTTTGAGGGATTAAGAGGGTATAGGGGTTGAGGGATTAGGGTTGAAGGGTTGAGAGTTGAGGGATTAAGAGGGTATAGGGGTTGAGGGATTAGGTTTTAAGGGTTGAGGGTTGAGGCTTCATGGATTAAGAGGGTATAGGGGTTGAGGGATTAGGGTTTAAGGTTTGAGGGTTGAGGGTTGAGGGATTAAGAGGGTATAGGGGTTGAGGGATTAGGGTTTAAGGGTTGAGATTTGAGGGTTGAAGGATTAAGAGGTTATAGGGGTTGAGGGATTAGGGTATAAGGGTTGAGGGTTGAGGGATCAAGAGGGTATAGGGGTTGAGGGATTAGGGTTTAAGGGTTGAGAGTTGAGGGTTGAAGGATTAAGAGGTTATAGGGGTTGAGGGATTAGGGTATAAGTGTTGAGGGTTGAGGGTTGAGGGATTAAGAGGCTATATGGGTTGAGGGATTAAGAGGCTATAGGGGTTGAGGGATTAGGGTTTAAGGGTTGAGGTTTGAGGGATTACGAGGGTATAGGGGTTGAGGGATTAGGGTTTAAGGGTTGAGGGTTGAGGGATTAAGAGGGTATAGGGGTTGAGGGATTAGGGTTTAAGGGTTGAGGGTTGAGGGTTGAGGGATTAAGAGCTATAGGGAGGGATTGTTTAGGGTTGAGGGTTGAGGGATTAGAGGGTATAGGGTTGAGGATTAGGGTTTAAGGTTGAGGGTTCATGGATTAAGAGGTATAGGGGTTGAGGGATTAGGGTTTAAAGGTTGAGGGATTAAGAGGGTATAGGGATTGAGGGATTAGGGTTTAAGGGTTGAGGGTTGAGGGATTAAGAGGCTATAGGGGTTGAGGGATTAGGGTTTAATGGTTGAGGGTTGAGGGATTAAGAGGGTATAGGGGTTGAAGGATTAGGGTTTAAGGGTTGAGGGTTGAGGGATTAAGAGGGTATAGGGGTTGATGGATTAGGCTTTAAGTGTTGACAGTTGGTGGTTGAGGGATTAAGAGGGTATAGGGGTTGAGAGATTAGGGTTTAAAGGTTGAGGGTTTAAGGTTTAGAGATTAAGAGGGTTTAAGAGGGTATAGGGGTTGATGGATTAGGGTTTAAGGGTTGAGGGTTCAGGGATTAAGAGGGTGTAGGGATTGACGGATTAGGGTTTAAGGGTTGAGGGTTGAGGGTTGAGGGATTGAGAGGGTATAGGGGTTGAGGGATTAGGGTTTAAAGGTTGAGGGTTCATGGATTAAGAGGGTATAGGGTTTGAGGAATTAGGGTTTAAAGGTTGAGGGTTAAGGGATTAAGAGGGTATAGGGGTTGAGGGATTAGGGTTTAATGGTTGAGGGTTGAGGGATTACGAGGCTATAGGGGTTGAGGGATCAGGGTTTAAGGGTTCTGGGTTGAGGGTTGAGGGTTGAGGGTTGAGGGTTGAGGGTTGAGGAATTAAGAGGGTATAGGGGTTGAGGGATTAGGGTTGAAGGGTTGAGGGTTGAGGGTTGAGGGATTAAGAGGGTATAGGGGTTGAGGGATTAGGGTTTAAGGGTTGACAGTTGATGGTTAAGGGATTAATAGGGTATAGGGGTTGAGGAATTAGGGTATAAGGGTTTATGGTTAATGGTTGAGAGATTAAGAGGCTATAAGGGTTGAGGGATTAGGGTTTAAGGGTTGAGGGTTGAGGGTTGAGGGATTAAGAGGGTATAGGGGTTGAGGGATTAGGGTTTAAGGGTTGAGGATTGAGGGATTAGGGTTTAAGAGTTGAGGGTTGAGGGTTGAGGGATTAGGGTTGAAGGGTTGAGGGTTGAGGGTTGAGGGATTAAGAGGGTATAGTGGTTGATGGATTATGGTTTAAGGGTTGAGGGTTAATGGATTAAGAGGGTATAGGGGTTGATGGATTAGGGTTTAAGGGTTCAGGGTTCAGGGATTAAGAGGGTATAGGGGTTGAGGGATTAGGATTTAAGGGTTGACAGTTTATGGTTGAGGGATTAAGAGGGTACAGGGGTTGAGGGATTAGGGTTTAAGAGTTGAGGGTTGAGGGTTTAGGGATTAAGAGGGTATAGGGGTTGAGGTATTAGGGTTTAAGGGTTGATGGTTGAGGGTTTAAGAGGCTATAGGGGTTGAGGGATTAGGGTTTAAGGTTTGAGGGTTGAGGGATTAGGAGGCTATAGGGGCATCCATCTCTCCCACTATCTCCATATACCCTCTATTTCTTAACAATTTAAACTCTTAACCCTTAAACCCTGAACTCTTAACCCTCTACCCTCTATCTCTCTCTGTCTATCTCTCCCTCCCTCTATATCTCCATCTCTCTCACTATCTCTTTCTCCCCCTCTCCCTATCTATCCCTCTCTCCCTCTCTCTCCCTCTTTCTCTCCCACTCTCTCTTTCTCCCACTCCCCCCCTCTCTCCCTCCCACTCTATCTTTCTCCTTCTCTCTCTTTCTCCCACTCTCCCCCTCTCTCCCTCCCTCTCTATATCCATCTCTCCCACTATCCTCCTCTCCCTCTCTCTTCCTCTCTCCTCTCCTCTCCTCCCACTCTCTCTTTCTCCCACTCTCCCCTCTCTCCCTCCCTATCCATCTACATCTCTCCCACCATCTCTTTCTCCCCCTCTCCCTCTCGCTCCCTCTCTCCCTCTCTCCCTCTCTCTCCCTCTTTCTCTCCCACTCTCTCTTTCTATCCCACTCCACCCTACCCCTCTCTCTCTCTATGTCTCTCTCACACACACACACTCATCTCTATCTCCTCTAATATAAAGGTATAGGGGAGAGATATAGAATTAGGATAGAGGGTATAGACAAAGAGGGAGAAAATAAATATATTAAGAAAACCATATTTTATATAACATGTGCGCATTTTGAAGAAGTAGAGATGCTACCATTTTAGAAAGAAATAACACACTCGTGTTATAATGTGAGTGTGTTTTGAATTCTACTAAAAATTGTAAAAAAACTCAATATACCCATGATGTCAAGGCCCACAGTCTGCATATTCTCCTGGTTTTGCGCGTGCTCTAACAAAAAGTAACTTTTTGATGATGTGAAGTTTGCAAGCATGTTTTTCACATTCCATCTCCTTTTCCATGATCTTTCTACCACCTTTGCATGAAATAGTAGAGTTTCCATGTTGAAAGACATATAATATCAATTGAAGTTTGAATTCTATTGAAAACTGATATACAATTGAAGTTTGGAAGGGAACAAGATTTTGAACAAGTCAAATTGTTGTGGAGTTTGAAGAAAGAAGAAGCTAAGGCTACATAATTGGGTTGAAATCCTCCATTTGAAAGTCTGGTTTTTTAGGTATGTGAGGTCTTTACACATTTTCTTTCATTATATTATGGTTTTCTTTCATTTTTGTTATTTTGCATATTCTATGTTGATCATTGTTTGTTTTTAATTATAACCTTACATTGTCAATGCACATTTTAAATTGCACAATTATATACACTTGCCAATTACTATTTTAAACCTAATGCAGAGCATCTACCATGATCCACAAATCATCAAGGGTAATTCTAACCCTAACTTAAATTGAAGAAGATCAACCAACAAACTCGGTCATCTTTCAATAAAAATCCTTCAATTTCACTTGATTTCATATTTCCACAAAACATTAGAACTTGGTTTCAACTCTTTGTCAGACTCGAAAATAGATTAACCATCATAAAACTAATTGTAACATAGTATAAAGCTGATTAGAAACTAAAAATCATTCAATTTGTTCATGATTCACTAATTCAAGAACTCAATGCTGCAACTTACATGGCAAAATAACAACAAATCATGGAAGGTAACTACCAACCTTTATCCACTATTTTTCTGAAGATCTCATTGCTTTTTGTGTGTTTCTAGACCTTGTACAAGTTGTACAGGCTTAGTAATGGTGTGAAATTGATATTATTCCATAAAGGAATGTTCCTACTTTCATTTGGCTCCCTTTGAAGAGGTTTTAATTGAACTTTGTGCTTGGAATTCATAAATTTCTAGAAATCGGGTTCTTGGACAGTCAAGGGTTTGAGTGAAATTTAATGTATTAGATGGCATCCCACCTATTGTGATCTTTGTGACTCAGTTGAGTGACCATGTAGGATGTACTTAGGATTTTATTAGGAGTAGAGAAGAACAAGTTTAAAGTTTCCTCATGAATGATACTGGTTTAAGGGGAAATACCCTATTTTCTCATAGAAAACAATGGTGTAGACCTAAGAAAGAGGGGTGCACTATTTCCAGAGGGTAGATGAGGGTTCCTTAAGCTTGGGGGGGCCTATACAGAGGTTTCTGGGTGGTTGATTTGAATTGGGAAGTTCTTAAAGGTAAAGTTTCAGTAAGGAGGCCTAAAAACCCTTGTTTCCTAGGTTCTAGAGAGGGTTTTGATTTTTTTTTATGGAATGAGTACTTGGGGTCCTCAAACCTTGATAATTGTTAGTTTTGAAACCTAAGACAATTTTTTTTGGTCATGGAGGTCTGGTGGTGGGTTCTTGAGGGGGTCCCTTTTTAAAATTGGCTAATTTGGGCCGTAAAACAGTGAAATTTGTCATTTTGAGGAAAGTGTCTTAAAAGAGTAATATGTGGATTTTTTATATGTCTCATACCACTGAAATGGATATCTAGATCAATCATTTTTTTGACAAGATTTTTGGGAGGTTTGTGAGAAAAATCTCTAAAACTGGTTTGTGAAGCCTAAAAGGCAATTTTGGGTCAAAAGTGTCTTTTAGAAGTGTTTGTTTGATTTTATTTTTGTATGTGGTTGAATTTAATTATGCTGACATCTTTAAGGTATTGACACTCTTTTCCTACATCAAATTTCAATTTGGAGTCATAATGAAGAGTCATGGTTGATAGGTAACCCTGTTGTCCTGTTGAGTCAATTGAAGGTTGATGTCTTGGTTGGCATATTTTAGAGAAGTTGTGTGAATTTGTATCTTGGGTTCCCACTACTCTACATAAACCTAGTTCTAGGCACACAACATGCATTAGAACCAATGGTGACTTCTTTGGACTATGTTTGACTTCCAATAAGCCTACCTAGCAAAAGGCTTCCCAATTACCCCAAATTTGCAAAGGAAGTACCTTTTAAAGGTGAGGTTTCCACTCAAACACTGAGAATATTCAATGTTAATGATGCCAAACCACCAATTTCATGATTAATTTTCCCACATAAGGTCATTACCCTACTGTCCCAAGAAACCCTCCAAAACATAAGCAAAAATAAAGGTTTTCAAGGATTTCACAACTCTGAGCCTCTCCCATTCCTCCCAAGGGTCCAAACACCTTCCAATACCTCTACAAAAACTTATCAAACACTCACAATTCCATTACACTCATTCTTTTTCAGAATCACCATCATGGTTATTCACTTTCACATAGAAATGTGCTCTGGCCGGCCTAGTGCATCACTCTACCGACCAAACCCATGCTCTTCAAAACTCCCAAACACATTTGAAATGTAAATTATTATGTTACACACCAACCCACTGAATTAAAGATCCATCACAGTGCGTGGATTGGTGAAAATCAATACATTATAGCCTCAAACCCTTACACTGTCAAAATAGGGAAGACTTGGAGAAACGATTGAAAATCTCTTCTAAAATGGTATTAAGACACCAAACCTTATTCAAGTGAAGATAAAGTCATGCATAAATTATCTCCCAAAACTTGAAGTAATCACAACCGTGTATGAGTCTGTACATAGAGAAAGAACACAAGAATTTAACACAGGAACCACGTTGCCCCAACTCAAAACACACTTTAGCATATCAAAACCACTCGAAATATCATGGAAAACTCAAAATTTTAGTATAGGGATTCAAGCCCAACACCCTTTTCATTCAATGGTGCTCCCGCACCATGTATGCTTCCATAATTTGTATACATATATATGACATAAGTTGACATTTTGTATGCTTGTCCATGCTTCCATTTTGAGCCTATCTTGCAATAATGACATGCCACATTAGCACTTTTCTTTAAGGCATTCTGGATTGAGAAAATTCATGTCACCTTTTTCTATGCTAGGTTAACTCTTGTACAAGATGATTGTAAGTATTCTTTTAATGAAGCCTTGAATGACATATATTTTTCAATTAACTTGAATGGATACATTTTTTAGGAACTAATATTTGTCTCATTACCATGCTACAGATAAAATTATCCACCATGCCGAAGAAAAAGATAAAGAGGAAACTAACAGATGAAGAGAATGAAGCCTTCAAAGAAAAGAGGAGAGTTCAAGTGGTGGCATATCGTGAAAAGAAGAATTTGGAAATGATTGATGAAAACAAGCCAATTAAAGAGGAACCTCAACTGTCAAAAAGAGAAAAGGGATTGGTAGCACAAAAGGCATGAATGAGAAAGCATCGTTGTAAGACAGATTCAAATACCATAGTTGGAGACACACCCTCTACGACAAGTGAATATGAAGGGACACCATTAAGAACAAATGAATATGGAGGGAAAACATCTACCACAAGTGAAGATGGACAGACACCATCTATTGCAAGTGAATATGGAGGGACACCATCTACCGCAAGTGAATATTGTTGGACACCATCCAACACATCTCAAGTTGAGAGTACACCATCACTCAGATTTGACATAGAAGGTATGCCATCATCCCCACATGAACCTCAAGGTATGTCTTCTTCTCCACCCTCGATCGAAGGTACAAAATCTAGCCCACCTCAATTAAATATTGATGAAATTCCTAATGTTGAGATGTATGTACCTAGGATAACACCACCTAGAATTTTGCATAGAAAGCCAAGTATTTGATTAATATTGATGATGAGATTTTGCAGCACATGGAAGGTCATATTTCAACTCGCACTTGTAGAAGATATGTTGATAAGATTTGGGAATGATTCTTTGAAATGATAAATGAGACCGCAAGATGACAACTATTTGTTGAAATGATGCGGGTTGTAAAGTATAGGAACATCATGAAGACTCTTGGGTTGAAAACATCGAATGCATCGAGTGAAGACACTATTGTGAAGAATCTAATGGATGCTTATGAGAGTGTGGGTAAGACCTCACACTCAAAGGATAGTGATGTCACCCGACATGTCATTACATCAACTTTGGTAAGCTGTCAAACAAAAAGAGTTCATCTCATTAGAAAGATGAGTGAACAAATGAGAATTAGTAGAAAACCCTTATCAAGAGCCATTCAAAGGTGGTGAAGAATTGAGGGCACTAATTCAAATGAATTATAAGCATTCTCGAGGAGACTGTCACGGAAAGATAAAGAAGTTGTCGAAGCCTCAAGAACACTAATTAAAGAATATTGGAAGAATAACACAAGTCCATCTCCAAATCAAAGGGATGTGGTAAGAAGGAGAATCGGTAGTTGGAATCGTGAGCCACATCCAAAGCATTTTTTTGGATATGACTCAAACCCAATTTTTTCAAAAATTTGAAAATGATTATCCTCAAATTAGTATTTCTCAAATATTTTTTTAAATTCTTAAACCTTTTTATGTCAAGATAAATCACACATGCACTACTTGTTGTTGTAGACTACATATTGAATTTTCTAGCCATTATGATGTTTATCGTTCTATATGTTTAGATTTGCATACTAATGATGTTTTGCAAGGTTGTGGCATAGAAGCCCCACCAAAATATTCAAAAGAGTTATTATCAAAAAAATTATGTGAAATAGAGGATGGCCAAATATTCTACAAGACAACATGCTTGGATGGTTCATGCGAGCATTGCGGTGGCTTCCAACATATGCTAGTATGTCAACATATGGAAAGCATAGATGAGGTGGGACATAAACTAGTAGAGTTTGAGAAGTATAAAAAAATGGAATATGCTACAAAAGATGGGTTTGAATAAAAAAGGTGTGATTTGGTTATTGACAAGATTCTAGTGTACCAGTTTATGTCCATGTTTCATGACAATATATTGTCTGTATGCAATGCATACCGATAGAGCCCGATGGTTGGACACATAATTAAAGCTATGCAAGGAAACCTTTCCAGTTGGAAGCATAGTATCAATGGTTGAATTTGCGGAGAACTACACTCTACAACCACAACGTGAGGTGCACTCATAGTATTACAAATCCACATAGGTTTTGATATTTGTGCACATAGCATTTATTCATGCACTTGATAGTACAAATGACCAAAGGAAGGTATTGAGGGAGTACCACTTTTACATTAGTGATGATCACACACATTATCTAGAGTTTGTGCAAGGTTGCTTCCAGATGTTCTAGAGTGGTTTGGCTCAGAGGGACATATAATATGACTGACATATAATATGGTTTGATAACTGTGCAACACAATTCAAGAACTCGGGCATGTTCTACTGGTTGTGCAAGATGCATGTCATTACAGGTGTTCAACATATGTGGAACTTTTGTGAGGTAAGAAATGGAAAGGGAGAACATGATGGTTTAGGAGCATGCGTGAAAAGAGCATTAGCACAAGAGGAGTTAAAGTATAAAGATAGTGCAAAGTTGACAGATGCAAAATCAATCGTCGAGTGGTGTAATGCTTCAATGGGTCCAGGTAATGAAGGTACATCTTCAGTTCATAGATTTTTTTGGTTGATGGATGATACTAACAATGCACCATATGAAGACTGTTGTACACTAATAGGATTGAGTGAGGTACACTCTTTCCTTAGCTCAAATGTAGGTTCATGGAGTATCGATACACGAAAGATGGCATGCTTTTGTTCTTCATGTACAATGCAAGCCTGGAATGATTGAGTCAGGGGAGCGGGTTGAAAAATGGTTGACAAGTTATCTTAGCCCACTTCACACATATTGCCCTCCGACTACATTGGAATGCACACTTATGGAATCATCGGTCGAATTTGACCACGTATCAGATCTAGTTCAACCAAGTGATATATCTACTTGCTTAGTTGTTAAAATTCCATATCCTTATCTTACTTTGTACTGTATTCTTAATGCTGACTAATTTCAAGAGATTTTTTGCACATATCAATGTAGGGCATGTTTATGCAGTTATTGCAGATGAAGACAATGAAGAGGGAACATACTATTAGTTGTTTCATTGTGTTGAGGCCAAAAATAAATTGGAGGCCCTAGTTATAGATGGAGAAAACATCGAATACCATATAGGCTTAGTTGTGGTTATTGGAACATGGCTTAGAAGGTACCCACATTTGACTGTTAAACATTGGCTATTTTAGGACTTTGACATGCATCATAAGATTTTTCATTACTTGAACCTTGTCATGGCATCCAATGTTAGTTTTACCAAATATGGGGGTATACCTTTGAACAAGACCTCGTGGAAGGTCCGTGAGTCTGACCATGAGGCAATACTTGACACAATAAAGAGTAGAGAAGACCCGGATGGTTCATTGAATTAATTTGTAAGTATATGCACTTTGGTTCTTATTAATTTATACTTGTATGTACATTAATTTGTTTGATGCCAATTCTATCATCTTATTTTATTTTTCCTATTTGTAAGTAACATACTATATAGTGATTGGTGTCCTCTTGAAAAAAATGCAGATATATGAGCCATCCAAGAGAGTGTCAGCCAAAAAGCAATGCAACATCCTTATTTTGATGATCTTGACAAATCTCAATCATGATTTTAAGCCATTAGAAAAGTGTGTGAAAAGCTTGGTGAGGGAATTTCAAGTTATTCATTTGAAGTTAACCTTATCATGAGCAACTATGATGTAGACATTATAAGAGCATCTGAAATTTCAACTTACACTATTCATGAGAGGTGTTGTGTGCAATAGGTATGTTGGAATTCCCAGTGAAGATCAGGAATGACTAAGTTGTGATACCTACATGCCGATCTGTAAGTGTCTTCCATCTATTTTTATTTCATTTCCATTTTGGATTCTCTTTCTTTTTCTCTTTTACTTTGTGTATTTGTAAGTAAACTACTAAAAATTGATTGATCTCTCATTACAGAAAATGCTGATTTATGAGCCATCAAAGAGAATCTCAACCAAAAAATCAATGCAACATCCTTATTTTGATGATCTTGAAAAATCTCAATTTTGATTTCAATCCATTATAAAAAATCATGTGAAGCTTAGCGAGGGAATCTCAAGTTACTCAATTGAAGTTAACCTCATAATGAGCACCTATGATGTAGACATTTAAAGAGAATCTCAAATATATGAGTGACATTGTAAAAGATCTATGAGAATAAAGTACCTAAGGAATTGTAATGAGATTTACTTACATAATGAGATTTACTCAAATACTATAATTTTGGAGTTCATGTTTGGTGCAGTAGCACCTTGTTCTGTAAATGCCTTTAATAGACAAATTTGCAAAATTTGAATTTTGAAATGTAAACAATGTGAAAAAGGTCATGTAAAGGTCATATGTAATGTATTCAAAGTCTCAAAGAGGTCATTAGGTGATTAGAGAAGTGATATAAATCATGTAAGGTCAAGCAAAACAAAGATCTTTTGTATTCTTTAATATTTACAATCAATAAAGTCCCTATTTTAGTGATTTTATGAGTTTTTCTAGTTGTTCATTAACTTGTACGACCTATATAGTAGTTTAAGGACTTGAATATTGTTGTTTAAGGTATAATAGTGAAGTATCTTTCATTTGAATCTATTTAGGAAGGTATCCATTGAGTTTATCATTAGTTTGAACTGATTTTTCTCAACTCAGTATGTAAACGAATAATGACTACTCCACAGAATTTGATAGTTTAGATCAATGTCTAGTAAGTTATTATTAGGATGTTTTAGGTGTGTGTGTGTGTTTATTTGTGTACGGTAATTCAAGAAACAAAGGTGGAGTTGCTACTAAAGGGTTTTATTATGAATTTTCAAGTGAAAAGAGTGGCTCCAAGTGGTGTTTAGAGGAAATATTCTCAAATGACTTCACAAAAAATTGACTGATCTAGATAGCTATTATTGAGTTACAACACATACTTCAAAATCAACAGTGACTATCTTGGAACATGTGCATCAAAAATGACCTTCATTGTCCTCATTAGGCTAAATAGGCCTAATTTACAAAGGAACATACCTTTAAACATTCAAGAACCCCCTTAACTTATTGGGGCATAAATTATCATGTAGCCAAACCCTCAGATCTGCAATTTGTCTCAAGACAAACTCACTCCACCATGCCAAACCAAAACCCTTATTTTATTCTAGTATAAGGACTTAGGTTTATTGAAAGGAATGGTTCCACACCTTACTATAACATGCCACCACCTCAAACCTTCTTAAAATCACCTGAAAAAACTCAAAAGACAATCACCCAACCTCTACATGCAATATTTTATCAAACCCTAGGGTGAAACCTCATTTTTCATGCCCTTTTCCATCAAAATCTATAGGGGAAGAAACACAAACCCCATAAAACTTATTCCTTTTCCCTTAGAAATTTCTCATCTAATCCTATAGGATTGTGTTGGTCCCCTCTACAAAAACGTCTCTTGGTTTTGGCTATCTCGGAGTGGTTTTCCCGTGGCGGCGGATTTTCACTTGATGGAAAAAATGTCAAATTCAAGTTGTGAAAAGTTGCAAAGTGGTGCAACTTTCGCTCTGCAATTGTGTGACCAAGTGGACTATTCCAATGCATCTGAATAGGTATTTTTACACTAGGCATGGTCCTATATTGCACCAAAACACGCAGAATCGCTCCGAGCTACGTTCCACCGGATCGATCCCTTAAGGGTCCAAAGTGCAAAATGGCTGCAAACTTTAGCATGTTATTACTTGTATATCGTGAAACTTAGAAAATTCTCATCTAATCCTTCAAGATTTCTTTGGGGCCCTCTACAAAAGCCTCTCTTAGTTTTGGCTATCTCATAGTATTTTTCTCGTGGCGGTGAATTTTCACTTGATAGAAAAAATGTCAAATGCAAGCAGTACAAAGTTGCAAAGTGGTGCAAATTTCGTTTCTGCAACTTGTGTGACCAAGTAGATTGTTCCAACATGTTCAAATAGGTATTTTTACACTAGGAATGGTCCTCTTTTGCACCAAAACATGCAGAATGGCTTCGAGCTACGTTCCACCGGATCGATCCCATAAGGGTCCAAAGTGCAAAATGACTTCAAACTTAATCATGCTATTAATTGGATACCGTGATTCTTAGAAGCTTATTGTCTAATCCTACAAGATTGTGTTGGGTCCCTCTAGAAAATTCTCTCTCGGTTTCGGCTATCTTGGAGTGGTTTTCCCGTGGCGGCGGATTTTCACTTGATGGAAAAAGTGTCAAATTCAAGCTATGCAAAGTTGCGAAGTGGTGCACCTTTCGCTCTACAACTCGTGTGGAAAAGTGGACTATTCCAAAATATTTGAATAGGTATTTTTATGCTAGGCATGGTCCTCTTTCACACTGAAACATACGGAATCGCTCTGAGCTATGCTCCACCAGATCGATCTCTTAAGGGTCCAAAGTGCAAAATGGCTGAAAATTTCAATGTGCAATTAATCGGATACCATGATGCTTAGAAAATTATCATCTAATCCTATAGGATTGTGTTCCACCCCTCTACAAAAACCTCTCTCGTGTTTGGCTATCTCAGAGTGGTTTTCCCATGGCGACAGATTTTCACTTGATGGAAAAAGTGTCAAATTCAAGTTGTGCAAAGTTGCAAAGTGGTGCAAATTTTTCTCTGCAACTCGTGTGACCAAACTAACTACTCCAATGCATCTAAATAGGTATTTTAATGCTAGGCATGGTCCTATTTTGCACCGAAACACGTGGAATCAATCTGAGCTACGTTCCACCGAATCGATCTCTTAAGGGTCCAAAGTACAAAATGGCTACAAAATTCAACATGCTATTACTTGGATACCGTGACATTTAGAAAATTCTTGTTTGATATTATAGGATCGCATTGGAAACCTCTACAAAAAACTCTGTTAGTTTTGGCTATTTTAGAGTGGTTTTTCCGTGGCGGTGGATTTTCACTTGATGGAAAAAGCATCAAATGCAAGCAGTGCAAAGTTGCAAAGTGGTGCAAATTTTATTTTGCAACTCGTGTGACCAAGCAGACTATTCCAATGCATTTGAATAGGTATGTTAATTCTAGGAATGGTCCTATTTTGCACCCAAACATGCAGAATCACTCTGAGCTACGTTCCACTGGATCGATCCCTTAAGGGTCCAAAGTGCAAAATGGCTGCAAACTTCAACATGCTATTAGTTAGATACCATGATACTTAGAAACTTATTATCTAATCCAACAGGATCATGTTGGGCCCCTCTACAAAAACCTCTCTTGGTTTTGGCTATCTTAGAGTGGTTTACCCATGGCGGCGGATTTTCACTTGATGGAAAAAGTGTCAAATTCAAGCTGTGCAAAGTTGCAAAGTGGTGCACCTTTCACTTTGCAACTTGTGTGACCAAGTAGACTATTCCAACGGATCCAAATAGGTATGTTTACACTAGGAATGGTCCTATTTTTCACTGAAACATGTGGAATCGCTTTGAGCTACATTCTACCAGATCGATCCCTTAAGGGTCCAAAGTGCAAAATGGTTGAAAACTTCAACATGCTATTACTCAGATAACATGATGATTAGAAACTTCTCGTCTAATCCTATAGGATTGCATTGGGCCCCTCTACAAAAACCTCTCTCAATTTTGTCTATCTTGGAGTGGTTTTCTCATGGTGGCAGATTTTCACTTGATGGAAAAAGTGTCAAATTCAAGTTGTGCAAAGTTACAAAGTGGTGCAACTTTCGTTTTGCAATTTGTGTGACCAAACTAATTGCTCCAATGCATCTCAATAGGTAGGTTTATGCTAGCCATGGTCCTCTTTTGCAGCCAAACATGTGGAATTGATCTGACTTGCATTCAACTGAATTGATCCCTTATGATGGCATGCAAAACAATGGAAAAGAGAAACATACAAATGACGATTGAGAAGTCTGAGTATTCCACACAAAAAGTGTATGATCATTGGTGCAGAGCACCTTGTTCCTCCATTTGATGAAGAATGTTTATTTCAATGGTTTTATTGATTATCTGATGGTGAATAGGTTGGTCAATAGGTTGTTGTGGGTATTTTGAGCATGCTTTGTCTTGAATAAGGTCAATTAAGACCATTAGCTATGTTTTAGGGTGACTTTTGGGTCTAGTGATAAAAAATGTGAAAATTTCAATCTTGCACTAGAAGTTGTCTTTGTAGCCTTTGAAGGCAAATTTGTGAATTTGTATATGAGTGTGAAAGAATGGAGTTTTGTTGATGTAATAATGCTATTTGTAAGTCATTTTTGTGGGTTTAGAGGTCATTAGATGAAGTCATTAGGTTGGAGGAGTCTAAAGTTGCAAATTTGTAAGTTGCTTAAAGAAACAAATTTGAAATGCAATGGTTACTTGTTTTGAAATTTGGTTTTTAGTTAGTTGAGGGCGTGGATCAGTTAGAGAAGAGTGTAAAACACTATACAAAGCCTTCAGAGGCTCGAATGGAGGTTGTTGATGAAATTTTGGAGAAGATCTAATAAGAATTATTCACATTGTTCTTTGTTTTTCAGATTTTTGACACAAACTTGCTGATCCCATATTGGGTATGACCTGCAACTTTCTTGTATGGTCCCAAGGCTGACATGGATTGAAAGAGGGCTGAGTTGGATTTATTTTGGTGGTGGTTTGGTGCAAAACCATAAAGGAATATGAGAGTTCTTATCGTTGAGTCAAGTGAATGTTGGAGTCTTAGTGGGCATATTTGAGAGAAGCTGTGTCAAATCACAACTTGGTTGAGCGACTTTGCATCAACAATGGTGCTTTGCAATTCGAAGAGTGATTGAGAGTGTGTTGATTTGTTAAATAGACCTATTTAGGGGTCTAGGATAATGTTGAGTCCATTTTTTATTTGTATTATAAATTATAACTTGCTTTCTCCCGAGTCCATTTTGTATACAAGAAATAATATTGCAAAAAGTTGACATATAAATATTTCGATGGTGACGCATCAGGAACATATTGGAATCTTTTTATGAATCATTTCATGAAATACCAATTGAAAACATGTTTTCTTCTTTTAGATAAAGTTGTTTAGCATCAATCAATTAATACTCAAGACAAACCATGAAGGACAACAATGATCAATGCTAGGGATAACCAATTAATAATTATACATGTGAATAAGGCAAGCATGTACATGTCAATAAGGGAAGCACAAGTACTCAAAAAAACGTAAGCCTCAAGAAGTATACACACAAATACATAGTATACACAAATTAATACAAAGTATATGCACAAATACAAGGTATACGCATGAAAACATGTAAGCCACAAAGTATACATTCAAACACATGTAAGTCACAAAGTATAAAAGTATACACTTGAATACATGTAACTCATATCTATTGAACCATCAATTTAAAATGCAAATATGGACACCATCGATAAAAGATATTTGTATTAACCAAATAGCCATGTAGGCATACATCAATATATGTCGATATAAGTATGAAATATATATACAAAATAGCCATATAAGATTACGAGAATGCCATATAGGCATACAATGTCAAATATGTCAAATACAAAATATGTAAAAAATTGCCATGTAGGCATACAAAAAAGAGCTCTAGAATCAAAAGTCATTGCTCTTCATGCTCTGCAAATAAAATATTTCCCTTTTCTTTTCGATTGGATGGCAATAGGTATGTCACTCATTTCTGCTATGCTCGAGGAGTGCTCCTACTCCTCCTAATGTTTAGTTCATGGTGAAGTTTTAATTGTTACAATAAGAAGTAAAGACATGAATAAATAAAAATTACATTATAAAAAATGATATATTTGACAAAATAATCACTTACCGCCATCTCATGATCACTCTCCATGAGGGATATATTCTCACACCCATGCTCTTGCATGCTCAAGCCCTGTATAAACCATGCAAATAGAAATTAAACTACGTGAATCAATAATGGTTTGATTTTTTACTAACTAACATCTATAACAAAAAATGTAAATGTAAATTTACTAATTTGCCTCATACCTCCCCTGTCAGAGTCATCGAGGATTGTATAGAAGATGAAACACCAATCTCCATTTCCCTTGTCATATTTAGAAGTGTTTTGGCTTGCAACATCTAAAAATAAAACAAGAAATTATTCAACATAATCAACGATGTGCATATAAAATACACAAGTCTATTAAGTACAATTCATTAGTTAAACTCTTTATTCTATTACCTTCGTGTAGGTTTGAGTATATCCACCACCACTAGGAAGAGTTCCATCGAAACCTCCAATATTAGTCTGTTCAACATCCAAAATCATATATTAAATTACCATTCGTAAAACAATGCTATTAACATGCAATAAATTTATAATTGTTTACTAGTTACATACCCCAGCGATAGGTGTACTTCAGAAATAAGTAGGTGGGCGACCGGTGTATCCAGTCTCAACACTATGACCCTGCAATTTTATTAAAATCATAAAACATTTTTAGTTAATCTTGCATTTCAAAATTGAAATTTAATAAATTAAATTCAATGAACATGCACTAACTTTTACCTAACTATCAATGCCATATGCCTCATGCAAAATGCCAGTTGCCCTCTCCATCTCCATAGCTACAAATGAATACTGCGTAGAAGTCTCTTGAGTGTTAGTGGGGTGATATGAACAAGTAGCCCCATAAGATTGACACACATGTGTTCAAAGGCCACCACTCGAAGACTCCCCTGGATGGTGCTATAGAATAGGGCTAGTACGATGGATGACACTCTGGGTAAAAGTGTTAATCACCTATAATGTCTCTACGTCAACACTTTCCTTCACAATGGAAGGCATAAAAATGTGCTCACGAGGTGGCCTAGTGAGAGATTATCTACCTTTCCACATGAGATCATCTACCTTTCCACGTAGGATCCGAATGTGCACCGGGTCTATCCTGAGCTGACCCCTCACCTCTCCCCTGGAAATCTCTCATATAAAAATAATTTGGGATTTTGTTCAATATTAGTTCATTGTATAGTTTCCTAAGGAAATATTGCAGGACCTCACAATTGTTGCATGGTGGGTAATCGAAGACCATGTACCACCTATCATAAAACTAGTCCTTAATCTATTGGTGTTGGCATCAATGGATAGGAAACTTCTTCACATTGAGGGTAAGATTTTGATTTGTGTGTGGGTTAGTGAATAATGAGCACAAATCACCTTTTTTATTTTTTAAATCCTTTACATCTTTGTATGACAGTTTATTTGCATAATAATCCCTAGCCGCTTGCCTCCTATCTTGCCATCCAGTTATTTGTTTGCTAATTGAATCTACATTTTTAAAAATATCTTTCAATGAATTTGCCAAGGTCATTATTTCTGTGGTTGAACCATTTGGATCACTCAACCTATTGATCAAATCCTCAATTTTATTTTTTTTGTTCTCAATTTCACTCATTAAATTTTGTTGAGTGCTAGGAGGGGGTTGAGTGATTGGTGGAGGAGGTTGTTGTTGTGGTTGATTTTAAGAAAAATATATATCGAATTCGACCTAAAACTAACAAATTCAACCTAAAACTAACTAATTCAAAACATAAACCATAGAATCCTTACCTCTCACACCTCCTCATCGTCGTGGCACCATCATTGTGAAGAAATAGTAATTGTTGGTGAATAAATTTTCTGAATTTCTCCTCCTAGAACGTGAGCACAAAATATGGGGGTTTTGGCTGCAACTAGAAGAAAAAAACAGTCAAAATAAGAATGACAAGTTTTCTCTTTTTTTTTTTTGCTTTTAACAAGCAATAACGCTAGCGCGTTATAATGTGCTCACATTATTGACTTGTTGTTTCCGAGCCTCAGGCTCGACACAACAAGCCATAACGCAAGTGCGTTATGACTATACAATTTTTTTTTAAAGGTGTCCAGGAAATGGCTACCCATTTCCATGCACTCGCCCTAATGCAAGATTTTGAAACAGTAGATGCAAATTAACTAGTGAAAAACCTAATGAAAAATTAATGCAGGCTAGATCTAAGATGATAATGCACTCAAAATTAGAAATGATGTGTTCTACAATGCAGGTTCACCAAAATGTAAGATAGAAAATTGTCGTCACCATGGTTTAGGACATAGGACAACAATATTTTATACTCCACACTCAAGGAAATCTTAGAGATCTCAATCCTATGAAGAAAGGGGAGATAGATCTAACAATAGGGTTGTCCTAGGGTTTGATTGTAAACTAATGAGGGGTTCACCACCAAGCTAGGGCTTGGAAAGACTAATGAAATGTAAGATGTAATGCCTAACCCTAATATGATGCAAACTTGAACTAAATGACCTAAAAATGCATGAAAATCAAAACAAAAAGTTACAAGATAAAATGTGTGCACCTGAGAATCTAAAGAAGGATGAATGAATCTTTGAAACATGGAAAATCCTAAATTTTTGGCCTAATAGGACTCATATTCTAGTCTAGGTGTGTTAATCCGGTTAGGGTTTTCTAGAACTCCAAAATTTGAATTTTCTCTTCAATATCTTCTCCTTTTTGCCACTCTTTATTTTCAGATTTGAAACTCTGATTTCAGACCTGTAGATGAATTTTTATGAAGATAGCAACCTTGAAAATGAGGGGAACTCCAACAACTTCCTTCAAGCTTGTAACCTAATCTTCAAAGATTATTCAAGCTCCAAGACACCTAGATCTGAAATTAAACATGTATAGAAAGAAAAACTTGTTGATTTGTTAGTGAATAGGGGTTTTCCTTGGTAAAACCCCTTTGAGGTAATTAAGCCAAATTATGAAATAATGAAATAAGGACATGAAACTGTATAGGAGAGAATTTGCACCCCTCATGGAAATTCTCCTTTTACACATCCTCACCTTAGGAAACCAAATCTGAAGGAAAAATTCCACATTAGTTGATCGCTTGCCTTCCACTTGGCATCTATCATTTATGTCGGTAGAAGAATATTTGTCAGGGATGTTCACGCGACATGCAGACATCTGTGCAACACACTTATGTCCCTGATGGATTATTGTGTTTGAAGTTGGCAGAGGTGTTACACTTACGATTGGGGTCAATTTGTAATGCTCCTCTTTGACAAACCAACCCCAAAAAATGATAGATGCTCCCCTCTTCTCCTTCAAATTCATCCCTTTCTCATTCAACTCAGATCTTTTTGGAAATTGTTGGTGTAATTAATTATTTTGTACCTTGTCCTAGGTCATAATTACACCTTAGTTAAGTTTACTTAGGGACCACATATGAGTTGTTGGAGAATTTCCACCTTTGGTGGACTTATCTTCTTATTACTTTATCACCTCCACCTTTCATGGACATATCATGTGATTAGGTTTCCACCATTTGTGGGTGATCCACTATTTGTGGTGGTTATCACATTATCACTTTCCACTTTAGGTGGAGTGATAGCTTTTCATTGTTGTCTCATGTCATAATATTACGACACTTGTCATAATCTTATGCACTCCTATATTCTCACCTTAGCTATATAACCAAGGGGTCTCTACTACATTTGTACACACACACACACACACATTGAATCATTTTCATTATCATTGACATTGAATATAGTTTATTCTTGTCACATTATTTTCTCTCTTCTTTGTGCTTTCCATTTGGTCCATAGATCTTGGCATCCATAGCCAATTCTAACATGGTATTAGAGCATGTTTGATTCTATCAGAAATCTATAAGAAATAGTTTGGCATTCTCTTAGGACTTCCAGTATTCTCTTCATCGTCAAGCAACACTCCAACACTCCATTGCAGAAACAACACTCTGTCAACTCCATAAAGCAAGTGTGAAGCAAGTCATTGTAGCATGGGCTTGAGGTTTTGTAACACCTCCCTTCATCACAGTCGAGGCTATGGTGATTTTTCAAGGCTCCTTTCTCCTCCATTGGCTAGTGCACTCTTGGTGAGGTGGTAACATTTTGCTCCTCTCATTTATTATTTGGTTGAGTAGCTATTTATTATTTTGTAGTGTTATTTGTGTACTATCTTTCTTTACTTATTTATCATACATTTCTCCCTTGTTGCTATTTGGCTATCTGTGGAGGTGGAAACACGAAAATGAGGATCTGACTGAGGCAGACCCCTATATAGCCCCAACAAATTTTCCCTCTTTCTTGTGTGCAGGTGGATGTGCTTTTTGGAGCTAGCTGGTGAACTGGCATCTTGGTGAGATCCTCTTCATTATCTTAGCTCTCATATATTTACTTAATCATATCCATTTGTATCTTTTCTACTTTGTAATTTTTTTTTGTTTCTTTAGAAGTCAATAGCTAGGTCATCAGCTTGTTTTCTAATAGTTCGTACTATATTTTTGGTCCTCTGGTCGTACGAATGCCAACACACCTAATAGATGCCAGTGTGACATGATGTTGTCCCAGAATCACACTTTCTCCTTGGGCAGAGAGCTACCTAAGGTATAGTGTTGAACCCAAAAACTAACTTGCTTAGCGCCAAATTAGATTTCGGGTCTACAGAGTGATTGAAGGATCTTATAGTCCTCATCATTCTTATCCCCTATTTCAAAAAATCCATTTAGAGTGAGTTAAGTTAGGGAAGCCTTCCGCTATTTTCTCTCCATGACCTGGGGCCTTGAATGTGGTTGGTCCCCCTCTCTTAAAGTTTTGGTGAACCCGACATGAACCATTTTCGTTATGTTTTGTGATACTAAAATTTCCTTTCCTCCTATTCTAAGAGTGTTGTAGGTGTGAGTGTTGTGAGGCTCTAGCCTAGAAACCCAACCTGTGACCCCTAGTACGGGTAGTTGGAAGGTCTCATAATTGTTGGACAATGAAACTTTTATTGGCTCACTATCCTATCCTATAACCTTTGAGGGGCTCTGTGAATGTATCGTTTGGTGTGGGTGATGGCCTCTTTTTTGCATCAACGTATCCCCTCTAAGCAACCTATGAGTGGTGGTCCAAGTATAACCTTCACCTCACAAGACTTATCGATGGGCTTCAATAGAGAAGCATCTCCTCTTTATATCCTTGTGCGGCGGATCAATGGGTACATTGTAGTGGGTGTTCTTGTTGACCCAATGTCTCAGGTGAACATCATAACCGAGGAGATTATGTTAATTAACTTCCTGCACAAAGATGGGTACAACACACCTATGAGAAAAATTTGTATGCATAATGAACTTTCCATGCCTCCCTTGGGTAGTATTGTGTTGTCGGTCCTTGTCGGACCTAAGTCCGTGAACCTGTTGTTTGATATAATCCCAGGGTCTGAAATCTTCAAAGTGAAGCTGAGTATCCCTCGATTAGTAGCTATGGACATAGTTCCCTTGGTTATGCAAAAATTCTTGAAGGTCATTCATGGGGTGTCGGTGCATGTGATTCACGACACTGTTTTAAACCACCAATCACATGTGATAGCTACTCCTTAGATTACTTTTGGCCTGCACCTGTTGGTCCTCTTCCACCAAAGAAAGACCTCTTATACTAGACATATCAGAAGTACAAGAATGGGTGCCTAACACCAAATATTAGGTACCCTCCATCGCCTTATGTTGTTTCACATAGGGCTTGCCTAAAAGCTAACAGTGATGGTGCCAAGGCCTATAGAAGAGAAGCGGTCTCAAGATCCTCCTTCTTCCTCTTCCACTATTAATCTTGACGCTCCTTCTTGCCCTGTTGTGGCATCGTTAGATTTTGTTTTGCTCTTGCAAGAGAATCCTATGGTTCCCGCTTGGAAAAATCCTAAGCATCTTGCATTTGAGCTTCTTGTCTTTCCCACAGAGCCTAGGCCCATTCAGTATAGAAAAAAGAATGTCTTAGCCCCTATGGCCTCCCACTTCTTATGCTCCTAAGAAAGTAAATGGGAAGAGGCCCAATGTCGAGGTGTTAGAGATGATTAACCCCACTATTTCTCAACCTTCTCCTCTACTCCCATCCAGGAGTCTGTCCCTCCACTGGAAACAATTGTGGTAGACACTCCCATGGCTGAGAAAGAGCCTTCTATCCCTTCACAACTTCTGATCTCTAGCTCAAAGAGTCACATAAACCGCCTTGCATGTGATTGCAAGCATCGGCGAAAGGCTCTCACAGTTGAGCAGGCCACCTTGTAGAGAAAGGATGAGGAGATGACCATCCCTACTTCAAGGCCTCCTACTGTGTCCTCTCTCCTCCCCTCTACTTTCATTCAACCAAACTCTATACCCCTCCTGGATCCTATTGTGAGTGTGTTTGACTCTAAAAGGGTGCATGTATTCATTGATCCTTTAGCTAAGTTTCTCTTGCTAATATCCCTTTCGTACATCCCTCCTTTTTTGAAACCCATGATTATGTCAAACACTTCGGTGGTATCCACTACAGTTTTCTCCCCCTCCTCTTCCTTTGTGCCTCTTGCCTTGTCTGTGGGGATTTCACACCCCCAAAAAGAGTAGGAGGTAGAGCTTGGTCCTTCTAGTGATAGATAACGCAAGAGGTGCCCACCCTCTCTGAAGGGTGGTCCTGTGCTGACTTGTTCCATCCTAGTAACGAAACTAGTCCCGACTTCCCCCGAGTTCATCACTGCTCCCGAATCACTCAGTGAGCCTAGTGGTGAATCTCGAGCATAACCCTCTCCATCCATTGAGGTACAACATGGTACTCTAATAAAGTGTATGTTTAACTCTCTAGATGAAGTTCCATCCTTGTCAACAATTTTCATGAAATCGATGACCCTAGCTCAACAAGAGCTTAGCAGAGGAGACCTTACGAGGGATTCTTCCTTAGCCCTTTTTGTGAGAGGGTCAGAAGATCCTCCCCTTAATATTCTACCACTTCAAGCTCATCCTCCTTCCCCTTATGATGATCTAGAGTGGGAAGTAGACAACCTCTTAGTCGATCAGTGTTAAGGGGAGGCCCCTTCTTTATCTTTAGATTAGATGTGTGTGTGTATTGTGATGTGTTCCCCCATGATCATGCTATGCGGTTCTAGATGAACCTTATCACCCTTGTTGGTGCTTGGGTACAAATGTTATTTTTTGTTTCATAAACCTTCTTCTATTTGTATCATCATTCTTCCATCTTTGTGATTGAATTTTGGAAAATTGGGTACAATGAAAAGCATTGGGGGAATTTAGGCTCCCCTTCCATGTTGACCCAATTTTTTATTTTTACTTTGTCTTCTCATGCATTCTTCACATGGTCTGATATAGTACGGGGTTGATGAAAGTTCATTTATATAAAACTATTATACATATATATATATATATATTTATGAGCAACTTTTATCTTGAAATAATAGATCACCCCTGTGTTTCTTGTTTGTTAACTTGCTTTCTCTCTTTTTTCACTCTTTTTCTCCTTCTCTCTTCTTTTCTTGAGTTTTCCCTCTCATGTGCGACAATGCCTTCTCTATAACAGTTCAATTTTGAGAAAATGAATTCGTTTCCAACAAATATTTTCTTGAGAATATTCGTAAACCTTTTTGGAAAATTGCATTCTCATCTTGGACCCTAACAGAATGTGTTTCCTTCATCATGGGTTCATAAAGAAAGAACTGGAGAAATTTCATTTGAGGTGGAAGCAACTTTTACCTTCCCCTCACAAGGGGGCACTTTATTCCTTTCAAATTCCTTAATGAAGTGAACATCTTTCGAAGGGATTCCTTAATGATGAATTGATTTGAGAAGAAAAATCTTTCCTGCACTTTCCAATAGTGTGTCCCTTGAGTGGACCTCATCTTTATGCTAATTTCTTGAGGGACCCCCTTGAAAGCTTCATAATTTATCAACAGTTTGCATGACTATCCAATTGAATGAATGTGTGGATGCTTTGTTCTTGACATGCTTTATCTGTGGGTAGACATGTCACTTTGTAGGTGCACCTGTAAAGCCGATTTCCAAATTCGACTCTGTGGAGTCTTTTTCCTTTGGGTTTCCTCCATGTGAGAGATCTTAGGGGATACCTCATTGTAGGTTTGCAGATCTATAAGGTGCTCTTTTCTTTGGGTTTCCTCCATGCAAGATATCTTGGTGGAGACCTCCTTACAAGTCTACGGCCTACAAGGTTCTTTCATCTGGGTTTCCTTCATGTGAGAGATCTTGATGGATACCATCTTGTAGGTCTGTGGGTCTGTAAGGTGCATACTTCAGGGGGCTTCCTTCATGTGAGAGATCTTGGGGATTTCCTCCTTGTAGGTCTATAGGCATGTGAGACGCTTACTTCTTTGGGTTTCCTTCATGTGAGAGATCTTGGGGGATACCTTTTTGTAGGTCTGTGGGCCTAAAAGGAACTTTCATCCTATGAGATTTGTGCATCGTTGGTCTAAGGGCCTTCGGTGTACTTTGTGTAGCTTCATAGTTTTGTGGGGCTATGGAGTCCTTTGTTCTTCCCTACACTTTCGATCTTGCCAGATCCTACTCTACTTCCTCAATGGTTTAGGTATACATTTCTAACCCTACCTACTCCTTGATCTACTTTACCAAAGCACCCATTAGTATTCATTCTCGCTAAAGTGGGGGAAAAATGTATAGGAGCGAATTTTCACCCCTCATGTAAATTCCCATTTTACACATCCTCACCTTAGAAAACCAAATCCAAAGGCAAAATTCAACATTAGCTTACCGCTTGCCTTCCACTTGGCATTAGTCATTTGTGTTGGTAGAAGAATATTTGTCGGGGACGCTCGTGCAACTAACTTACGTCCCTGATAGATTCACACATATGAAGTTGGAAGAGGCATTGCACTTTTGATTGGGGTAGATTTGTAACATCCCTATTCGACCAATCGACCCCGAAAATGATATATTCTCCCCTCTTCTCCTTCAAATTCATCCCTTTTTCATTCAACTCAGATATTTTGGGCAATCTCTAAGAAACAGATTGGCATTCTCTTAGCACTTCCAAAATTCTCTTCATCCTCAAGCAACACTCTAACACTTTATTGCAGCAACAAAACTCCATCAACTTTGTAAAGAAAGTGTGAAGCAAGCTATTGCAGCGTGGGCTTGAGGTTTTTCAACACCTCCCTTCATCGTAGTCGAGATTGTGGTGATTGTTCAAGCCTTCTTTCTCCTCAATTGGCTAGTGAGGTCTTGGTGGAGGTGGTAACATTTTGCTCATCTCCTTTATGATTTGGTTGGGTAGCTATTTACTATTTTGTAGTGTTATTTGTGTACTATCTTTCTTTACTTATTTATTATACATTTCCCCCTCATTTCTATTTGGTTGTTCATGGAGGTGGAAACACCAAAATGGGGGTCCAATTGAGGCATACCCCTATACGACCCCAAAAATTTTCCCCTCTTTCTTATGTGCAAGTGGACATTATTTTTAGAGCTAGTTGGTAAATTGGTGTCTTGGTGAGATCCTCTTTGTTATCTTAGCTCTCATATATTTACTTTATCATATCTATTTGTATCTTTTCTACTTTTTAATTCTATTTTGTTCCTTTAGAAGTGACTAGCTAGGCCATCAACTTATTTTATGATGGTTCGTACTGTATTTTTGGTCCTCTATTCATACAGATGCCAACACACCTGAGAGACGCCAGCGTTCCATGCTTTCATCCCAAAACCGCACTTTCATCCTTGGGCAAAGAGTTACTTGAGCTACAGTGCTAAACCCAAAAAACTAGCTCACCTAGCCCCAAATTTGTTTTTGGGTTTGCAGAGTGATTGAAGGATCTTATAGTCCTCATCATTCTCATCCCCTATTTCAAAATATCCCTTTAGAGTGAGGTAAGTTAGGGTAGCCTTCCACTCTTGTCTCTTTGTGACCTGGGGTCTTGAATGTGGTTGGTCCCCCTCTCTTAGAGAAACATGAAACATGGAACATGAACATGAACATGTACAATGATACCTTGAATGATGTCTTGTAAATCAACAATCTAACATGAAATGGCCATAAAGGACGTAGATCTAGATCTTGAGATATGTGTAGAACAATTCTTGACCTTGGATCTTGAATGCAACATCACAACACTAGCTCAATAACATTCTTGATGCTTGATATCCTTGACATGATGATGGGTCTTGAATTGTTGCAACAAATGATGAAGAATCTACCCTTCAATGCCTTAGAAATGATCTTTAATGCTCTCTTAATGATCTTGTAAAGTCTTGGAATGCTTAAATCTTGAGTTCTTGACTTGATATCATGAATTATTAATGAAATAATTATTTGATAGATCATTTATAGATAAAATCCATCTAATATCCTATTTATTAGATCCCACAAGCCAACATTCATGAAATTTGAATTTAAAACCCTGATTTGTCGCTCAAAACCCTAAAAAGGGGCCAAATGGGACTTATACACCACACCTAGCATATGGGTCCTACTTGGGTGGGATTTATACACCCATGGTGGCGTATGGGTCCCATAGGGCCTTTTAGGTGGCAAAAGTTTCAAGGTGTTAAGAAATTAAGTTTATATGATGTCAATGTAAGGATTTTGGTTAAAATATACCTTGGGATGCGTAATATAGGGTCTTAGGGGCATATTAATGATTATATAAAGGTAATAAATGCAAGAGGGCCCAAAATTCAATGTGAAAGTGTAAATAAATATACTTAACAACATCAAATTAAGGAAAAAATAGGCCTATTTAGCTTAAAAGGGCCCTAAATCCAATGTGAATGTGTAGAACACATTACAACACTATATTAAGGCACCATGAGATACACGGGCCCTAAATTTACTGTGAAGGTGTGAATGAATACACTTTACAACATTAAATCAAGGGAAAGTTAGGTTTATTTAGCTTGGAAGGGCCCTAAATCCAATATGAATGTGTAAAACACACTACAACACTAGATCAAGGCCACATTAAGTCCACTTTATTATTAATTATTCTCAAGTTAGGTGAGGAATTATACTATTTCCAAGAGCCTACAATTTCCATCATTACACTACCCATCATGAAGCCACTTTATTATCACTAGTAGAATTTGGAAAATAAATGACCAAGTGACTAAAAATTTTAGTCACAATAACTAAAAATGACTAAATTCTACTATTTTTTTGTAAATCAGCTATAAATGAGTAAATAAATGACTGATTTGGTCATTGACTAAAAAATCATTTAGTCACACAAATAAAATGACTAAATAATTAGACATTTATTTAGAAAATCATTTAAGGAATCAAGAATCAATAACCCACCAAAATACTCTAATAAACATACTCTAGAACTTTTGTCAAAATTTTATTTTCAGGCGTAGCCCACCAAAATGGAGTTTTCATTTTAATAAAAATACTCTATAACCTTTGTCAAAACCTTATTTTTAGGCGTAGCTAACCAAAATAGAGAAGTGTTTTAGTAAAGAATGACAGAGAATGGTAAGGAGACGTGCGTGATAGGAGGCATATGATTCATTGTTTCTTATCTCATTCCTTCTCTACTCAACAAGGGTTACTTTGTTCACACTACTGTTTCTGCTATATGGATTGTCATGGCATTCCATCACCATGAGACCACATTTCTTTGAGGCATTTTATCAAATAGGTAGCATAGACAAGGAAGTGAACTATTTGATAAAATGCCTCAAAGAAATGTGGTCTCGTGGGGATGGAATGCCATGATAATTCATATTGCAGGCTGCAATATGGATTTTCATGGAATTCCATCACCACAAGACCACATTTCTTTGAGGCATTTTATCAAAAAATTCACTATGCTACCACATTTTTCATACATGTCTACCAAAAATAGTTCATTGCCTTACTACTATGGCTAAAATCCTAAAACAGGTTCTTTTGAAAAATCTACACATGCTTGCAAAAAATCTATCAAAGCAATATAGTAAGCAACATCATAGATAAGGCAATGAACTATTTGATAAAATTCCTGAAAGAAATGTGGTCACCTGGTGATGGAATTCCATGACAATCCATATTGCTAGTTTGCTGCTATATGGATTATCATGGAATTCCATCACCATGAGACCGCATTTCTTTGAGGAATTTTATGAAATAGTTCATTAACTTGTTTATGCTACCACATTTTTCATACATGTCTACCAAAGAATTTAATAAAATAGTTTAGTTCCTTTTTTCTATGGCTAAAATCCTAAAATAGGTGTTTTTGAACAAGCTACAAATGCTTGGAAAAAATCTATCAAAGCATAATAGTAAAATATTGAACATAGAAAACCTATTAATGATAGTCCAAAAATCTAATCACATGAACTCAATCAAGTAGCCCTTAAAAGGTAGTTTAATTAAACTCAAGCATAGAGTAGTCATCATGATAATGGGAAACTATCGAAGCTTTGAAGGTTAAAAGTGAAGAAGGAGAAGCCTATATTACTAAGATTGAGGCTTTTGGACAAGCATATGAAGATACACAAACTGAAAACTAGTGATTTCTTCAATAGGTTATAGAGAGATGGTTATAACAACAATCTAGTATATGAGAAGGGGCATGAATAAATCATGGATAGTGATAAATTCATGAAGCAACCAAGACCTATGGTGAATTAGAAGGTAGAGCAAACCTTTGATAGTGGTATGTAATGAATAGTCATCATAAGGACAAAAAGGAAACCTTTGACAATATATGATAGTTCCTTATGATGACAACTGTGAAAAGAGGAAATTCCTTGCTTCCTAAGGTAGTCCTATCAATGAAATTCATTATGGAAGTCAAAAGCATAAAAGTTTATTAGACAATAAAGTCAAGGACAATATTATCCTAAAGGTGAACATAAAAAAAAGAAATGCTTGATGGAGTAACAACCTTAATAAAAGTCATGAGAAGCACTCTTCATCATCAAAGGTATATGGGAAATGAGATGAAAAGAGTAAATGACTATGCAATTTTAAAGTATGAAATTGGAAAGTTGGACCTATGATAATGGTGTCATATGACTATTGAAAAGGTAGTTTTTCTATAATAACAACATTAGCAGTCAAATAATGATGTTGTTAGTCCCTACAAAGGAAGCTAGTGTAGAGTTTGAGAAGGCGTTAGGTGAGGTTTTCAAAGAAAATTTGAGAGACAACAAAATCATAATGGTTGGATCTCAAAATCAACATGACATTCACCATTCTCAAGGAAAAAAAAGGAGAAAATCAAATGTAAGCATGGGACAGTCATTCCAAAATGACTACCACCATGATCAAGGATAATAATTCAACTATCAAAGATAACATGTCATGAACAGTGTTGAAATCCAAATAGGAAGTAATGCAAAGGCTTGATATGGTACAATGGTATGAATGAATAAGTATTCCAATGTTCAAGAGTCAAATGATAGAGTATAAGTAAGGAAGGAGATAGAGGAATACAACACAAAGATAAAATAGTGGTTTTGAGAAGGGCAGTGTCATGAAGCATATATAGAGGTTTATTATATGACAAACAACCTTACGAAAAATGAAACGGGGATGAGAATACATAAGACATATACATATAATAGTAAAAGGGGCATGAACATCTATCAAAGCATTATATAAAATCAAATTTTATCAAAGGTTGCATTTATAAGTACCTTGGTAGACTGTTGGAGTATAGGACCACTGAGAGGAGGAGTGAATCAATAGTCTAACTTAAGTATTAGGGCTAGTATAACATAAGCTATTTACTTTCTAAGCCGGTTAAGCCAAGGAGTAGATCCAATTGTTGATAAGTTTAAAACCCTCAAGACAAAACTAAAGTGCCTTTCCACTGGTTACAGTAAGTCACTAACCAAATATAACAAAACTTAAACCTGTTATAAAATTTGCATAATGAACCTCATTTAGGGTTTAAGAACAAATTTGCAAGAAATGAAAGAACCCAAAACAATTTCAAACAAACTCAATGGGCTTGAAAACATGTAATTGATCTGTAACCTTTGATTCTAACCATATACCTTTGATGCAAAATATTATTCTTTTGGCATTGGTTTAGATCCTTGTAGAAGCATGAAGATGTCATCAACAAACACCAATAATGTCTTTATGCCAAAACCCTATCCACTGAATACCTTTGAGTCACAAAATCAAAATGTATTTCCATCAACAATAAAATATGAATGATGAATGTGCAATGAGGACTTGTTCAATACCTCTGACTTTGTCATGAAACAACTATGTCAAAATTTTGCAACAACTATCAATACCTTTTGCACCAACACCATGTGAACAAGTAATGAATGAACAACAAGGACTTTGACATGAATATCAATGATCACTTTGGCTATAGATCACCAAATGAATAAATAATCTCTTTGAAACCAATCTGTGACAACACAATGAAGCAACTCACTTTGTATGTAGTTGGCATAAAACACCTTTTGTATTACCAATTCCATTTACCTTTGACATCAATGACAAAAAACATCAACATAGACATGTATGAAAAATGTTGAAGTATACATAAGGAATGTGGTATTTTTGATGGAATTCCACAAAGGGTTGTATTCATGCCTCAGATTTGAAGACAGTTCAAGGAAATACCCAAATATGGAAGAATTTGAAAGTTAATGACCAATAAGTTGTGAAGGTGTTAATCATGTCAAGAATACAATTTCTAACCTTCTAATAGATAAGGTAGATAGTTAATGTTGGTGGAAATTAAGGTGTCTTGATAGTGAGAAGAGATGAATTATATGTCAACCCTAAGACCTTGAATGAGAGATGAGAACTTTAGAAGTGTTCTATAGACCTAATCATACTCAATAGATCTACAATGAAGCTTAGGGTAGCAACCTATAGATAACAAATGAATAATGATCATAAATATAAGGATTTCTCTATGCCATATGGAAGAGAAAGATAGGAAACATGCTCCATTATCATGTACCAAAATTTTGAAAAAAAATGATTAGTTAAGAGCATCTGGAAAGCATTTAGGAGCGGATTATGGAACAGTCAAGGTAGTTTGGTAGCAATTGGGACATCAAAGAGAATTTTTAGCTTTCTAAGGGAAATGTAGAAGCATATAGGGGAAATTCAACTTCTTCCACAAATCTAGAAGCCTCATCACCAACTAGAGCACATTTCAACGAGCTGAAGAGACTAAGTCAAACAAGGAAGCTTCTTTGGCATGCAGAGGAGGTTGGCCTAATTTTCAGCCTTCTAACTTGGTAAAAAATACTTTGTATATATTTTTCTATGGTTGGGATTAGATATAGGACCCCCAAGCTAGAACTTTAACTTAGATATTTTATATTTTTAGTTGCTACAAGTAAAAAACAACATTGTAACTCATACTTTTGTTAGTCACAACCACTAAGAACACTTTTCAAGAAATAAGAGACACATTTCAGACTTCTGGATGAACATGTTAACAAATGAGATCTGCAAACACCAATTGTAAACCTCAAATATGGCGAAGAGCTAGAAGATAATGCATGCATGAAATGAAACAAAATCACCTTGAACATGGATGCTTGATATGGTTGTTTCCCTCATAGTTTTATTGCATAACCTTGATATTTCCTTGATCTTGATCTTGATATGGTATGGTTTCAATCTTGATATGATAGATGTTCAGGTATGTTTGAGCTGTAGATAGATAATGATATAAAAAATTTAGAAATATGAATGACCTAGGTGGATGTAAATAAGAAATGAATGTGACACATTAATTATATGCAAGAAAAGCATATAAATGGCTTATGAAAAGTATTCGATATGGGAGGAAAGGATATGAAATACTAGATATGGAAATGAATGGAATGGAAAGGCTATGAAGTGTTCATTTTTGATTTGTAGATATAAAATGATATGAAATATTTATAAATATGAATGACCTAGGTGGATGCAATGAAGAAATGAATGCAACACATTGATTAGATGCAAGCAAAGCATATAAAATGGTTTATGAAATATATTCAATATGGGAGGAAAGGATATGAAAGGATGGATATGGAAATGAATGGAATGGAAAGGCTATGAAGTGATCATTTGTTTCATCATAGAGTGGAACAAATCCCCCTTTGTTATTAGTTATGATTTTTGTAATCATCATCGGATGGACTAACTCGATAGACACACACAAGAAAGACTCATGCCCCATTCCTCACTCTCCATACACAACAAGGTATAGAGATCCTCAAGCTTCCTCAGAATGTGACAAGAAAAGGAAAGATATAAAAAGATAATGATATTAATGAAGAGAAGAGACAAGACTTGAGATAAAGCACAAGTTTTCATGCATGTAATATGATAATGATAAATATGCAAGATCATGATAATGAAAAATGTAAATGATAAGGTCCAGTGCACAAAATAGTTGCAGGATGGAAAACATAGTGGGTTGTGACTCACTAAAGCCCAATGTCTTAGAATTTTAAAGAGTTTATGGTTTCTTTAAATGTGTTTCTCATAACAATGATAACACAATGATAAATAACAATTTAAATGATAATGATAAACAAGATCTTATTCCTTAGTCAAGCTGAAAACCAAAGGAGATATGGATGGATATGGATCAATGATATGGGTTAATGATAGGATATGTAAGGATACACCCTATATGGAGGATGAAGATATATGGATTAAAATATGGAATGCTATGGGTGGAGGGAACCAATGATGAGGGAACCCAAAATGTTTTCTCTTATACAAAGGATAAATAGAGGACCTATGGAGGACTCCAAAGATGGCATGCCAAAGTAATAACATGCCCCCATACAAAGAGGTATGACACATTATAGCGACATGACATGGATATGGAAGATAAATGGATATGAAAGGAAACATGAGATAGATGACAAGTGATATGGAGGATGGAAGACACACATGGTATAAAGAATACATTAGATACTTGTTCTTGCTATTTTTCCCCAATAATTTATGCAAGATCAAAGGAAGGTGGATGGATAAAGTGGATATCATGGAATATAAATGAAGCAATATGATGGCTAAGTGAAAATAGGATAATTAGTAATGTATTGTATGAATGGAAAAGTGTTTCCTCGAAGTGTAAAAGCAAGGGTACATGGATGGATGTGAAATCTAGTGGATATGAATGGAAATGAATGGCCATGGAAATGGAAGCTTATGGAAATTGAAGCTGATGAAGGTGTATGGATATGAATGGAGGAATCAAGTGTCTCTTTTCATAAGATAGTACCCCATTGAATAAATGTTTCTTATAGACCATGGCTAACATGTTCCCACTTAAAGACGGTAGAAAATTTGGTAAATATAATGGAATGGATAGGGGTAGTCAAAAGGGGGTTAAGGATTCATGCAAAGGATTGGATTAAAGGTATGGAATGAGGGATGAAGGTTGGATCAAAGTATGGAATGGAGTCATTATGAGGGAATGTGGGAAAGAACAACATTGGCACAAACCTTGAACGGTGGTGAAAGTTGAAGGATTGAGAGTGGGTTGGGATAATAAACTTGGGCATATAAGGACCCAAAACGGATTTGGAAGATGAGGAAATAATTTTGATTGGCTTATGAGATGGAATATAATTATATGGAGGAATGGATGATGGTGAAATAATGAAGTATTTTGGATTAGCAAGTTGGGATACCAATTTATATTTTTATTTCAATGCATGGATTATTTTTCTTTCTTTGGAACCCACATTGTTTTCACTTTTGATTTTTCTTTATAACCTTTTGATTTTTTCTTAATTAGAACCTTCCATTTTCTTGGAAATGTTTTTCTTTTGATTTTGGAGCATATTTTTCTTTACTTTGGCACATATTTTTAGTGAGACATGATGATATTTAGGTTTTTGTTGATTCTTCAATTTATGAATTTCTTGTTTGGTATCCCAATTGCTTAGATAGGCCATACAAGGATTTAATGAAAAAAGATGATTTTCAAGTGGAAGGTGTTGGAAGGAATTCAAGGGTATGTGCCTTTGTTGTTCTTGAAAGGGTACGTAGGGATATGCTTTAGGAACATATGGGCTCAAGATGGATGGAAGGGTTGAAGGATAAGGTCCAAAAATAGATGGTAAAGATGATGGATGAGGTGGATGTATTGATCTAAAGGGAGGACTTTTGTGTTTGAAAGATCTACCAACATCTTGAGAAGGAGGTATGTGGCCAAGGCCATAAGAATTTATATGTGTTTTAATATTAGGGTGTTCAAGTAAATGGAACTCATGAAGGCATGTGGTATTGTAGGAGAAAACCAAATTTTATAAAGGTATATGAACCAAGATTATATGTTTGTGGTTCATGAGTGGGATCTTGTGAAATATTAGGATTATCATGTGAGGTGAGTGAAATGCTTCTAACTTGAGCATCTTGAATGTATTGAATGGATGGAAAGCTTTATTGAATGAATTTATGGACTAGGATTATGGTATGGAGTTGAGAGACTTGGATCATGACATGGTATGGTATCATGAAATGAAATGGAATGATGAGATGGACTGGTACATGAGAGGGAGTAATTTTATCTTCACATAAAATGGGGATCTATGATGGTCATGATTTGGATCAATGAATTCAAGTGAGTGACATGGTTGAATTTCTATAGGTGCTATGAAGGTGGAAAAACATGAAATGGATGAGGTGGATAAACATGGGATGGATGAGGTGAAAGTGGGTGGAACTAGAAGACTAGGACTAGCATTTTGTAAAATAGGATTTTGCATTGGGTATTGTATTCCTTTTAGGGTGAATTTTGGTGTTCCTTTGGTGAAATAGAATGGATGGGTGTTGGTTGAAAATGTAAGACATTTTTATTTCCCTTTTCAATGGAGGAAAAGGATGATATGGAGGGTGACATGAGTTTGGTATAAGTTTCAATGGTGCCTTGGATGGTGTTTAGGATATTTGGGAATCCACTTACAAGACACATGGTGTTGAGTTTCTTGATTGATTAAGATTTAGATCTTGAATACCCCATCCCACTATGGAAGATCAGACACACCTTCAAGCATATATACATTCTAAGAATATATATATTTGGATGTTTGATAAATGCACAAATACAAATAATTCGTATGATAGTGAAACAACTTGCTGCAATGAGCACTTTCTATTTTGTACACTATAACAATGTATTGAAGTTCAATTCATATTGTAGGTTGGAATGCATAGTGGGTTGTGACTCAATTATCAATGCTTATTCTATAGACTATAACAAAACAATGTATTGACGTTCACCTTCATATTCTATAACAACCCTTGGTTTGAGTAAACATTGCATTTGAATATCTCCATATGTTTGGAACAAAAAATGCACATAATAGTTACAAGTTGGAAAACACACTGGGTTGTGACTCACTTGTCAATTCTTGTTGAATGCTCAAGGGTCTAGAGTTTTGGGTGGAGTTGTAGTGTGGGGGATACATAAAAGTAACCAGATGGAGGTGAGGGGTGACTAACTAATTGGTTTGTTGCATGTAGAGGGTTATGCAAGAGTATGCAGGTTGTAGGTTGTATAGCATGCAGTGTTTTCCAACATGCAATTATACAAAGACAATATGGTTGTAATGAAACTCTTGTGTTTTTTAGAGATTAAGAATTTAATGAAAGTCACGTACAAAATTTATAACAACTTGTGGGTGGACTAAATTTTGCGTTTCAATTTCGTCATATGATGGTAAAAGAAAATGCACTAAATAATTGCAGGTTGGAAAACACAGTGTGGGATGTTAGTAGATGCTTTTATGAAACCTGCATAGATTCCAAATAACTCCTCATTTATTCAATACGATGGAAGTTGAAAAACTTATCCCTTCTCTCAGTACAAGGGCCATGGTAGAAAATCCCAAATACCACTCTCTTATTCTTATGTAAATCATTACCTTTCATATGTTAATTCCAACATTTTGCAATATTAATATTTAAAATGAAACTAAATCTTGCATTGCCTTTTGATGGGCAACAAGTTGAGGAATGCATGTATTGTGATATTCATCTTTTGTTAATGCTTCAAGATTGCACAGTTGTAGCATTTTTCCACTCTACCAAGCAATTCAGTTAATGCATGGTGGTCATTTTCGTGATGTCTATTTTCAAAAATAGAAATATCATAGGACTTTGGGTGTAGAAAAGATTTTAAATGTGAAATCCTCTTTTCCAATGGCAACCATGTTGCAATTTCTGCTTCAATTCTTTCTAGCATGTTTTGACGAATAACAAAATGAGACTCTTCCTGAGACAATGCATGAATGCACCTTAAAAATTCACCTCCTTGCATGTGACTTCTACTACTAAGAAGACCACTTGGCTGAAAAAATGTCCCATTTACAACATCTGAATTGCTGCAAACTCATGCACTATGAAATAAAAATTGCATAGCTAGTTAAATTTCATCTTCATATACAAAAAGAGAGTGACAACCTTGTGTTTCCATTACTCACCAATTTGGCTGGTGATTGTTGAGTTGTTGAGGAAATGGTATGGTCTTGGATTTTGTTCAAGGGGATAATCATTACTACTATATTTAGATGTCCTATTTGAGGTGGGAGATTTCCTGTCTATTTTGTATCCACTACTGCATTATACAAATTCCCTCCTCCACCAACCTCCAATGTAGCTATTGTTGTGGCATCTTAAAATTTTATAGGTTATGCAACTACACCTTTGAATTTTGACCCATCAAAATGCTTTTAGGACCATTATAGGTAAATTGAACATTTCCTAATCAGTCCTTGAGGAGCCTGATATCATTCTTCAACTTGGGAACTATGTCAGATTATTGGAAACACTCATTTTCTAATGTCTCCATGCACCCTTCTTCGTGGGAAACACATTCCATTGTTGTCTTTGTTTTATCAAATTCCTGTCTTTTATATTGCAACTCTCTCCAAAATATTTTAAGCTCATGTTATTTTGACCATGATAACAACTTCTTGTGTTTTAATTCTTTTTCTAATTGGTTAATTTTAGTCTTCAGTTGTTTTTCTCCACTTTGAGCACTTCCAACTGTTGCTTTTCCATCCAAAAATTGATCATTGGTATGTTTTCCTCATCACCACTCCTCTTACCTCTTAACACCCACTTCTATTCCTTTTCATGATCTTCTAACTTCTTTTTCATATCATTTGTTTCAAGATTTAGGTAAGCTTCTCCCTCATCAACCCTTAAGATAGCAACATCCCTTTCTTGGATAGAGTTTGGAATTTTGTTAATACTTTAACATGTGCCTTTACAACTGATTTTAGGTAAATTTTTGTTGTGTCTTTATCATTAGAGTATGCAGATGTTTCTTTTGGAAAGATCATTACGGAACTTGTTTGAATTTTCAGATAAGAATTCCATGCCTCCACCTAACTGATTATCTTTTTCTACACTTAGATCTGGTTTTTCCTTTTTCTTATCATCCATTTCCAATTGTATTTGTTCTATGGAATTTCTAACTTCAAGAATTCTTGGCTTCATTTGTTCAATGCCACTTACAACATCATCTCTCTCTTTATTTTCTTGCAAAAATTCATATGCAATACAAAACCTTTCGAGTTAATCCACTTCTGAATTGCCATTTTCCCCTTGCACCTATTGCACATGCTCCTTCCTCCACTTTTCATGAGCAGGAACAACCTCTTTAGTCAATACATTATCTATCTCATTTACTTTGGTCTACCTCTTCCCATGTTTTTTTAGAGAATATTCATTTTAATTACATACTTTCTATTACATCCTCTTATTTTTTATTACTAGCATGTCATAGAATTTTCATAACAAATATTTTTAGGATTTTGTTGGATTTGTTGCAGGAAAAGGGATAGAGTTTTGAATTTATTGAATAATTTTATGTACCTTTGTAGCTGCGTTTTCCCCAACTTTGAGAGTGTATTTATGATTACATAATCCATATATTTATTTTAACAAGTTATTTTCAACAAGTGTATTTATGATTACATAATTCATATGTTTCTTTTAACAAGTTATTTGCAACAAGTGTATTTATGAAATTACATAATTCATATATTTCTTTTAACAATTTATTTGCAACAAGTGTATTTATGATTGCACAATTCATATGTTTCAGATAATACTTTCATGTCTCCACTCAACTGATTCTCTTTTTCCTCACTTAGATATGGTTTTAGAACAGTGAGTGGGTTGTAGTTTTTATAACAACTAGTGTTTACCAATCTGTAGTTGTAGAAAATGGTATTCATGTAACTAAGAACTTTTGTTTTCATAAATGTACTCTGATATTTATTTATTTTCTCAAGTAGTGGATGAAGTAGTAGTTGCAAGTAAATTTTGTTTTTCTACATGCCTGTAACACTATCTGTTATTGATTTTTTTTCCTTTTTTTGATAGTACAACTAAAAAGTTTGAACTCAAGGATTCACACCCACCAGCTTCCCAACGATGCTCAGGAAAACAATGGAAGCCCATTCACTATAGAGAGGTTGAATTTTTCTTTTAAATTCAATTTTCAGATTGTGGAGAACGCAATTTGTAAGATCGACATATTTCTGTAGCCCATTGAACCCGCACTCCCTATTTTGAGGCTAATATAGCATGTGGGTTCCTCTCAAACTCCATGGACCTACTCATAAGATGAACTATGCTTCACATTCTATGTGTGGAATTTGATGGTAAATACAACACAACTTGATTAATAATTGGAAAGATATGATATTGAAGAGGGTGTATACCCCATCGGTGGGATCTTTCACATTCTTTGCTTCAATAATCCTTAGATATGAGGTGTGTAAAAATAGCTTTTAGTAGTAGCCTACAAGATGACGGTCTTTGTTTTTTTGACCAAGCAATGCAATTGCATAGTTATGTAGTGGAGCCACACATCGAAGAAGATACACGGGAGATGTTTCATGCCCTTCACAAACTAATAAACCACCCTATATCAATACTGATAAAAGATCAAAATGTTATTCAAAATATTGGCTTAGGATGCCCCTACTATTTGGATTAGGGAACAAATGAAAATACTAAATCTGATTAGGATCTGCAAAGACTAATGCTAAATGAAAGATGGAAGCTTTGAATTTTATTTTGTATTACTATTTTAAAACACTACTGTTGAATGAAAGATATTTTGTATTACTCATTATTACTGTTTATTACTATATTTTGTATTACTTTTATTTACTTGCAACTACTGCTTCATCCACTACTTGAGAAAATAAATAAATATTGCAACACATTTATGAAAACAAAAGGTCTTAGTTACATGAATACTATTTTCTAAAGCTATAGATTGGAAAAAATTGGGTGTTATAAAAACCGCAACCCATTCACTATTGTAAAACTAGATCTAAGTGTAGAAAAAGATAATGAGTTGGGTGGAGATATGAAAGTATTATCTGAAACATATGAATTATGTAATCATAAATACACTTGTTGCAAATAACTTGTTAAAATAAACATATGAATTATGTAATCATAAATACACTTGTTGCAAATAACTTGTTAAAAGAAACATATAGATTATGTAATCATAAATACACTCTCAAGGTTGGGAAAAAAGTAGCTGCAAAGGTACATACAAGTATTCAATAAATTCAAAACTCTATTCCCTTTCCTACAACAAATTCGACAAAATCCAAAAAATATTTGTTATGAGAATTCTATGACATGCTAGTAATAAAAAAATATGAGGACATACTAGAAAATATGTAATGAGAAATGAATTTTCTCTAAAAACACTTAGGAAGAAGCATACCAAAGTGAATAAGATAGATAATGTATTGACTAAATAGGTTGTTCCTGCTCATGAGAAGTGGAGGAATGAGCATGTGCAGTATGTGCAAGGGGAAAATGGCAATGCAGAAGTGGATTAAATCGAAAGGTTTTGTATTGCATATGAATCTGTGCAAGAAAAGAAAGAGAGAGATGATGCTATAAGTGGAGTTGAAAAAATGAAGCCAATAATTCTTGAAGTTAGCAATTCCATGGAACAAATAAAATTGGAAATGGATGATAAGGAAAAGGAAAAACTAGATCTAAGTGCAGGAAAAGAAAATCAGTTGGGTGGAGGCATGAAAGTATTATCTGAAAAGGTAGACAAGTTCCATAATGAGCTTGCCAAAAAAAACATATACATACTCTAATTATAAAGACACTACAAAAACTTACCTAAAAGCAATTGCAAAGGCACATTAAAGTATTAAAAAAATTCTAAACTCTATCCAAGAAAGGGATGCTATTGTCTTAAGGGTTGATGAGGGAGAAAATTATCTAAATCTTGAAGCAAAAGACATGAAAAATAATTTAGAAGATCATGAAAAGGAATACAAATGGGTGTTAAAAGGTAATAGGAGTGGCGATGAGGAAAAATATACCGACGATCAATTTGTAGATGGAAAAGAAATAGTTGGAAGTGTTTAGAGTGGAGAAAAACAACTGAATACTAAAACTAACCAATTAGAAAAGAAATTAAAACACAAGAAGAAGTTGTCATGGTCAAAAGAAGAGGAGCTTAATGTTGTTCAGAGAGAGCTGCAATCTAAAATACAAGAATTTGATAAAACAAAGACAACAATGGAAGGAGTTTCCCATGAAGAAGGGCACATGGAGACATTAGAAAAAGAGTGTTTCCAATAATTTGACACAGTTCCCAAGTTGAAGGATGATACCAAGCTCCTCAAGGATCGATTAGGAAATGTTCAATTTACCTATAATGGTCATGTAAAACATTTTGATAGGTCAAAATTCAAAGGTGTTGCTGCACAACTTATAAAAGTTTAAGATTCCACAACAATAGCTGCATTGGAGGTTGGTGGAGGAGGGAATTTGTGTAATGTGGTAGAGGATACAAAATAGATAGGAAAGATCTGACTTCAAATAGGATATCTACATATAGGAGTAATTATTATCCCTTTAAACAAAATCCAAGCCCATACCATTTCCTTAACAACTCAACAATCACTAGCCAAACTAGTGAGCAATGGAAACACAAGGTTTCCACTATCTCTTGTTGTATATGAAGATAAAATTGAACCAACTATGCAATTTGTATTTTGTAGCGCATGAGTTTGCAACAATTCAGATGTTGCAAAGGGGACATTTTTTCAGCCAAGTGGTCTTCTTAGTGATAGAAGTCATAGGCAAGGAGGTGAATTGTTAAGGTGCATTCATACATTGTATCAAGCAGAGTCTCAGTGTGTTCTTTGTCAAAACATGCTAGCAAGCATTGAAGCTGAAATTGCAACATGGTTTCCATTAGAAAATAGGATTTCACATTTGAATCTCGCCTACACCCGAAGTCCTATGATCTTTCTCTTTTTGAAAATAGACATCAAAAAAATTTCCACCATACATTGACCGAATTGGTTGGTAGAGTGGAAAAAAGGCTACAAATGTGCAAGCTCAAGACGTTAAGAAAAGATGAACATCACAATACATGTGCTCCTCAACTTGCTACCCATCAAAAGGAAATGCAAGATTACAGTTTCATTTTAAGTATTAATATTTTCAAAATATTGGAATTAAGATATGAAAAGTAATGCTTTACATAAGAATAAGAGAGTCGTAGCTGGGATTTTCTACCATGGGCCTTGTACTGGGAGAAGGGAGAAGGGAGAAGTCTGTCAACTTCCATGGTATTGAATAAATCAAGAGATGTTTGGAATCTATGTAGGTTTCATAAAAGCATCTATTGACGTCCCACACTATGTTTTCCAACCTATAATTATTCAGTGCATTTTTTTTTACCTTCATATGTTTGCAACTCCACCCCAAACTCTACACTCTTGAGCATTCAACAAGAATGGAGAAGTGAGTCACAACCCTACGTGTTTTCCATCCTTCAACTTTTTGTGCATTTTCCGTTCCATACGTATGACGATATTGAAATAGAATGTTTGCTGAAACTAAGGGTTGTTATAAAATATGAAGGTAAAATTCAGTACATTGTTTTATTACACTCTACATAACAGAAAGTTCTCATTGAACAAGAATTGAGAAGTGATTCACAACCCTGTGTGCTCATTGAACGAGAATTGAGAAATGAGTCACAACCCTATGTGTTTTCCAACCTGCAACTATTATGTGCATTGTCTATTCTGAACATATGGAGATACTCAAATGCAATGTTTACTCAAACCAAGGTTTGTTATAAAATATGAAGGTGAACTTCAATACATTGTTTTTTTATAGTTTGCATAACAAAAAGTTCTCATTGAACAAGAATTGAGAAGTGAGTCACAACCTTTTGTGCTCATTGAAGAAGAATTGAGAAGTGAGTCACAACCCTGTGTGTTTTCCAACCTGCCAAGTTATTATGTGCATTTTTTGTTCCAAAAGTATGGAGAGATTCAAATGCAATGTTTACTCAAACCAAGGGTTGTTATAAAATATGAAGGTGAACTTCAATACATTGTTTTGTTACAATATGCATAACAGAAAGTGCTCATTGAACAAAATTGAGAAGTGAGTCACAACCCTATGTGTTTTCCATCCTGTAACTATTTTGTGCATTTTTTGTTCCAAACGTTTGACGATATTGAAATGAAATGTTTTCTGAAAGTAAGGTTTGTTATAAAATATGAAGGTGAACTTCAATACATTGTTTTATTATAGTTTTCATAACATAAAGTGCTCATTGAACAAGAATTAAGAAGTGAGTCACAACCCTGTGTGTTTTCCATCCTACAACATTTTTGTGCATTTTCTATTCTAAACGTATGACGATATTAAAATGGAATGTTTGTTGAAACTAAAGGTTGTTATAAAATATGAAGGTGAACTTCAATATTGTTTTGTTACAATTCGCATAACAAAAAGTGCTCATTGAACAAGAATTGAGAAGTGAGTCACAACCTTGTGTCTTTTCCAACCTGCAACTATTATGTGCATTTTCTATTCCAAACGTATGAAGATATTCAAATACAATGCTTAATCAGGCCAAGGATTGTTATAAAATATGAAGGTGAAATTCAATACATTGCTTTGTTACAGTCTGCATAACATAAAATGCTCATTGAACCAAAATTGAGAAGTGAGTCACAACCTCGTGTGTTTTCCATCCTACAACTTTTTTGTGCATTTTCTATTCCAAACATATGACAATATTGAAATGGAATGTTTACTAAAAGTAATGGTTGCTATAAAATATGAAGCTAAACTTCAATACATTATTTTATTACAGTTTGAATAACAAAAAGTTTTGATTGAACAAGAATTGAGAAGTGAGTCACAACCTTGTGTGTTTTCCATCTCGTAACTATTTTGTGCATTTTTTGTTCCAAATGTATGACGACATTGAAATGGAATGTTTGCTGAAAGTAAGGGTTCTTATAAAATATCAAGGTGAACTTCAATACATTTTTTTTTACAGTCTGCATAACAGAAAGTGCTCATTGAACAAGAATTGAGAAGTGAGTCACAACCCTATTTGTTTTCCATCTTTTAACTTTTTTTGTGCATTTTATGTTCTAAACATATAACGATATTAAAATGGAACGTTTGCTAAAACTAAGGGTTGTTATAAAATATAAAGGTGAACTTCAATACATTGTTTTTTTACAGTTTGCATAACAGAAAGTGCTCATTGAACAAGAATTGAGAAGTGAATCATGACCCTATGTGTTTTCCAACTTGCAACTATTATGTGCATTTTCTATTCCAAATGTATGGAGATATTCAAATGCAATGTTTACTTAGGCCAAGGGTTGTTATAAAATATGAAGGTGAAATTCAATACATTTTTTTGTTACAACCTGCATAACAAAAAATGCTCATTGAACAAGAATTGAGAAGTGAGTCACAACCTTGTGTGTTTTCTATCCTGCAACTTTTTTGTGCATTTTTTGTTCCAAACATATGACAATATTGAAATGGATGTTTTTACTAAAAGTAAGGGTTGTTATAAAATATGAAGTTGAACTTCAATACTTTGTTTTATTACAATCTATATAACAAAAAGTGCTCATTGAACAAGAATTGAGAAGTGAGTCACAACCCTTTGTGTTTTCCATCTTGCAACTATTGTGTGAATTTTATGTTCCAAACGTATGACTACATTGAAATGGAATGTTTTCTGAAAGTAAGGGTTTTTATAAAATGTTTGCTCATTGAACAAGAATTGAGAAGTGAGTCACAACCCTATGTGTTTTCCATCCTGTAGCTTTTTTGTGCATTTTCTATTCCAAACATATGACGATATTGAAATGGAATGTTTGTTGAAACTGAGGGTTGTTTTAAAATATGAAGGTGAACTTCAATACATTGTTTTTTATAGTCTGCATAACAAAAAGTGCTCATTGAACAAGAATTGAGAAGTGAGTCACAACCCTATGTGTTTTCCAACCTGCAACTATTATGTGTATTTTTTGTTCCAAACATATGGAGATATTCAAATGCAATGTTTACTTAAACCAAGGGTTGTTATAAATATGAAGGTGAACTTCAATACATTGTTTTGTTACAGTCTGCATAACTGAAAGTGTTCATTAAACAAGAATTGAGAAGTGAGTCACAACCTTGTGTCTTTTGAATACTGCAACCTTTTTGTGCATTTTATGTTCCAAACGTATGAAGATATTGAAATGGAATGTTTGTTGAAAGTAAGGGTTGTTATAAAATATTAAACTGAACTTCAATACATTATTTTGTGACAATCTACAAAATAGAAAGTGCTCATTACATGTGCTTATATTTGTAAGTAAGTTGACATAAATAATAAGACTTGAGGTGGCATTACCTACCATTATTTTATGGCATTTGACATTGTTTATAATGAAATTATACATGGCAACAAAAAGTGTCATGAAATCTACACGAACATAGTCTTATATATTTTTAATTAAGAGGGGTAAATGCTTTTGACCCAGAGCTATGAACCGGTGAGGTCACAAATGGGGGACCTCATCCCCAATATAAAATTTCAAAAACTACACCCCAAAGGGATTTGAGCCTTGATGGCATGATTAACAATGCAAATTAAAAATCACACCATGCCACTATCGGTAGAAGATTGTAGTATTCAAACATACCAAAATAATGTAATTCCACACCATGATTGTTCAATAATTACATGATCAAATGTTGAATGCAAAATGACTATTATTAGCCTCTCTCATCCTCTCATAACTACCTTTTATGTGCAATTAAGGAGACACTTAGATAAAATATTTTAGGATTCTTTGGGTCCTTGGCACTGACGGTGGGGTGATTCCACTTACATGGATCCTCACTGTTGTACATGTAACAAGAGGGTTCTGGGAAGCCTCTACTTTGACCATTGTACTTTCAACACCTTCAACTTGTAACAAACCCATCAATATAAATGACTATGTTCAAAAATTAACATATGGATATAAGGGAAAGGAAACATCATATCTAAGTGTAGAGAAAGAGAATCAATTGGGGGAAGAGATGAAAGTCTTATTTGAAAACGTAGACAACTTTTGTAACACATTTATATATATAGAATGAAATAATTTATATGTACCTATGGAGGAAAAATACAATTGGAAATAGATGAGAAGGAAAAGGAAAAATTAGATGGACCAAGAAACATCTCCAATAAGGTCAATGCCCAATTTTATTACTTGTTTGCTAGAAATTAAAGGAAATTGAGAAATTGAGCAAGCTAGTGTCAAGAATTGATAAAATCGGGCCTTGATCTTATTGGCTAGCCTACTCACATCCACAACTTCCTTTTTCATCCTTTCCTTGTAACATCAAGAATATTAATGCCAAATAAAATTCAAATGCATACAACCAATTCATTCAAAATATGAAAATACACGTTCAAAAGCATATTTCAAAATTACCCTTTCTTCCACTTTCTCCCTCAGAAGGAACTAGGGACCGTTTTTTTTCCAATATACTATCAAAATTAGCATATTTGTAATAGAAATGATTTTTTAAAAATGAAATCACAAAGACACTCTAAAATATTTGCAGAAAGCGACTACAACAACACATAAAAGTATTCAAGATATTGAAAACTTTATCCAAAAAATGTCTCCAATAAGGTCAAGGCCCGAGTTTTCTACTTCCATGCCAAAAATTGAGAAATTGGATTCCCATCGTCCTATTACATCAATGTAGAAATATAACGAGTTTCCTATTTATCAAAATTTCTACCCAGGAGAATGATCTCCTCCCCAGGCACCCTTTCTTCTTTGCTTCCCTATCAAGGCACATTTTCCTATCCCAAATGGACACTAACTTGCTCACGCCCACCACTTCCTTTTCCATCCTTGCCCTATAATGGTAGGAATGTAAACGTTACATAAAATTCAAATACATGCAACCAATTCATTCAAAATATCAAAATACATGTTAAAAAGCATATTTCAAAATTACACTTTCTCCTACTTTCTTCCACTTTCCCTTTTAAAGTATGCATTTGTAAAAATAAGTTCCAAAATTTGCAAGTATTACAAGATAGTTAAAGCTCCAAAATATGTAAAAAAAGTTGCAAGTGTTATGGGATAGTTAAAGTTCCAAAATTTATTGCATCGTCTGTTGTAAGCAAGAATATATTTTTTCAATCATAAAAAACAAAATTTTAAGGTGGACTTCCTTACATTCTTGGTATGTAGGAAATAGAAAAATTTCAAAAGAAAATAACTGATAGGGGACAGTGTGTTTTCCACCACTACAAATAATGTGAGCATTTTTTTGTTGCAATCAAATGAAGATAGTGAAATGCCATTTTTACCTATTACAAATGGAATTTAATACCATTATTCATTTGAAAGTATCCATGATGAGAAAAATAGTTTCCTGCATATATACATACAAAACAATTATTGTTATACTCTATTGAATATCATTGATGGCTATATTAAAAATTGTCGAGCTCAAACGATTTAAATGTAAACCCTTTTCTTTCATTTATAAGAAAGCTACCATAAACAATAAGACTTCAGGTGGAATTTCCTATCGATATATTTCATATTAACATAAATAGAATGCACATAATAAATACACAACAAAATGATGCATCCGTGGTTGGATGTAATATGTTAAAAAGTTGCAAGTGTTAGAGATGGTTAAAGTTCCAAATCTTTTTGCACCATCAGTTGTAAGAAAGCATATATTTTTTCAATCATAAGAGGAATTTCAAACACAATTTTTAGTCTACCTAACACTTGTGATAAATTTTGAAGGTGTCTTTCATTACATTCTTTCTATTTAAATAAAATAAGCCTTTGAATACATTCATACTATCTATATAATTACTGGTGGGGGATACGTAAAAGCATCCAAAATAAAATAAGGTGTGACCAACCAATTGGGTTCTTACTATGTAAGTAGACAAAACATTTTCATTACATTTATACTATCTATGTGTAATTGTAGGTTCAAAAACACTAGGTGTTATGAAACCTGCAACCCAAATACTATTTTCAAACCCTTTACAAGTAACAACCCAATTGGTTACTCACCCCTCAGGTGAATTTGGATAGTCTTATATATCCCTGACCGACAACTCCACCCTGTTCTCTCAAACCTTCAACTTTCAGCATGTAGAATGAAAGAACTCACAACACATAGTGTTTTACAATAAAAATACTTGTTACAATTTAAAACACATGTCTTAGTCATGTTAGCCTTACCATGTGAAGTGCATGGATGGCTTCTCACATAGGGAAAAAAATGCTAGTGTAATTCAAAGCGACGAGAAAAATGAGGGAGTTCATTTGGCTTTAGTGTGTAGAGGGTTTTACAATATTATGTGGGTTAGAGGTTTCATAAATCATGCACTCACCTCCCACAATGTTTTCCCAACCTACAATCATATAGACTGTTAATGTTTTTTGGAAAACATAGGGTGCTTATAAAATGGCTCCTTTCATTAAATTCCTACTATCTAATTAACAAAATCTTTTGAAGACATTCATACTGTTTTATAAATTTGTAGGTTGCAAAGCACTGGTTTTACAAAATCTGCAACCCACATAATGTTTTAAAACCCGTATAATGCAAAGAACTAGTTTCATCACTTTTATCATCAATCTTGACAGGCCTCACACTATGTCATTCCCTTTATGGAGGCAACTACTCTCCGAAAAAATGCATTGCTAGAGTTGATAGTTCCTCACTTTCCTCACCGTGATGTTTCCTCCCATCTACCAGTTTCATCACTTTTATCATCAATCTTGACAGGCCTCACAATATGTCATTCCCTTTATGGAGGCAACTACTCTCTGAAAAAATGCATTGCTAGAGTTGATAGTTCCTCACTTTCCTCACCGTGATGTTTCCTCCCATCTACCAGTTTCATCACTTTTATCATCCATCTTGGCAGGGCCTACACTATTCCGTCTCATCATATTATGTATGTTTCTATGTATGCTATGTATGTTTTTTATGTGTTTTTTTATGTACATAGGTGCATTTGTTAGGGAGATTAGTTGTGTCCCTAGAGGTTTTTACAACATTGTGTGGGTTGGAGGTTTCATAAATCATGCACTCACATCCCACTATGTTTTCCAACCTGCAATCATATAGAGTATTAATGGTTGTTGGAAAACACTAGGTGTTTAAAAAATGGTGTCTTTCATTGCATTCCTATGGTCTAAATAATAAAATATTTTCAAGACATTCATACTATTGTGTAAAATTCCAAGTTGCAAAACATTGGTTTCTCGAAATCTGCAACCCACACAATATTTTAAAACCCTTTACAAGTGACAACCCAATTGGTTACAAACTCCTCACCTCAATTCCATCCTTTTTTCATCTCCCCCATCTACTCTCCAACCTTTCTCTTTCAACCTACTGAATGAGAAAACCCACAACATAGAGTGTTTTCCAATAATAGTACTTCTTACATATTAAAACACATGTCTTAATCACGTCAACTCCCCTTCCCGCTTGCACTGAAAAAATAGCTTCTCGTGCAAGAAAAAGAACATTGATGTCATTCAAAATGATAAGAAAACTGACTTGATGGTAGTGTTAGGGGAGAAGCTAAAGTGTAGACAAAACACACCTATGTATGTAACGTTATATCATAACCCCTATTCCCCATCCCACGCACTAGACAAAATATACCAACATAAAGACTTGATAGAGCACGCTGACGAATGGTTGGGCGCGTGCTGTCACATGTCTCTTCATCGGAAAAGGACCATGTGGCCGATGACTATTTCAAAATAAAAAAGTAATAGAAAAAATACCCAAAATGTTGCCATTTTTGACATTTGCATTTTGGAGGTTGTTGTAGAGCGCAAAAGGGAGTTGCAGGTGTTTAGAGGTCAAATGAGAGCGAAGACTCTCCCTACCAAAACACATTTGACAAGAACTAGCAACTAGCTAGCAAGTATGTATATCTACCAAAAATATATGCCATTTTTCCATTCTACCTAGGAACTGTGAAGAATCGAATGGCTATTTATTAAGAAAATTCATTTTTATTGATGAGAAAATAAAGGGTTTTTCTTGCGTAAAGGTTTTTCATTTGAAATGTAGAGCTCTTTATTTGTTTTTGTGTAAAGGGATAATTAAAAGGATATAGTATCATCACTCATTGCTATTTTGAGAATTTCCCATGTAACACTCATAGTTCAAGGAGGAAACATCCTTAATGTAAATGTTAGGATATAATAGGCACACAATAATGTAACATTTTTTTTATAAATTAAATTGGAAATTCTTTGCATTCATCATAGTAAGCATCTCATCTATAAATAAATCATAACTTCTAAATGAATTTTCTTTTTGGAAATTTAACTGACCAATACACTTGCAATTCAAGCTATGATAGCTAGAATCACCTGTATTTAGTGCAGAAGCTTCACGTCTCCTAAAGTGTCCTTCTCAATCCACCCGCCCTTATTTTATTTAGTTTTTTTCTTTAAATATATCAACCGCTTGGAAGGAAGACAAGTGTTAGCGATAGATTAAATTGGAAAATTAAAGACATTTGGTGCTACAAAGAATTATTTTTATTCTAAATTTCACCAATATAGGATTATATGTTGTGGTGAGTGCAAAATGGTAGCTTGTATAGATAATAAACAAGCATATTAAACTTCACAATGGGAATTAAATTTCCAATTTAACCTATCGCAAACAATAGTATTATATATCAACAATTATATATGTCATTCTTCCATTCTGTAGGAAATGTGAAGCACTAAATGTTCATTCAAATATATAAAAAACTCATCTCTCCTGACATATGAAAGAGGCCATAACTTGCAATAATCAATAAAGGCATAAAAGACACACAAGAAGGATAACATGTACCACTATTAGAATTTTTTTTATATCCTGTGTCTCTCAATGAACATATAAATGGCCTATCGGTATCATAACCATTGTTTAATGATATTGTAAACTGAACCATTGCTTGTATAAACGACTGAAAAAATATAGATTATTGGAAGAATAAAGGTTAACAAGTCAAAAAAATCCTTGGTGATCACCTTGATTGACCAAAAAATAGCAGCTAATATGCCAACAAAACACACCTATGTACATACAAAAATGCATAAAAACATACACAAAAACATACATAGAAACATACATAACATGAATAAAAGGAAAAATAGGATGTCAGTGCAGAAAAGAGAATTAGTTGGATGGAGACATGAGAGTCCTATGTGAAAAGGTAGAAAAATTATGTAAAAAACTTTTTAAAAACAAAACATCTGCATTCTCTAATAAAAAAGACACTCTCAAAGCTGAGAACAATATTTGGGTTGCAGGTTTCATAACACATAATATTTTCCAACATGCAATTACATATAGACAACATGATTCTAATGAGAACCTTAACTTTGTAGATAGTAAGAATGTACTAAAGTTCATTCACCTTCACAATTTATAGCAACTCTTACACAAAAAAATTGCAATTCAATTTCCTCATATGATTTTAAAAAAATGTAGAATATAATTTGCAAGTTGAAAAACACAATGTGGTTTGCCATTTATTTCATTCTATACATTCAAAGTTACGTGGTGGAGAGCACGAGCAGGAATGTCTTTATTTATTTTTGTTAATTAGCTAGTAGGAAAGATTAATCTTTACTTGGTAAAGGTTATTCTTTATTTGTAATTATTTAGTAACTTGTAGGAATATTCCAAAGGAATCCCTACAAGTCTTTTGTCTTTTTGTCTTCTCACACATGTGTGAGGATGACTTATTTTTTAATTCCTTTATTAAGGAATATTTGTAACCACCTCCTTAAGAGGTGACACTTTGCACACACATAGATGAATGGTGGCATTCATTGAGTTGGGAGTTACATTCTAACTCCTCCTTCTCACCTCTACTTATTGAGGTGCCTCTCCTCTCATTCTTTATTATTCAAGCAAGCAAGCTAAGGCTGAATCTCTCTCTCTCTCTCTTTGTATCATTCTTAGGCATTTTGCCTCCATTCATAATATTGGGGTTTTTTCTTGCTTTTTCCCCTTATCAAATTCTTGTGTCTCCTCTTGATGGTGGTGGTGCTTGATTTAGCTACTCTCTCTTTGGTAATATTTTTCCTTCAAACAATGCTCATTGATTAGTTATTTCCTTTGTTCAATTTATTTTTCCTTTCATGGTATCAGAGCTTGGTATTACTAATCTTTTGTGAGCTACATTGTTGAAGGTTTACCAGATTTTTTCATCACACCATTGGAGACACTCTAAGAGAAGAGGAGAAGAGCTAAAAGCCTAATCTTGTTTCTTGTTTAATATTTTTTTCTTTCTAACCCTTGTGCAGGATTCTTTATTTAAAGATTTCTAAGTTTTTTTATTTTTCAGATCTATTTGTTTTGCATGCATATTTAATCTTTTGCAATTTTTAGAAACCCTCAAATAAATGGTTATATTTCACTTTTTAAATTTCAACAATTTTGTACAAATCTGTAAAAAAAATCACTTATTTCTGCATGTTACTATTTGCATGTTAAAATTTCTTTAAAAAAAATCACTATATTTTACATTTTGTAAAAAAAATCATTCTTTTTTAAGGATCTAACCCTAGTTCAATTTTTTTTTAGAAAAATGTTAATCTTCTTTTTTGCAAATCTAAAAAAATTATCTATATGAACATGTTCATTTTTTTTAAAAAATCATTTTTTAAAGGCTTTAACCCTTTCTTTATAAATCAATTAGATTAAAAAATTTAGTTTACAATTTTTTTGATATTTTTGATAAAAAAATTATATCCTTGTTCTATATAAATCTGCAAAATAATATCCATTTCTATCCAAAAGAATCACATTAAAATAAAAATCTTTAAACCCTTTTAAGGGTTTCAACTCTTTCAAAGGGTGCCTTTGTTTGCAGATTCTTTGTTGCATCCGCCTCCGCTACTATTCTTTTCCCTCTTGCCACTGCCTCCTTCCCTTGTTTCATGCCGACACTTCATGGATTCTTTGAACCCTGTGAGTGCTCCCTTTAATTTTGCTTCTCCAATTTACTGCATGTTCTAAAGACGCCCACCGCTAAAAACCCCATTTCAATTTTCATTCACCCGCCCATTCTTTACCCACTACCCATTTAAATGTGTCCAACTTTTTTTCACAAAAAAACAAAACCCTAAATTATTTTTCACCGATGTTACTTCATTAAGTTTTTCAATTTACAACTTTAAAAATTAAAATTTGAAGAAGTGGCTGCCTTTTAAGCCCACCCATTTCTTTATACTTAGTTTTTTTAAAAATCAAGAGAACTTTATCTCTTTTTGGTATACCTTTTAAGTATTCTCTTTAATAAGTTTTTATAAAGTTTTTTTCTATATTAACTTTTTAATAAAGTTTTTAACGTGATAATATTAAAATTAAAGTTTATTAAAAAATATTTAGTAAGTATATTAAAGATTATTAATATGTTTTTTTTGGAAATTAATTTAAAAAGGTTTTTTTTTAAGTAAATATTTATAATAGTTATTATTTTTTTTTCATAAAGTTGTGATTTTTTTATTGCAATCATGTCAACTTTAATTTCTGAAATTAAATTAAATTCTTCTAACTATCATTCTTGGAAGACTCACATTTCTTTCATTTTTCGATTTAGACATCTTTTAGATGTAGCTACAGATCCTAAATCTAAACCAGGTTCGTCTACATCCAAAGATGAAATCAAAAAATGGAATCTTAAAAATGAGGAAGCCCTTGGCCTCATAGGTATCTCCATGTCACCTGAACTTTATGTTCATATTGGGACATGTACAACAGCCTATGAAGCATGGGACAAACTCAAAACCATTTATGATAGTTCAAATGAATCAAGAAAAATTCAAATTCAAGATCAACTTGAAGATTTGAGGTATTCTGATTTTAAATCTATGGATGAATTTTTATTGAAATTTGATGCTTTAAATAGTCAATTGCATGGTGTAGGAGTAAAATTAGATAATCTTAGATTAATTCATCTTATTATTAAAAGGTGTCTTCCTAGGCAATTTCAACAATTCATTACTAATATTCATGCTCAATTAGCTATTCCTTCTTTAGCTACTCAATTAACTTATGATATTTTTCGTGATTTATTAAGGCAAGAAGAAGCTAAATTAATTCAGTTTGGCACTCTTAAGTCTAATGAACATGCCTTTTTGTCTAATCATAAGCAAAATTTTAAATCTCATTCTAAACAACATTATAATTCCAAACCTCATTATAATAATGACAATGATTCTAGAAAGTTTAACTCTTCTAAGAAACCACATTGTACTTATTGTAATAAGGATGGTCATTGGAAAAATACTTGTTTTAAGAAGCAAAATGAGAAAAATCCTATGAAGCAAAATAATCAACAACAAAATAAACCTAATAATCATAAGTTTCAAAATAATGCAAATCAATCTAGACGTGCTTTTACTTGTGGTTATAATATTTCTCAACCTCTTGAATGTGTTATTGATTCAAGTGCATCTCAACATGTTACTTCACATAAAGAAGTTTTTGAGTCTATGCAACCTGATTTGTCTAATGTTCCTCTTCAACTTGCAAATGATTATACTTGTAAAGTGGAAGCAATTGGTGATGTGAATGTTCCTAATGGTAAATTGCATGATGTTTTATATGTTCCTGAATTAAAGACTAATTTACTTTCAGTTGCTAAGCTTTGTCAAGATTATAAAGTAGAATTTTATAAAGACATGTGCTATGTTATTGATCCAAAACAAAACAAAGTTATTGCTAATGCTAAGTTAGACAATGACAATTTGTTCAAATTTTATAAGTTTTCTCAATCTAGATGCTCTTTATTATCTACCATTGATTTCAATGTTTGGCATGAAAGACTTGGTCATATCAATGCTAACAATATTGCTTTAATGCAAAAGCTTAAAATGGTAGATGGATTGCCTAGTATTGTTCCATCTAAAATTGTATGCACAGGATGCATGAGTGGTAAGATGCATAGGGAGCCCTTTCCACATGGTCAATCATGGAGGGCAACTCATAAGTTGCACCTAGTTCATAGTGACCTTTTGGGACCCATGGAGAATAACTCCATCCAAGGATCAAGGTATGCACTTACTTTTGTTGATGATTTTTAAGAAGAACTTGGATCTATTTTCTTCATAGTAAGGATCAAGTTCTTGATATATTTTCTGAATTTCATAAATTTGTTGAAAGGCAATCTGGTTTTAAACTTAAAATTCTTAGAATTGATAATGGAAAAGAATATGTGAACACTGCTTTTAATAGTTATTTGAAATCATTTGGTATTAAGCATGAGCTAACTATTCCCTATACACCTCAAAAAAATGGTGTAGCGGAAAGGAAGCATAGAACTATTGTTGAAATGGCTAGATGTATGTTACATGCTAAAAACATGTCTTATAAATTTTGGGCAGAAGCTATGTTTTGTGCTACTTACATTATTAATAGGACTCCTACTAAAGCTGTAAAGGATATAACTCCTGAAGAAGCTTGGTCTGGTAGAAGCCCAATCTTAAACATTTAAGAGTTTTTGGTTCAATTGCTTATGTTCACAAACCTAAACAAAAGAGGCAAAAATTAGATGCTAAATCTTCTTATCATATTTTTGTTGGTTATGATGAACATTCTAAAGCTTATAGAGTTTATAATCCTCTTACTAACAAAGTTAAGGTTGCTAGAGATGTATGCATTGCTGAAAATGGTATTCATGATTGTTCTAAAGCACCTAATGTTGAATCTTCTCCAAATAAAGTTATTGTTGTAGAAGATAATCCTCAAGTTGAATCTTCTCTTAACCCTCCTAATGCATCTCTTACTCATAGTGATAGTGATGATGAAAATATTAAAATTTCTCCTCATGATTCTTCTTCTAGTGATGATACTCCTACATCTAAGAGAAAGCCTAAATGGTTTAAAAATTTAATGCAAGAAAGTGAGGATATTTTAGCTAGAATGAATAAATCTAAGACTAGAAAGGCAAATTACTGTAATTATGCTTTGATGTCTAATATTATGAATTCCAATGATCCTAAAACTTATAAACAAGCTAAAGATCAAACTCATTGGAAAAAGGCTATGCAAGAAGAATATGACACTTTAATTGCTAATAATACTTGGGATTTAGTTCCTTTACCTCAAGGTAAGAATCTTGTTTCATGCAAATGGTTGTATAAAACTAAGGTTAATGCAAATAATGAAGTTAGCAAGTTTAAAGCTAGATTAGTTGCTAGGGGATTTTGTCAAATTGAAGGCTTAGATTATAATGAAACTTTTGCTCCAGTAGCTAAGATGCCAACTATTAAATTAGTTCTTGCTTTAGCTTCTCATATGCATTGGCCTATTCATCAAATGGATGTTAAAAGTGCATTTTTAAATGGTGATTTACATGAAGAAATTTATATGTCTCAACCTTTGGGTTTCATTAAGGAAGGTAATGAAAATCTTGTTTGCAAATTGAAGAAATCAATTTATGGTTTAAAACAATCTCCTAGAGAATGGTATTCTAAGATTAATGCTTTCTTTCTATCTCAAGGTTTTATTAGAAGTAAAAATGATCCAAATTTATATATTAAGCATAGTGAAAATGATATTGTGATTATTATCTTATATGTTGATGATTTAATTATCACTTCTAGTTCTAACAATTTGATTAGTGATGTTAAGTCTCAACTCAATCAACAATTTCAAATGACTGATTTAGGCCTTTTACATTATTTTTTGGGTATGCAAATTTGGCAAACAACTAAAGGTATTTTTCTTTCTCAACATAAATATGCTCAAGATCTCTTAGATAGATTTAAAATGAATGATGCAAAGTGTGTTTCTACTCCTTGTGAATTAGGAACAAAATTAATGGTTGATATGGAAACTCCTTTTGTTGATCCTACTTTATATAGACAATTAGTAGGAAGTTTAAATTATCTAACTCTTACAAGACCTGATATTTCTTATAGTGTTGGTTTGGTTTCTAGATTTATGTCTAAACCACAACAAACTCATTTTAAAGTTGCAAAAAGAATTTTAAGATATGTTAAAGGTACTCTTAATCTTGGTCTTTTTTATGATGCAAATTGTGATTTTTGTTTAAAGGGTTATACTGATTCAGATTTAGGAGGTGATCCCAATGATGGGAGATCCACTTGTGGTTGTTGTTTCTTTGTTGGATCAGGTGCAATCTCATGGAATAGTAAGAAACAACAATCTACTTCTCTTTGTTCTACAGAAGCTGAATATAAAGGTTGTACAAATGCATCTAAAGAAGCACTATGGTTAAGAAGACTACTTGAAGACTTGGGTCTACCTCAAAAGGGTCCTACTCCTTTATATTGTGATAATCAAAGTGCTATTGCTTTGGCCAAGAATCCAATTTTTCATGCAAGGACCAAGCACATTGCTCTTCAACATCACTTCATTAGAGAGACAATTGAAGACAAGCAAATTTCTCTCTTGTATTATAAAGGTGAAGATCAAGTTGCAGATATTTTCACCAAAGCTCTTTGTAAAGATAAATTTCTCTTTCATTGTAAAAATCTTGGATTACAACCCATTGAAGGGTTTGATGTAACCTCCCCAAGTAAAGCTTAAGGGGGGATGTTAGAAGATTAATCTTTACTTGGTAAAGGTTATTCTTTATTTGTAATTATTTAGTAACTTGTAGGAATATATCAAAGGAATCCCTACAAGTCTTTTGTCTTTTTGTCTTCTCACACATGTGTGAGGATGACTTATTTTTTAATTTCTTATTAAGGAATATTTGTAACCACCTCCTTAAGAGGTGACACTTTGCACACACATAGATAAATGGTGGCATTCATTGAGTTGGGAGTTACATTCTAACTCCTCCTTCTCACCTCTACTTATTGAGGTGCCTCTCCTCTCATTCTTTATTATTCAAGCAAGCAAGCTAAGGCTGAATCTCTCTCTCTCTCTTTGTATCATTCTTAGGCATTTTGCCTCCATTCATAATATTGGGGTTTTTTCTTGCTTTTTCCCCTTATCAAATTCTTGTGTCTCCTCTTGATGGTGGTGGTGCTTGATTTAGCTACTCTCTCTTTGGTAATATTTTTCCTTCAAACAATGCTCATTGATTAGTTATTTCCTTTGTTCAATTTATTTTTCCTTTCATATACATTCAAAGTTACGTGGTGGAGAGCATGAGCAGGAATGTCTTTATTTATTTTTGTTAATTAGCTAGTAGGAATGCAATGAAAGGCACTGTTTTATAAACACCCACTATTTTCTAACAACCAATAAAACTATGAATGATTGCAGGTTGGAAAAAATCATGGGAGGTGATTGAATGATTTATGAAACCTCCAACCCACACAATGTTGTAAAACCCTCTATGAACGTAGCTAATCCCCTGTTTTTCCTTTTGTGAGAAGCTATCTATTCATTGTAGGTGGTAAGGGTGTTGATGTGATTAACACATGCATTTTAAATTGTAACAAGTACTATTCTTGGAAAACACTCTGTGCTCTGGATTTTCTCATTCTACAGTTTGAAAGTGAAACATTGGAGAGAAAGGGTGTGTTGCAGGAGAGGGATAAGACCAACTGAGTTGAGGTGAGGGGTTTCTAACCGGCTATATGTACATAGGTGTGTTATCTCGATTTTCTCGACTTAGCAATTGAGTTGTTACGACTAGAGGATTTTACAACTCTATGTGGGTTGCAGATTTGTTAAATCTCAAAGTTTTTCAATCTCATTACATTCTTACTATCTAATTCACAAAAGGTTCTCAAGGAAATCACAAAACATACCAAATTGAGGTGAGGGTGAGTAACCAATTGGGTTGTTACTTGTAGTGGGTTTTAAAACATTATGTGGGTTACAAATTTCATAAAACTAGTGCTTTGCAACCTAGAATTTTACAAAATAGTATGAATGTCTTCAATTTTTTTTGTTAATTAGACAATAGGAATGTAATGAAAGGTGTAATTTTATAAACACCCAGTGTTTTCCAACAAACATTAACAGTCTGTATGATTGCAGTTTGGAAAACACAGTGGGAGATGAGTGCGTGATTTTTGAAACCTCCAACCCACACAATGTTGTAAAACCCTCTACACATTGAAGCCAAATGAAATCCCTCATCTTTCACATTTCTTCAAATTACACCGATGTTTTTGACTTGTGTGAGAAGATATCCATGCACAGTAGGCAGGAAGGATGACGTGACTAAGACATGCATTTTAAATTGTAACAATTATTGTAATTATTCGTTAGCTCGATCCATCAAGTCTTTCCATCAGTGTGTTTTTTCAGGAGAGTGGAATAGGGGATGGCATGTTATGTTATAATGTCTACACATAGGTGATTTTTGTTGGAGATTAGCTTCTCCCATTATTTATCACTTATTACTAATTGTTTAAAGTCCTATTATTGGAAAAAAATTCTGTTTTGTGGGTTTTTTCATTCTTTAGGTTGAAAACAAAAAGTTGGAGAGTAGGGGACAGAGTTGTAGGTGGGGGAGACAAAAAACCAATGGAATTGTGGTGAGGGGATTGTAACCGATTGAGTTGTTACTGTTAAAGGGTTTTAAAACATTATGTGGGTTGCATGGTAAACTTTAGTGGTGAAACTCCTCCAATTGGCAAATAATTGAAATTGAGACCTCTAGAAATGGCAAATAGTACAAGCTAAAAAGGATGTTGAATTGCTAGGTTTTTACAAAAAAAATATTTTGTCTCGATTAATTTGCCTATGCATTATTTTTTAAACGATGCATCAATGGAATTGATTCACCAATAGTTTATACTATAATTACAAATATTAATTATATTCACCAGTAATATTATATTCTTACCATTTTTGGGGCAATATCACCACTAATAATAAATTACCATTTCATTTTAGGGATATTTTAGCCTGGAATAAGTTTTTTATTTATTGCCATTGATTAAATTTTTAATCAGATCGCTGCAGGTTGATTCCATGAATTTATATGCACGTGCATTTTAAAAGGATTTTTGAGAATCTAATCGTGTGGCCCAAAACAAATTCTGGGCCTCAACAGGATTTTTAAAAGGCACGTGCATATAAAGTCATGAAATCAACCTCCAACCATCTGATTAAAAAGATAATTGATGGTAACAATTTTACTTTTCATATAGTCTTTTTTTTTTAAGTGAGAATTTAAAAAAATGCTTAATCCGTGTGTGTTTCAATGCTTTGTCCCCTTGATCCTCACAAGGGGTGCTACCCCTTGACCTCATCAGTGACTGCTGCCCTCGGGCCCCTACTTCAATATTATAAAAACAAAAAAAATATCGAGGAACTAAGTTGACCAAATATGAAAATTTTTGAAGGAGAGATTCGCCATTGTAATTAATATTTTTAATGATTATTCACTAGGATTCACCACTGTGATTATTATTTTTACCAATTATTCATTAAGATTCGCTAGGATTTTATAATTTTTTTTTAATATTGTGCATAGATCCGCTAGGAAAATTCATAATTTTTTACAAATAACAAGAAAGATTCTCTAGGATTTTACACATTCGATGAGGGGAGGTTTCTTAAAGTTATCCCTGGTGGGTTGCAGATTTCAAAAAACCGATGTTTTTGTTGAATAAACCAGATATTGAGAGGGGTGAATCGGTATCCACTAAAAGTCATTGAACAATCACCATTAATTTATTTCATCACAGAGAAAATAAGAGCAACAAGTATGAAATTCCATAACACAAAAAAAACTAGATTTTACATGGAAAACCCAATGAAGGAAAAACCATGTTGAGGATTAGCTCATAGTATATAGTTATATCAAAAAATACTGGCTCACTGCCAGATATAAAAGATCACTGCTTTCAAAGGACAGTTTGCTGTCCAAAATGGAGGCTCACTACCTACAGAAATATATAGACAAAAATTGGTTGACTACCAAGGTTAAACTGATGATGATACACCACAAGTATAGATTTAGTTCCTTATATGCTCAGACTATTTGTTCGTAGACTGATCTTTAGTTCGAACACATATGCTTCCTCTCTTCTTCGCATTCACTTCACTACTTACATTACTCCATCACTCTTCGCTCATATGTCTCATATATTCAGATTTTCTAAGCATCTTGTATATATACTCATATGCACTAGTTAGGTCGGCTTCAAAAGTAATTCAATTGTGTCTGTATACACCTAAAATTGGTTTGGAGCATCTGATTAATTAAATACGAATTATTTGATTAATTATCCTAATTTCCGCTACTATTGAATAAATAGAAATATTTATTTATATAGTTCATATTTAAATTCATCTTAATTAAATAAACAAAATTAAATACTTTGTTCAATTTAATTATCAAATCCCTATTTTAATCTATCACATAGTTTCTAAATTAATTAAATAAAGACAAAACACTTTATTAATTAATTGCCATATTCTTCTGTCTAATTTAATAAACAACTATCTTATAGTTCGTTTTATTAAATTATTTATTTCTCCTTTGTTAATTCAAATAAATCAAAATATTTGAATTGTTGCACAAGGAATATTCCAATCTATATTCTCTCAAAAATAAATTAGATTTCCTATGTCTAAACTATGTCTAATTTATGTCAAAAATATGTCAAATTAATTGATTGAAACTTCATGGGAAGTTTTGGAGACAAATTGGAGACAAATTTGGAATTTGATCTCTCAATCCTCTTCCATCAATCCTTCCTCTTCTCTTGCCTGGTGTTTTCATGGGTAGAGACAATCTCCATCTTTCTCTCAATCTCCTCCATCTCTCACCATTCAATTCTCTAGATTGAATCCAAGCCTCTCAAAGCTTTCCCTGTGCATTTCTACAGCCAGGAAATCTATAAATACAAGCCTCATTGAACCAAGAAAGGATCTAGATAATCAGGCTTTTGCACTCTTACTCTCCAAGAATCCAGACATCAAGCATCAAGCATTCAACAATTAAGCATCAAGCATTCAAGATTTCAATCATGGCTACCTCCTATAGTTATAATTATCTGTTTCACATCAATATCATGCTAGTTTAATTGATTTATCATTTAGCATTATATTATCATCATCTCGTTCTTCAGGTAGTCATTTTAACAATCTTATTTGCTTACATAATCTAAGAGCAATCTAGATTTAATAAATCTTTGGATATAGAGAGCAATAGGACGCTTTCATTTGATTACTATTTTGAAATTGATTCAATTTGTTTAATCTATTGATATAATGTCGTATTAAGAAGTGTTTTAATATTATTCACATATTCACACTTACAGTGCCAAATATCATCATGTCGGCTGGGACCAAAGCTAGGTCTCACATATAATTCGCAAACCATTAGACTGAATATTAGGTCAGCTAAGATCAACCTAATACCAAAATGTAATCACAAAAATTGATGTCAGTGCATCACCTAAAACATATGAACATATGAAAATGCATACATACATGCTTCCAACCATTATAAGCCTTTTCACAAAACCTTAGATCATACCAATTATCAGAGAGAATATGTAGATCAAAAATACCAGAATTACCAGAGCAAATACCAGATGGGATAAACTAGTTCTGCACACTGGTATAGGGTACCAAACCAACATGGTGACATCAATGACAATATTAAACATATTTACAACAATCTCCCACTTTGGCATTAATGGCAACATGTAAAAAAGAGATAAAAAATAATTTCTCATTCCATATCTCTCCTCAAAACATGTCTCTCCCCCTTAGATCCATATCTCCCCTTTTCTTCAATATCTCTCACCCTTTGACATCAATGACAAAGGGTGCCAAAAAAAATATCAACATGGTGACATCTAGTGTCCAAAATTTCAAAAAATTCAAAACTTTCAAACATCCAATTCCTTAAACCAGAAAAAACTATTTTCACCCCAAAAACCTTTTTGTACCTTTCTTTGATCACCAGAAGCAATTTCTTCCATTCTAGTACAACATAATACATTCTTGTATACACACTTTCCAACATAACCAACAGTGTGAAGGAGGATGACCAATCTATGAATGAACATTGTTTCTCATAGTCTTCTACATCATAAATAATTCTAACAAGATGGTCTAGCTGGACCTCAACAATCTATTTTAGAAGCCAAAAATTATTCACCTCATCATCCCTTTTCCTCTGTACAATGATCAATTCGGCTTGCAACTCACCAATTCTCCACCTTTGCTTCCCATATTTATCCTCAAAGATATCAAATTTCTTCCCAATACTATTCACCTCAGATTCTATTGCTTCAATCCCTCTTCAGAAATTATCAATTGCTACAAGCCACCAAAGGCAATATTTGTAGATATCAGTCATTTCTTTCATGCATTTCTTTGTTTCCGCAATCAATTTAGATAACCTCTATTTTTCTTTAGAACATATTTTCTCAACCAGGGCTTCTAGCTTGTCTCCTTCTGGACCTTCAATAAACATTCTTTCCTCAATTAATTCAACTAGATTCTTAGGCAGGGAATCATAAATAGTAGAAATATCAATATCTTTACGAAACAAATACTCAATCAAAGCATTATCAACTTTAAGCTTGTCAATAGGAGAGGCCATACTCCAAAATTCACAAAATTTCTTCTTTTTTCCTTTCACCAGCATAGTCTAGATGTCATCTGGATCGTAAGATTTAGATTCAGGCAGAGATTCTTCTTATTCTTCCATTTCTTCAGGAATAACAACAATATCTTCAACGATTTCTTTTCTTTTCCTCAATTTTTGAGGGGAACCATTAACAACCTCAAATTATTTCATTCTGAAGGAAGAACCTTACTCAAACCTACTAGGCATAGCTTCACCAGAGCTCATTACATTGTGCAATGATAGGAAAAAGTGCTTGCACACACTCACTTTATCCTCTAAGCTTTCCAAATGTTTGCATATCTATTTTGCAATGAGAATCCTGGATTCCCACTCAACATTCTTCTTTCCCACTAAATATTTCAGAAAATAAATAGCCAAACATGTAAGAAACAATCCAAAATGAAATGGATATCCGTCTTTCAAAGACAATTGTATGTTTTTGATGAGATTCTCAAGAGTTAGCTTACACAAATCAAATTAATTGTTCTCCTTAACCATTTTATACACCAAATATACCGTAATGGCCAAAGTAGAGCTTTTTCTATTCCTGAAAAATATTTTATATGAAATGTTGTATGCAACATACCTAACCAAGGAATCGGTAATGGTATCGATCAAAAGTGGTTGGGGATCTTTTTCATCTCCCGTCAATTCCTCTACTTCCTTGTATTTAATAATCTTTCATCCAAAAAGATCTCCAACACTTCACAGTCCAGTAACCGCTTTGATTGCTTCCTTCAAAATAGAATAGTATTTATCCAATATAATGAGATCATCCTTGAATTTTCTCATAAGAAAAATTAAATTCTTTATCAGAAAACCAAGGGAATTCTCCCCATACATCCAAAACTAGGGTTTGTAGATTCTGAAATTTGCTCGATTCCAATCCTAATTCCAATTTCTTTATTTTTGAATTATCAAACTCATCCAAATCGACTCCTTTCAAATTTAGAGGAGTATTCCTACTCGATCCTCTGATAGAACTTTCCATTATCTCTTAAAATTCAACACAAAAATCTTCTATTACCTTCCTCTATAGTTGCAAGATAGGGAAACTTCTGACACCTACTTTTGAATATCCACAATGTTCTCTTCGAGGGTCTTCAAATTGCTTCAGAAATGCTTTGAGAGAGAGTTCCAAGTCGTTCTACAAGTCCTTAAATTGTATGATGATCAAAATAATTTGAGAAAATTCCTTTATACTTCATGATTATGCCATAACTCACATTAATTGCAAAAAGTTGACAAAAATTTCTTCCACTTCACATTGAGAAACCCTAAATCATTCCACAAAGGAACATGTTCACTTCTTTTCTTCTGGTTTCTTTTCCAATACCTCTGTCATGTTATTCTGCACAACATATCCATGTGCCAACACCTAACATGCTGTGCTTCCAGGGGTTTAATTGATTTTCTTCTAAAACTCCCACTAAGACCATGCTAGGTCTAGTTCTCAGAGGAATCATCTGCACCTGATGAGGTACAAATGCATCAATAGTCTTTAATTCTTCTTTCTTTTTTCATATCTTTCTCATGTCCTACTTAAGTTCATCCTTGTCAACCTTTTCTACCGATTTGTTGTCTTCTATTAGAGAAAATTGTTTTTCCTTCTTACTTCTGCATAGTTATAAAATATGTCCCAGTTTTTTGCAATAGTAACAAACAACATTTCTTTGTCTAGTTTGATTTCCATTCATCCCTATTCTAAATTTATTAGCTTTATGTCCAAACATGTTACAAGAGTAACAATAGTCATTAAAATATTGATTTATTCTTCCTCTAATTATCATCACTCTACCAACCATCCTTACTTGTGATCTGCATTTAGTAGCCCTATGTCCTATATTTTTGCATGTATAACTGTAAGTGTGGAATGAGGTAAATAACATAATACACTTCTTAATATGACATTATATCAATGATTAAACAAATTGAATCAATTCAACAAAGTAATCAATTGAAAGAGTCCTATTGCTCTCTATCTCCAAAGATTTATTAAATCTAAATTGATCTCAGATTGTGTAAGCATATAAGACTGTTAAAATGACTATCTGAAGAACAAGATGATGATAATATAATGCTAAATGATAAATCAATTAAACTAACATAATGTTAATGTGAAACAGATAAATGCAGCTCCAAGAGGCAGCCATTGTTGTGAAGCTTGTTGAATTGTTTGATACTTGATACTTGATGCCTAGATTCCTGTAGAGTAAGGGTGCAAAAGCTTGATTATCTGGATCCTTTCCCTGGTTGAATGAGGCTTTATTTATAGATTTCCTGGCTGTAGAAATGCACAGAAAAAGCTTTGAGAGGCTTGGATTCAATCTACAGGATTGAATGGTGAGAGATGGAGGAGATTGAGAGAAAGAGGGAGATTGTCTCTACCCATGAAAACACTAGGCAAGAGAAGAGGAAAGATTGATGGAAGACGATTGAGAGATCAAATTCCAAATTTGTCTCCAAAACTTCCCGTGAAGTTTCAATCAATCAATTTCTGATATTTTTGACAAAATTTAGACATGATTTAGACATAGGAAATCTAATTCATTTTTGAGAGAATATAGATTGGAATATTCCTTGTGCAACAATTCAAATATTTTGATTTATTTGAATTAATAAAGGAGAGATAAATAATTTAATAAAGTGAACTATAGGATAGTTGTTTATTAAATTAAAATAGAAGAATTATGGCTATTAATTAATAAAGTGTTTTGATCTTTATTTAATTAATTTAGAAATGATGTGGTAGATTAAAATAAGGAAATGATAATTAAATCAAACAAAGTATTTAATTTTGTTTATTTAATTAAGATGAATTTTAGAAGAATTTATGAAGAAAGTGAATGTGAACTATATTAAATAAATATTTAAATTTATTCAATAGTAGAGGAATTTAAGATAATTAATCAAATAATTCATATTTAATTAATTGGATGCTCCAGACCATTTTTAGGTGTGTACATTTTGCCCCTCTTCAAAGTGATGTGTTTACGCGTTGGTTCGAAGAAATATTTTGCTGTTACTGCCAGGATTGATGATGTAGTTAAATAATTTCGTAAGCCCCAGACATTGATTTTCAGGTAATGATAATAATACCCTAGACATGATTTTCAGATGATGATAATAATACCCCAAACATGATAATTTTGTGTGCCCCAGACATGATTTTCAGATGATGATAATAATATGCCCCCTCGGGAGATAAATTAATAATTTGATGATTTTTAGAATTTCTATGAATTTTTATGATTTTTTGATGAAGATATGATAAAGAAATAATTTATCTCCCGAGAATGATGAAGAAATGAGTCATTTGATGAGTTTTAATTAATTTCATGGATAAAATTAATTAGAATGTTATAAAAATCCCACAAAAATACCTGTCAAAAATTATAAATAGTGCTAAAAAGGTCATTTTCAATTCATTATTTGCTTTTTGAGTTTAAAATTCTTAGTGATAGAGACATTTCTACCAGCTGGAGCAAGATGTCGATTCCTTACGACAGTCACCATTTCGAGCGTGTTCGACGTCACAGACAGCCGCCTGCGTATGGACCTTCGGCATGTACCCCTTGACCTCCTCGTAATTCGTGAACTTTTGTTTTTTTATGCTTTTTAGGTCTTAGGCGTGTCTAGGTGTCCTTTAGTGCTTTGAAGCCACGCTGTAGCGCTTAAATTTTGATGTAGCACTTTCGGTAGGTAGTCTAGCACTTTTGAGTTTTAGTGCTTGCGTTTAAAACTCTAGCACTTCTAGTCGATAAAGTAGCGCTTTCAGTGAATTAGCGCTTAGGAGTCAAGAAGTAGCGCCCTGAAGTCAGATTCTAGCGCTTTGAGATTTTCAACGCTTTGAGTTGGTGGATTAGTGCTTTGAAGGTTTGTTCTAGCGCTTCTGGTAAAGTGGCGCTTTGACGGCCTGATTTAGCGCTTTGATGCGAAAAAGTAGCACGTTGAGTTTTTTAGCACTTCGGAAGCCTGTTTTAGCGCTTTGGAGTGCTGAAATAGCGCTTTCATGGTGTTAGTGCTTTTGGTCCCTGATTTAGCACTTTTGGGATTTAGCGCTTTGGAAGCCTGTTGTAGCGCTTCTATGTCAGAATTGAAGATTTTGACTTAGTGAAATTTGATTTCGTCAATTCCGATCATGTCCATTCTTTTGATTGGTATGATTGACAATCCACATTCTTGATGTTGGATTTAGATTAAAATAAATAAGATTAACTCTCATGATAGGCGAGAAGAAATCTTATCTCTTGATGATCCTCATGATAGGCGTGGAAATGATTCAATACCTGAGAAATCTCATGATAGGCGAGATCTAGATAATGGTTTGAGGAACCTCATGATAGGTGAGGTTTGATTCAATATCTGAAAAATCTCATGATTGGCGAGATCTAGATAATTTTTTGATGAACCTCATGATAGTTGAGGTTGATTGTTCGCCTATGAATTTTGATCGAAAACTCATACCAAAGTTTTTGAAACAAACTTGATAGTAGAATGACATTTTAATTCCTGACATAGTTCACTGATTGTGGATTTTTTGTTATGATAATAGGAGGACTTGGGTACTCTCTAGATGAGAGAGATATTTTCGCAGATGACTGATTTGATTCCGCATTTGACATCGGATGAGCTCCAGGTGATAGGCCAGTGTGGCCTCACGAGTTTACTTGACATGCCCCAGATTAGGATTAATCGGGGTTTGTTGATCGCACTAGCTGAGAGGTGGCATAGCGACCACAACACCTTTCATTTACCCATCAGTGAGATGACAGTCACACCAAAGGATGTGTGGTGTATATTACACATTCCATTCATGGGGGAGATCATGACATATGACTCTCATAGGACTAGCAGCAGAGATGCTCTCCATAGAGTCTTTCAGGATCAGGACATAGAGGGTCCGAGCGTGCGATGGCAAAAGATTGCAGACTCTTATGCGACACTACCAGTAGTGGTAGCTAGATTTATTGGAGGATTCCTTTGCCCTGATCATAGGTCAAAGGGATTTCTCATTGGTTGGGGTAGGACACTGGAGAGCATGTCGGTACATGGTACCAGATATACGTGGGGGATGTGTATGTTAGCACATCTCTATCATGATCTTCATTCCAATGTGTACCTAGATGCATGGAGTATATCCGCAGGGGTGGCCCTATTACAGATATGGGTTTGGGAGCATTTTGCCATTTGTCTACTGTTTCTCATTGCAGACAGACCAACTAGTAGGCCATATGTTTTTAGATACAGTGGTCGATTTACGTAGGCCCGGATGGGAAAGTTAGAGCACTGGAGATGAGTGTTTGATGACACAGAGACAGTGATATGGCGCCCCTATCTTGATTGTGAGGAGTGGGAGGAGGATGATGTAGTGTTGGGTTTCTTGTGTGACTCTATGTACCTTATTGGCCAGACTCCTTTTGTTCTCGAGAGATTTTCACTCCGTCAAGTTTACAGACAGTATGGCATTGTTCAGTGCATGCCACAGGGAGTAGCCCACTATGCACGATGACAGATGGATATTCTGGATTGGGGTCCCACACTATCTTATGACATCCTTGTAGAGGGATACAGAGCATTACAACCATCTACTTGGGACATGTGGAGAGATATTGCAATTGCACCTGTGACAGAGGAGTACGCGACATTTTTGGCTTTTGTTCCCCCTCCTCGCCTCACCATTCTTGATGAGCCAACACCTTTACCAGTAGAGGAGGATGCGACAGAGGATGTCGCTGGGGTTGAGGGTGATATCCTAGTAGATGAGAGCTCAGAGAGTAGTAGTTCAAATAGTGAGGATAGCAGTAGCAGTGGGGATAGTGATGGTGGGAGTGGAGGATACAGAGGACCAGGTCCAGATATTCACAGTGCACCTTCCTCTAGTAGGCCTCGTAAGAGGCAGGCAGTGATAGTGCCAGCAGTGGGGCATCAGAGATAGATAGTTGGGCTCGAGGCACAGGTCCAAACGTTGCAGGCATAGGTTCATACACTGTAGGGGCAGTTGGTACAGGCTCGAGGCATGCTTGTACAGACTCAGATGCAGATGCATGCACAAGCATAGACTCACGCACAAGCCTTGGCACAAGTACAGGGGCAGTTAGCCGCCACACAGACGCAGGTTGATACCCTGACAGCCGAGAGAGACAGTGCACGACAGATTGCCGAGAGGGCACAGGAGACAATAGATACCCTCTAGAGATTGGCTAATGGCACCTCTATAGGTGATTACATGAGAGAGGTTCTATGGGCTGGTCAGGAGGCAAAGTTTTACCGGGGTCGTTATCATGATGCAGTGCCTGCTGAGTGCCGAGTCATTTATGCCCCATCTAGATCAGGGTGAACCCATATGCAGACAGTCAGTGAGGGGGTGACACAGCCTCCACGCAGAGATCCTAGAGATCCGGGTCCGTCTGGGGGTGGTGGTGGTTCAGGTCCTGCTAGGCCTGCCCATTCTGGTAGTAGTAGGTCTTAGAGGCCATGTTATCTTTATTGATGTATTTTATGATGTACCTTCTTGTATGATGATGTATTTTTATGACTTCATTGTATACTTGACACTTGATGATATATATATGAGATGCATTTTGATATGATATGTCGATGGCTTCATGATTTCTATGTAATGGATGTTTTTATTTATATGATTTTGTGATGATTTAAATCTAAATGTGATGATGTAATGATGTTTTATTTTAAGACAATGATGCATTGATGTATGTATGGATGGAATATGATATATAGATAAATGATGTGATGTGATAACATGTATGGATAGTTGGATAAATGCTATGATAATGATGAATGATGATCTTATGATGGATACTATATGTTTTTGATGATTTTTATGTGAAGTATAATCAGTCTCTTTTGTAGATTAGATAATCATTGATTGGAATCCTTTATGCAACAAATACTGTGTAGATAATAAATGATGATGGATGCAATCTAGTTTTAACATGTAGCTATATGCAAAAAATGTCATTTTAACAGTCTTTTTGTGCTTGGTATCATCATAGAACTTTATTTGAATGTTGAAAGTGAATACAAGCATCAATGGTTGCGTTAATCCAATGACGACCCGAGTACTTCTTTCATGATTTTTGATATTGCAATCAAACACAAGCATCTAGGTATAATAGAACCGAGATGACCTAAGCATTTATTGTGTAAACAGGTAGAGATTATCATTTGAGTGAGTGAATTCTGAATGTCATCGGTGATACATTTGCATAGCACATCCCTCGATAATTCACACATTTATATGATTATCGCACATATAGCAGACAATAAAAATATCATTCTTTTTCCTTGTTCCTCTAGTTCAATACATCATTGAGTTACTCCAAAGAAATGATAATCCAAAAGTACAATTTACCCATTGTTTACTTAGAGTGTTTCATTCATTTATTAGATTTTAGATCATCCATCCTGATTTTGACATGTTTTTGGATTTTCGAGATTTTGACCAAAGACCTAACCTAGTAACCTATCTTAGGGGTCTCGGGGGCTGATTTAAGATTAGCCTTGCCTATGTTACACACACAGAGACCACGTAGTTTGACTGACACAGACCTATGTTTTTGGATTTAGCCTTTTTTGACATGTTTTTGGATTTTCGATATGATACAGATGGTTGATTCTTCTGACATTGATTTGAAATTGCGATTTGATTTTTGTTTTCGTGTTCCTGTCACACTATTGTGTTGTCCATGGGTGAAATCAATACGTTTGAACTACCCCTAGTGATATCCAGATGTTGCCCCCAAGCTATGGAGTGATATGTTTGACCAAGTGACATGAGTTTGATAGTGGATGTAATGATGGCTAGATGAGTGATATCAATTGATATTGACTTGTGAAACAATCCTGACAGATACTAAATAGATGGGAAAGCTAATTTTAAAATCACATATGGCGCCTGTTTCTAGGTTTTCATCACACACTTTGATTACACCCTTTGTATTTTTCTTATTTTTCCCTTTTTTTTTTGTATTTTTGTGTTTACCAAGATGCCTGTTTGCCAGGTTTTCACCAAGGAAACAATTTTCAGAATTTTCCCCGTGCACTAGGAGACTTTAAGCATAGAATTTTCTGAGATGAATACTGTTGATAGGTTCATCAAACAGATCCCCTTCTGAGTTGATAGCTGATATGCTCCTAATCCATACACTGATATGACGACAAATGGACCAAGCTAGTTAGGCTCAAATTTGCCTTTCTTCTCCCTATCTTGCTAATTCCTAGGATTTTCCTTTAGTACCAAGTCACCAACCTGAAAGACTCTCGTTTTGACCCTGTGATTGTACATCCTTTGTTGATAAATCGTTAGATGATTAATAGCTTGTTGACGATGCTCATCCAAAAACTCCAGTTCTTGTAGCCTAGATACCCTATAGTCTTGATCTGAAATGATACCTTTGAGTGATACACGAAGGGATGGAATTTCAACTTCGATGGGTAATATGGCTTCTGATCCATTTACCAAAGCAAATGGTGTAGCTCCCATTGGTGTTCTGATGCTTGTTCTGTAGGCCCATAGTGCAGGGTTGAGTTGAACATGCCAATCACGTCCAACATCGTTGATCGTCTTTTTGAGAATTTTGAGTATGGTTTTGTTTGAGGCCTCTGCTTGGCGATTCCCTTGAGGATAGTACGGTGTTGAAAAACGATGTTGGATGTGGAAATTTTCACATAGCTCTTGAACATCTTGATTCTTGAAAGGTCATCCATTATCAGTGATAATGGATTGAGGGATACCATACTGACATATGATGTAGTTCAAGATGAATGAGGAGATCTATTTCCTAGTGATGGTAGTAAGAGGTACTACCTCTATCCACTTCGTGAAGTATTCTGTAGCCGTGATAACGAACTTGTGTCCATTAGATGAAGATGGATGTATTTTGCCTACCAGATCTAAGCCCCATTGACAGAAAGGCCATGTTGTTGTAAAAGGATGCAGTTCTTGTGCCAGTGCATGAATCAGATTGCTGTGAACCTAACATTTGTAACATTTCTTTACAAATTGATATGATTCTTTTTCCATGCTCAGCCAATAATAACCTAAACGAAGGAGTTTCTTAGCTAAAGTCATTCCACTCGAGTGAGTACCACAAATACCCTCATGAACTCCACGTAAGGCCATTTTAGATTCATTGCATTCCAGACATCAGAGTAGGGTACCATCAAGACCTCGATGATAAAGGAAATCTGTGATTAAAGTGTGTCGAGTGGATTGACGGATAAAGTTCCATTTTTGGTTCATGGAAAGATAGGGAGGAAGAATATCATCTTTCAGGTAAGCATAGGTTCATTCGTAGATAGAGGGTTCAATGGTAGTTATATGGAATATGGTAGCAGATTTTGATTGATAATGGGAAGGACAGGATACTTGTTCTACCATAAACTCATAACAAACATGCCTCTCAGGTAATTGCAGTAGTGAAGCGATTGTAGCCATGGCATCTACAAATTTATTCTCTGCTCTTGGAATCTAATCAAACTTGACATTTTCAAAAGACTGTTTTAGATAATCTATTTGTTGTTTGTATGGCATCAACTTTTCATCTTTGGTTTGATATTCATCATTCACTTGATAAATGACTAGTTGAGAGTCCCCATACACTTGTAAGTCCCTAATTTTCAATTGAATAGCCGTTTTGACCCCAATAATCAATGCTTCATATTTCGCCACATTATTTGTACATTGAAACATGAGTCTATATGACTTTAGAATTGTGTGTTCGTGGGGAGAGATGAACAAGATTCCTACTTCCGATCCTTGTTGTGTACATGATCCATCAAAATAGAGAATCCATTGTTGAGGCATAGCTGTCATAATGTCTGCATCAGGAAATTCCATTGTCATTGGGTGATCATCTAGTAGAGGAGCTTCAACTAGCTGTTCAATGATTACTTGTCCCTTGATTGCTTTTCTTTCGACATATTGAATGTCAAATTCACTTAGGAGCATAAACCCATTTTGCCAGTCTACCTGTTAAGGAAACTTTACTCAGTAGATACTTCAAAGGATCAATCTTTGCAATTAACCTTATTGTATGAGCTATCATGTAGTGTCTCAACTTCTAAGTAGCAAACACCACTGCTAAGCAAGACTTTTCTATGAATGTGTAGTTTATTTCATAGCCATTTAAAGTTCTACTGATGTAGTAGATGGCTTGCTCTTTTCCGTGATTATCTTCTTGTGCTAAGAATGCCCCTAATGAGATATTAGTTGTAGCAATATATAATATAAGGGGTCTTCCTTCTGTTGGTGGCATGAGAACTAGTGGTGACATTAAATATTGCTTGATCTGATTGAATGTTGCTTCACACTTCTCATCCCACATGAAAATTATGTGTTTATGCAATAGATGATTGAACGGATGACTTCTATCTTCCAGCTAGGAGATGAACCTTCTGATTGATTGAAGGCATCCTTGTAGTGATCAGAGCTATCTAATGTTTCTAGGAGGTGGCATCTCCATTATAGCTTTGACTTTTGCTGGATCCACTTCAATGCCCTTTTCTGAGACAATGTACCCTAGCAGCTTTACTGATGTAACCCCAAAGACACACTTCTTAGGGTTTAACCTAACATTAAATTTTTCCATCCACTTGAAGATTTTATCTAGGATATGCAGATGTCCATCCCTAGTAGTAGATTTTGCTAAGATATCATCAACATAATCTTCCATGAAGGTGTGCATCATATCATGGAAGATCATCGTCATTTCTCGTTGATAAGTCACTCCTGTATTCTTTAAACCAAATGGCATGACGTTCCAGCAGAAAGTTCCCCATGGACATGTAAAATCCATCTTTTCTTGATCTTCTAGAGCTATTCTTATTTGATTGTACCCAGAGAAACCATCCATGATTGATAACATGGCATGCCCTACCGTTAAGTCTACAATGATGTCTATATTTGGAAGTGGAAAATCATCCTTCGGGCATGCTTTATTGAGGTCCCTAAAAATTTTGCAGATTCTGATGCTATTGTGCGGCTTGGAAACACGCACAAGATTTGATATCCATTCAACATAATCTATAGACCGTATGAATCTAGCATCCAGTAATTTCTTTAGCTCGGTTTTGACCATTAATGCAATGTGGGGGTGCATTTTTCTTAATTTTTGCTTAATAGGCTTGATTCCTACTGGCAAAGATAAATGATGCATAAGTAGATTGGGATCTAAACCTGGCATATCAGAATATGACCAAGCAAAGTTGATGCTTCTTGCTTTGAAGAATTGGATGAATGCCGGTCTTTCTTCTTCTGTCATGGATTCTGCCAGATGTAGGATTTTTGCCTTCTCTTCTGTGCCAATATCTACTGATTGTGTAGGTTCGACCAGAACTGATGATCGCTCATGATAGTGTTTTGGGAGAGTGTCAAATCTTCCATCCCTTAGTGCCTCAGAAAGGTTTTCACCATTGGATACGTTCTTTATTTTTACTTTTTCCAGATCTAATGCTGCCATAGAATGGTTTTCACCATTAGATCTATTTTCCCTATTGTCAATTTTGCAACTAGAAGATTTGACACCCTCGTGCTGAGTCGTATTGTTATGAGTAGTATGGATAGAATTTGTATTAGGATCGGTATGACATAGGAAATGCATGATGGCATCATCATTTGCAAATTTTTGTACAATCAAAGGTTCGATAGGTTCCCAATCAATAAGTTCTGGATGGATTAATGGCATGGTATCATCGAATTGATTTTGGTCAATGGAAGTAAGGGTAAGGACAGCAATATCATCATAATTGTTATTTGAGATATCGAGATCCATGATGGTACCTTCTTTGAAGTTATCTAGTTCACTCAAATTCTGTTCGTCCTCACTAGAGTCATCGATATTTATTGATCTCTCAATGAATGGTATAGACCCAGAGCCTTGGCCCTCCTCACATGTAGGTGTGTATTTTTGAATCACATCGACTAGAATATCAATGACCAGTAAGTCACAAGGTAAGGTCCACTCATATTCATTTGAGTCTGTTTCAGAACCATCTCTAAAATGAAGGATATGTTCCATAGATGTCTTTATTTGCTCATGTTTCTCTTCTTCAAAGTATCCTAGTCCTGGTTTTTCTTTTGTGTGGAGAGTGAGAGGTGTGATAGGTTCTGAGATTCCCTCTTTTCTTAATCCCATAGGCCCTTGTCCTTCATAACCCATTTTTTCAAGAATAGCTTTTCCTTTTCCATACTTGTCTGTGTTGATGCTAACATTTTTGATACCGATCTCAAATTTTGATGCTTCTTCATCCTTGTAAAGCCAATCTAGGATTGTTTCATTGTCTGTTTCTTCTGCTATGGTTCCAGATTTGATAAATGTATTTTGAAGAGCTGTGCTAGATAGAGATGTTAGAGGTTTGATCATTGATGGTTGACCATATTTCCTAGGAGATGGCATTAACTGTGATAAGTTAAGCGATTTCTCCATTGAGTAATGTCCCATTCCTTTATCTATCAACTGAACTTGCTTTTGAAAGTTGTCTGATAGAGAAGTTTGTGTACCTGGAATGTTTGTGTCAATATGACTTGTTTCCTTTTCTTTACCTTTCTTTTGTACCCACTTGGTAGTGATGTTTGTACTTTGCTCGTTCTTGGATGATGATGAGCTTGAAGCTTCCCTGTTGTGAGGGACAAAGGTTTCTTGAGATATTCTTAATGTGTCACAATGTTGTGGATGATTATAATCAACAGTTATAGTCACCCCTTGTCTATTTACTGGAAACTTTAAGCATTGATGGTATGTAGAAGGTATGGCCTGCATTTCATGAATCCAGGGTCGTCCTAAGAGTATGTTGTATGTTAAATCTCTTTCCAACACTTGACATGCTATATGTTTGATAATGGATCCCACTTGGATGGGTAACATAATTAAACCTTGAGATGATCTTTCCTCCTCATCATATGCTTTGATTGTCATTTTCCTCTGAGCATCAATAGCGTCATCAGAATATCCTAGTACACGGACTAATTTTAGGGTGCAAATGTTCAGACTAGCTCCCCCATCTATTAGAATCCTTTTAACGTGATGATTATGCATACATACTTCGATATGCAATGCAGTGTTATGTGGATGATTTAATGAGACATCGTCCTGTTTAGAGAATGACAGACAATGCGGGGTAGTCAGATGTCCCACCATAGCTTGGAATTGACAAACAACCAGATTCTTTGGCATGGTTGTGGCAACTAATGCTTGTTCGAGAACTTCTTTATTTGATGGTGATAAATTAAGAAGCTCCAATATTGATATTTGTGCGGGGATATTTTGCAATTGATCAATAGTATTATAATGAGATTGAGGTGTAACCGTGCGTTGAGATCCCACTCCTTTTAATACTACCTTGGCTTGCCCCCTAGTCATGACGTTTGCCTATTGATGTTCTTGATTTTCTCGAGGGGTGTTTTGTATTTGATTGATAACATCATAATGTGATGGAGGTGGAATTGCATGTGTGGAGCCAATTCCCTTTAACATTACTTTTGATTGTCCCCTAGTTAGTGCATTGGTGGGTTGATGTTCTTGATTTTCTCTGATTTTTAAGACATTTATTTGATTATCAGAGTTTCGCACACTTGGGAGTAAATCCAAAGAGGTAATGGTGTTGGTTTTATTCTCAATAATGTTATTGCTAACTGCATGATCCTATTTGACTTCAGATAGACATAGGATTGTTGTGTCATAGACATGATTAACGTGATTTCCTTTACTGTTTGAAGATGATGCACCTTTGTCATAATTGGGCAAAGGATATTTGAAGGCCAAATGATCATTGTTATTTTGAGGTCCTTCCACATACACTTTGTTGCTGTCCACCAAATCTTGCACTGCATGTTTCAATTCCATATAGTCATTTTTTTTATGACCCTTGTTATTGTGATAGTTGCAATAATCAGCGTCATTCCACCATGATGGTTTGACTTTTGGATCCCAGAATCTAGCTTCACGTGCAGTGAGAAGGCCTCTGGTAACTAGTTCCTTCATTGCTGATTCCATTGATTGACATAGAGGTGTGAACCTTCGCCGATTTGATGGTTTTTGATATGGTAGTGTTTTTACGCGTTCGTTGTTCTGCATGGTATTTGAATGGAATTTTTGGTCACTATTTTGATTGTGTGAAGAAGATGCAATCAAGTTGAAAATTGGTTCGACATTTTGTGAATTGCTTGTTGTTTCATTTGTGTTGCGATTCTTTTGCCAAATTTTTGGTTTATCATTGTTTGAGTGTTGATTGGAGTAGTTATTTGATTAGTCATTGTAATGTTTAATAACTCCCCATTTTACTAATGCTTCCTCAATTTTAAGACCATTTTCTATGAATTTTTCGAAAGTGGGTGGACATTGTAATTCTAGCCTATAGCTCATTTCTTCTGTCAAGTTCTCAATGAATAATTCCATCTTTTCTTCCTCTGGAATAGATCGAGGATACCTAGAAAACAGATGCCGCCATCTTTGGAGAAAAGACAAGAATGTTTCTCCTTTTTTTGCTTTAAGTTGTAGATATCCTTGATAGTAACATCATTTTGGATGTTGAATGAATATTGAGATATAAACTTGTTGACCAGTTCCTCAAACGTTTTGATACCAGGTTGCAGTTTTGAAAACCATTCCATACATGCTCCTCCCAAACTCCTTGGGAATAACCTCATCAAATAAGTCTCTTCTTGAGCAAACTCAAGACTCATCATTTTAAATTCTTGTACATGATCTATGGGATCTGTTCGTCCATTATACTTATCATACTTTGGGAATTCACAATGTCTTGGAAAGGGTAGCAAACCAACTATTGTGTCAAATGGATAAGGACAAATGTCCTATATCGCATATCTCTTTGTAGTCCCTTGCATCATATCTTGTATTTTCTGTTGTAATAGTTGCATTTGTGATGTTAAAGTGGCAACTGGATCTATTTTTGGTGTAGGTTGTGGTATCTCAATCTCATTCATTTTTGGTGTATCTTTCAAACGGTTTACATCAAAATCTTTTGGAAGTTTTGCCCCTGATTCAGCTAACATTAAAAGATATTTTTCCATGTCTTGTTCTAGAATTTTCTCCATAAATATGTGAAACTTTGGATCTTATTGAGCCGCTTGGATATCTTCTGGAGTGATTTCGTTCTTGTCATTGCAGTTCAGATTATTCCAAGGATTTTCCTCTGCCATTTCTTGTGATTTTAAGATTTCTTGTTCTAAGAATCTCTGTTTTTGGGATCTAGTTAAGATTGACATACAAATTTTTGCCCCTTTCTTCTGAAATTTTGATCTTATGTGCAGGATAATGTCAATGTGAACCTTTTTAAATAAAGTCGAATAAGATGTCTTATCTTATTGATGAGACAATATTTAAAAAAAGTTAATCGCTATACTTTGTTTCGTGATGAAGGATGATAGTATCCTGATAAAGAAACTTTAGTATAGTAATTGATTGTGTTTTGATTTTAACACTTGTAATTTGTAAGATCTTGTTTCAGTTGATAAGTTTTGGATATTTGTATAAACCTTTCTGACTTTGGTTCCTAGACAATGATTCTAATAGAAAGAAAAGTTGATTCTGATGAAAATGTTGATAAAATGACAGAGTGATAGACTGGTGAAAATTTTAAACTCTCTATTTTAAAAGCGCTAAAATAGATACCAGAAGCGCTATTTCTCGGAAGCACTGGAACAGAATCCAGAAGTGCTGAAATAAGCGACATAAATGCTAAATGACCAGAAGCGCTAAAATAGATGACCGAAGCACTAGAACAGTGATCAAAAGTGCTATTTTACCGAAAGTGCTGAAATACAGACCCGAAGCATTATAAATTTTGACAGAAGCACTATTTTACCAAAAGCACTGAAATATGGACTGTAAGCGCTGAAACAGTGCCCGAAAGCGCTATTTCCCAAAAGTGCTAAAATAGTGACCAAAAGCGCTGAAACAGGTTTCCAGAACGCTTAAACAAAATTTTTAATTTTTTCTATTCTAGAATCTGGTCTGGCCTTGTGGAATACTGTATCAAAGATTGCGGAAGATATGAAGGATGAATCCATTGACTACGGTTGTGAAATTGTGTGAGAGCTCTTCTTTGAAAGAAGGCTCGTGAATATAGCGGTTCTACTGCATAGTCTAAAGAGTGACCCCTAGAAAAATCATGATAACGGTGAATGAATGCTCTATGTTGTAAAAGGAGTTTCCGATTTTGATAGAGAAAATGTTGTCTTCTCAATAAATTTCTATAACCGAGAGGTTGTTTGGGTCTTGTAACTTTGATTTTTCTTTTGACAAACGTGGTGGACTTCCACTTTCATAGCATGGATTTTCTGACTATTTTGACTTGACATTTTTTAGGATGATCTTTAAATCTAATTTAAATGATTTGTGAAAACACAACAAGCAATTTTGAATAAGTGTTTTAAAACTGAAAAGATTGTGTATATTCAAAAATCACGAATGATCTTTATTGATTTTGACGGGTTGTTTTAACAATTGTATACAAATCAAATAGACTCACACTTAGGGATAAGTAGGTCATCATTATAATCACATCCCACATCTTGCAATTACATTGACTCACACAGCCATGTCACCCCCTAGAGGGCGCCTGTGTTTTTGTCATTGCCAGGTGCGTACTCAAAGTGACGGACGTAGATACCAAATCCCTTGAGTAAACAATCCTTGGTAATTATATGGTGAGTGTCTTGGGGGCAGATTCTTCCCTCCCCTTGCATCGTGAGTATGACAATGTATGGATACTAACTCGGCGAGCAACTACTCTATGGTTCGTAGATAGGGTTCCGTTCAGTGTGGAAAATAGATAAAATCCCTCAGGAGACCTCCCAATCTTTAACACAAAGATTTTGGGGATGGTTATCTTGCCTACTACCATCAATTTGGACTTTCATCAACAAATTACATTTTTATTATAGTGGGTTGGATAACCTGGCTTTGGTTGTTCCCACTTAGGTCGTTCCCGTAGGGTGAGTACTTTTTCCCACTACGGCAGGCCTGCTAAAGGATTTAATAAAGCATAAATGACATGAAATAAAAGTGAATCTGGCACTTTGGTCACCCAGTCAAGGGGAGAGCATAAGCCTAATCACCACAAGCACAACATATAGATTTGTTCTATTTTAAGCCCAAAAATAAATATTCTTAATCTAAGCGAAGGTGTTGCTTCACATAAATCATGATGTTCTTTTTAACTTCTATCGTAAAAATGTGGTGAATATCCTAGGATTGATAGATTTGCTTTAAGAAAACAAGAAAGTGACTATCCTAGATTGATTAATTTTATTCCAACTTTGAAATGTCTATCCTAGATTGATCAATTTTATCTCAACTATGAAAAATAAATACAATCTGGCCGTGGAAGCGTCAGATCCAGACTATTTTTACAAAAATGCCAAAATATGGCACCGAAGTGCTAGAACAGTTACCTGAGGCGCTAAAACCTGAAAACACCAAAATAGTGTACCGAAACGCCGAAATTTGTCTTGGAAGTGCTAAATCACTGAAGCGCCGAAATAGTGTACCAAAGCATCAAAGTTTGTCATAGAAGCGCTAAAACACCTGATGTGCTAGAACAGTAATCGAAAGTGCCGAAACTCTGAAAGCACTGGAACAAGAACCGGAAGTGCCGAAACTTTTAACGAAAGCACTAAAATAAATCACGCTGTGTAAACCTGGGTAACACTTTCCAGAAAATTTGTAATTTTGATAAAAATGGGGTTAATGCCCCACAGTGGGCACCAAATTGTAAGTGTGGAATGAGGTAAATAACATAATACACTTCTTAATACGACATTATATCAATGATTAAACAAATTGAATCAATTCAACAAAGTAATCAATTGAAAGAGTCCTGCTCTCTATCTCCAAAGATTTATTAAATCTAAATTGCTCTCAGATTGTGTAAGCATATAAGACTGTTAAAATTACTATCTAAAGAACGAGATGATGATAATAGAATGCTAAATGATAAATCAATTAAACTAGTATAATGTTAATGTGAAATAGATAAATGCAACTCTAAGAGGCATCCATTGTTGTGAAGCTTGATTGTTGAATTGTTTGATACTTGATACTTGATAGTTGATACTTGATACTTGATGCATGGATTCTTGCAGAGTAAGGGTGCAAAAGCTTGATTATTTGGATCCTTTCCCTAGTTAAATGAGGCTTTATTTATAGATTTCCTGGCTGTAGAAATGCACATAAAAAGCTTTGAGAGGCTTGGATTCAATCTGGAGGATTGAATGGTGAGAGATGGAGGAGATTGAGAGAAAGAGGGAGATTGTCTCTACCCATGAAAACACCAAGCAAGAGAAGAGGAAAGATTGATGGAAGAAGATTGAGAGATCAAATTCCAAATTTGTCTCCAATTTGTCTCCAAAACTTCCTGTGAAGTTTCAATCAATTAATTTCTGATATTTTTGACAAAATTTAGACATGGTTTAGACATAGGAAATCTAATTCATTTTTGAGAGAATATAGATTGGAATATTCCTTGTGCAACAATTCAAATATTTTGATTTATTTGAATTAATAAAAGAGAGATAAATAATTTAATAAAGCGAACTATAGGATAGTTGTTTATTAAATTAAAATAGAAGAATTATGGTAATTAATTAATAAAGTGTTTTGATCTTTATTTAATTAATTTAGAAATGATGTGATAGATTGAAATAAGGAAATGATAATTAAATCAAACAAAATATTTAATTTTGTTTATTTAATTAAGATGAATTTTAGAAGAATTTATGAAGAAAGTGAATGTGAACTATATTAAATAAATATTTAAATTTATTAAATAGTAGAGGAATTTAAGATAATTAATCAAATAATTCATATTTAATTAATCCGATGCTCCAAACCATTTTTAGGTGTATACAATAACATTGTCTAGAGAAGAGACCAAAAAAATAATTCAACCTACTCCTACACTCAGTTTCCTTATGTCCAAGTTTTTTGCATGAAAACCAAACATCATTAAAAGATGAGTACCTTTGTGCATTCGGTTGTTTGATAGGTGATCTCCTTCCAGAGTTTCTTTTTTTCTTTCCTTTATCTTGAGTATTTTGATTATTCATCGGATTAGAGTTCTACATTTTTCCATCAGCTTCATTACCTAAGCCACTTTTTTCCTTAGAAGGTTTTTGTCCAACTATTAATTCATCAAGCTTGGTGGAGCTTGTCTTAAAGTCATCTTCATAGAGTTTTTCTTTCTCAAGATCTACTTTCAGACTCATCACTTCCTACTCAATCCTAGAGAAAACATCATCCTTTCTTTGTATCACTATTATCAAACATTTTCAACTTTCATCTTTTCATCTATCTTCAACTTCAGTCCGATATTCTCAGCATTTGCTAGCTTCAATTATTCACTCACTTCTCTATATCTTTCTTTAAATTTATTTAACTGCTCTTTCAATTTTTGGACACACTCATTTGCTTCATCAAGATTCTCCTTCAGATCTCTATTCTCAATTTCAGCTTTGTCAAGATCTTCAAGGGCAGTCTAGAGCTCTTCTTTATCCATTGGTCAATATGTAGGATCTCCCTCAAGCTATTAGAATTTTTAGGAGGAACCAAAAGCTCTAATACCAATTTTTGAATAAAACAAATAATAAGAGTGGGGGGGAGTGAATCAGTATCCACTAAAACTCATTGAAATATCACCATTAATTTATTTCATCATAGAGTAGATAAGAGCAACAACAAGTATGACATTCCATAACACAAAAAATACCAAATTTTAAGTGGAAAAACCAATGAGGGAAAAATGATGGTGAGAATTAGCTCACAGTATATGGTTATATCAAAAAGGATTAGCTCAATGCCAGATACAAAATCTCACTTCTTACAAAGGACTTGCTATCCAAAATGGAGGCTCACTGCCTACAAAAATGTATAAACAAAAATTGGTTGATCGCCAAGGTTGAATTGATGATGATACACCACAAGTTCAGATTCAGTTCCTTATATGCTCAGAATATTCATTCATAGACTAATCTTTAGTTCACACACATATGCTTCTTCTCTTCACATTTTCTTCACTACTTACATTACTCCATCACTCTTTTCTCATATGTCTCATATATTCAAATCTTCTAAGTATTTTGTATATATAGCCATATGCATTAGTTAGGTCAGCTTCAAAATTAATTCAACCGTGTCAAACATCATCATGTCGGCTGGGACCAAAGCTAGGTCTCACATATAATTCACAAACCATTAGATTGAATATTAGGTCGGCCAAGATCAACTTAATACCGAAATGTAATCACAAAACCTAATGCCAACACATGACCCAAAACATATTAACATATGAAAATGCATACATTCACACTTCCAACCATTACAAGCCTTTAAAAAAAACCTTAGATCATTCCAATTACCAGAGAGAATATGCAGACCAAAAAGACCATAATTACTGGAGGAAATATCAGATGGGATAAACTAGTTTTGCACACCGGTACAAGGTACCAGACCAACATGGTGACATCAATGACAATATTCAACATATTTCCAATAGTTTTGCAATCTAGAATTTTACAAAAATAGTATGAAAGTAATTTAGATAGTACAAACAATGTGAGTATGAGTTTCCATTTTCAAAACTTTTTTTCTGGCATGGGAATCGAAGGCATATTGACGTGTGCATTCTCAGCTTGGAGAAAGAAGGGGGAAAACACTCTCCATTTCATGTTTTCACATTGAAAGTTGAAGGTTGGAGTGCATGTGGAGGATTTGGAGGAGAAAATTAACAAAATCAAGGTGAGGGGTGCTAAGCAATTGGGTCGCAAAGGGATTTACAACACTATATGGGTTGCTTGTTTCTTAACACCTAGGGTTTTCCAACATGAATTTTTACAAAAAAAAAAATGAATATATTGAAAATATTTTGTAATTTAGACAGTGTGAATGTATTGAAAGGCCCCTTCAAATTTATAAGGACTTTTAATTTGAGTAAAAATTGCATTTAAATTTTACATGATTAAAAAAAGAAGTGCATAAAATAATTGTAATTTGGAAAACACAATGTGGGTTTTCATTTATTTGAATCTCCTTGTTTAAATGCAAAGGGTTTATCATGGTGGGTTGCTTAATTTTTAACACATATGGTTTTGCAAAATGGAATATTACAAAACAATATGAATGTATTGAAAATCACACTTTCCATTGTTGAGTTTATTTTTTTTAACTTTGTGTGTTTTGGATTGTAGTTGTCTATAAACAACATTGATTGAACTTGTCTTTCAATTTCTTAATATGATCGAAATATACATGCATAGTATGATTGAAGATTGAAAAACATAGTGGGAGGTGAGGTGACAACATGATTTATGAAACCTCCAACCCACACAATGTTATTAAACCCTCTATACATTGAAGCCAAATACCTTACTAGTGTTTACAAAATGGTGCCTATCATCACATTCCTATGGTCTAAATAACACAAAAAGTTTCAATACATACATACCATTTTGTAAAATTATAGGATGCAAAACACTATGTTTTACAAAACCTACAACCCACCTAATGTTTCAAAAGCATTTAGACACTGCAACTTTCATAATGAAAATATAAAAAATGACAACGTTTTGGGCTTTCTGTCCATTCCAAATTATGATTTTGAAAACCCGCCGGTACATAATCCACATTATGTTTCAAAAGAAAACCCATTTTCACAAGGAACCCCGTTTATTTTCCCATCAATAAAAACCCATCTTCCCAACGAGTAGTCGTTCAACTCTTCACAGTGAAATTTGAAAACCATCAACAAAAAGAAACATAAACAACTATGCATTTGAAATGAAAACCCTACATGCAAACAAAACCTTTTATTTTCCCATCAATGAAAACCCATTTTCTTTAATGAATAGTTGTTTAATGCTTCACATAAAACCCATTTTTTTTAACGAATAGTCATTCAATGCTTCACACTTCCTATGCAAAATGGAAAAATGGCACATATTTCTGCAAGATATACATACTTGCAAGAATTCCAACATTTTTGTAGGGAGAGTTTGGGCTCTCATTTGGCCTCCCCTGCGACTCCATTCCACCCATGCTCCCTCCCCAACAACCTCCAAAATGAAAATGTGGAAAATGGCGACGTCATAAACAACTATGCATTTGAAATGAAAACCCTACATGCAAACAAAACTTTTTATATTACCATCAATGAAAACCCATTCTCTTTAACAAATAGACATTCAATGCTTCACAAAAAGCCTATTTTCTTTAATGAATAGTCATTCAATGCTTCACACTTCCTACACATAATGAAAAAATGGCATATATTTTTGCAAGATATACATACCTGCAAGAATGTTGGTGTTTTCATAGGGAGAGTTTGGGCTCTTGTTTGGCCTCCCCTGCAACTCCATTCTGCTCATGCTCTCTCCCCAACAACCTCCAAAATGAAAATGTGGAAAATGGTGAAATTTTGGGATTTTTTCCATTGCTTTTTTATTTTGAATGGGTCACACGTCCTCTTTTGGTGACAGACACATGAAGATACACACCTAACTATCTGTCAAGTCTTTTTGTTGGTTCATTTTTTCCAACTCGTGGGATGGGTGTTATGATATAATATTACATACATAGTGTAGTGTTCAAAAATGTCATCAGTAACATTTTCACATTTGTTTGGACCCTCCCTATAAAATTGAGCTCAATGATACCTTGACTTAGTGTTGTAATGTGTTTAACACACTCACATTAGGTCTTGGGCCCTTGTAAACTAAATCAACCTAATCCTACCTTATTTTAGGGGTTGTAAAGTTTTGTAATACACTTTCACACTTTTCTAAGGTTGCCATTAATAATTGGGCTTCTTTATGCTTTAATTGGCCTTATTTTGCATCCAGAAGCCTCATTTAATGTATATTTCTTAGGATGATCCTGACATAAATCAATAAAAAATCATGATTCAGGTGTTTTTAGGTTGTGTGTCCTAGATTTGGTGGTTTGGGACTGATACGCTACCCTGGGCGTCTGGGTTCCACCTAGGGTTTTGGGTCCCAATCTTGGTTTTACACCTTTCTAAGCATTTTTGAATTTGGTCCCATAAATTATGCCTAATTGGGCGTATGGGTCCCTTGAGGCCAAAAATTAAAATTAATTAAAATTATTGGTGGGATTTTATTCTCCTAGATCTGATGTAAGCTTGTAGTGTTGTAATTTCGAGAATTCTTGCATAATTAAGTATAAATACAAGGTTTTTTCACTCATTTTCACCTAAGACTTTTGTGGGAGCATTCATAATAGCAATTTTAAGTTCACAAGAACATTCAAGTGTTTACAAGAGCATTCAAGTGTCTTCAAGAGAAAATTATCAAGCATTTTAAAGCATTTTTCAAGCATCAAGCATCATATCAAAGTCACCATGCATCATGTTTTTTTGTTTGTGAGATAAAAATTATGATGTAGGGTTTTATGATTCAAGCTAGAATTCAAGTCAAGATATATCATATTCAAGTAAGATTCAAGGTCTACATCCATTGGATCCAATTCATACATGTTTGCAACACTTTATTGCTAGGGTTTGGTGAGTTGTAACATTGCATGTTGTTCATTCATCATTCTCATTTCTTATTTCATTTTATTTCAAGGTTTGATTACCAAAATAGGGTTTGACCAAGGCAAACCCCTTTCCACTAGCAAAACAACATTTTCCCCTCTCTTTAGTGTGTGATTTGCTGGTTTAGATTGAAGATACATTGAAGAGAAATCTTGGATAAAGTTGTCACCTTGCATTGGAGATACTTGGAAGACTTCTACAAATTGAAAATCAGGGTTTCAGATCCGATAATCAATTGGGAAGCACATAGCAGACCTTGAAGACTAGATTCAAACTTTAAAGTTCTAGAAAACCCTAACTTGATTGATTCGCTAGTTCTGGTGTATGAGTCCCAGTTTAGGTCAATTTTCAGATTTTTATAAATTTGGATACACATTTCTAGATTCCTATTCTTGCATAGAAACCAAGATCTAGGAATGATTCATTGAGATTGGCGTATGAGTCCCAGTCAACATTAAAGTAATAATTTCTAACATTTTAGAACCTCATTCAATCTCCTCCAGGTTCCCGGTGCACACATTCTATCCTGCAGCTTTCTATTTTATTTTACATGCTTTTCTAGGCCATTTAGTGAAAGATTGCATCATATTAGGGTTACACATTACATATTATATTGCATCTATCTTTCCAAGTCTTAACTTGGTGGTGAAACCCTCATTAGTTTACAATTAGCCTCTAGGAAAACCCTATTGCAAGATCTCTTTCTCCTTTGCATTGATATCTCTGGGGTTATTTCTTGAATGAGAGAGTGTGAAGATTGTTATTTAATCTCCCAAGCATAGAAATCATACATTTTTCCCCCTTTCACATACGTACATTTTGTCTACACTTTAGCTTCTCCCAATTTATAGTTGTAAACACATAAAATATATAGATTGATCCTCTACACTTGATCCTGATCTTACTAACACTAGTTCATCCTGAATCATCTCTTTTGCTTGTCATTTAATTAAATTCATCATATTTTATCTCTTAATTAAATAAATCAAATTTATTTGATTAATTCATCTTCTATTAATTAAATAAATCATTTTGTTTAGTTAATCCTATAGTCCCTCTTTTAATTAAATAATTCATTTTATTTAATTAATCTCTAAAGTCATCTCATTTAAATTAAATAAATTTATTTTTATTTCATTTAAAACTAGCACCATTCTCTTTAATTAAGTCTAAATTCAAATTGCTCTCAACTTTGATTTAAATGAATTCAAAACATCTAAATCAAATTGTCACATCAGCTAATCTCCTTTTAAATTAATCAAATCCTGATTGATCTTAATCCTAATCCATCAAATCCTCTAGATTTTGTAACTTGCACAAATAAATCATTTTATTGATTTATTAAATCTCTTATTTTCTCTCAACATGGCATTAAAGAGGGAATATTATTCAAATTCAAAAATCCCTCTAAAAGGGATGAGTACATCCATCTAGGCATTAAAGGCCTCTTAAATGTCCTTTTCCTTGAGCCAAGTGGCATTAACTCCATTTATTTCTCCCTCCAACTTGTCATTTCATCAATTTCAAACTCCACCTAACCACATTTATTTTCACATTCATCAAAATGTGCCCATTCCTCATCTACTAGCATGTTGACAAGCGACACCTTACCATTGGCTTAGGTTTAGTATCATATTCATCACTTTTCCCTCTTTCTTCATCATTCTCTTCTATAAATATAAGACTCTCATTTGAATTTGGAGGCACAACTTCATGCAACATTATTATCTTCAAGTTTTGAGCAATCTTTATCCATCATTCTCCACTTTCATCCATTTTCAAATTTTCATAGCAAGGTTATGCAGAAATTTCACCAAGGAGCATCAAATCTTCACTAATGATCATCAATATTGCAAGGTGTTGGTGTTTTAAATTTCCCACTAAGGCTTCGTAATTCTCTAATAGGTTTCCAACCTCTATATTCAAGAATTCACGAAGTTAGTGGCCAACTGACAAGATTCAGTCAAAGATTGAGATCTCCTACACTTTTGGCTCTATGAAACCAAGGAGGGTTTTCCTATATGTGTTCATAAAAATGCTTCATGCCTCAAGAAAAATTCTACACATAGATACATTCCTATCAATGCAACTAGATAGTGTCTACCAAGTTTTGGAAAACCAAAGAATAAGAACAACTACGTAAAGCTAGGAGAGAAGATTTAGTATAAGATTTGTATCTCAAGAGAGATAGAATTTGATTTTTTAAATGTTTAGATCTTGAACCTTTACACTTAGAGCTACCATCTTGTAATTCTAAAAAGGATCTTGAATGAACTACCCAGTGCCTCATGTAACCGGAAGAGAGTCACATAAAACATAACCCATATATTATGGAACTTATCATTATAATTCTTTACATTATGAGATTTTCTAGTATTTAAAATAGTACTCCTTAGTAAATCCTAAGCACATTATCAGAGACCTGTAACTCCTTTTCAAGAATTTGATTAACTCATTAAGTTAAAACAGGAAAATGAGTTACACATCCAAATATACCATTAAAGCTGAATGAAGAAACCATTGATAAATCCATTCACAATCCATGATATGTACACAGGAGAGCAATTTTATTAATTGTTTCTTAGATTTATTGATATTAGTCATTACAAAAGTATAGCATGCTTATCTTATACAATACCTGACCTGGAATGATTTCCTAACTAGAACCTTCCAAATACCACAATATAATTTTTACTGTACACAGCCTAAGCCTCAGGATACAAAAATTTTGACCACAACAATAGGCCGTAAAATGTCCTTTATAGAATAGGAGAGCAACAAGCATCAGGCTCCATTATTCATTTCAAAATGAATTTCATCCTAACCAAAATGAAATTCAGATTCATTTGAAAAAATCCTCATCATTAGAAATAAATATAATACGCACAGAGGAAACAAAAATGGTTACACCCTTATAACAAGCCGAAAAGGACAAAAACACCACCCCACCCACGTGCATGTCCGCATCAGACCCAAACCGCTGCAACAAAACCAAAATAAAAAAGCACCATCCCAACAACACCAATCATTTCCCCACACCCTAAGTAACCATGCTACCCTGATATAGGTGACCATTCATAGTTATCACTTCAATATGAAGTGAAACTATTTCCTTACCCTTGCTTGTACCAATACCAGACCCAACAACATCACACGGTCCCACCGCAACAATTGGAGAAACTGCGAGGACCTCCTCATCCACTTCCATGAGCTTAGTCAGGGCCACAAGGTAACTTTGGTAGTTCGAATCGGTTTTGGACCCTTCACCATCAGAGCCCGAAGAGAGCTCAATAGGTGACGTGCAACGTCTAGACCTCCAATCCACCCTTTGAGTAATTGTTCCAAAAATGCCAAGAACAATTTTTTTCTCCTTCCATAGAAAATTCGTTACACCCAACCTAGTGCTTCATCGTACCAATGAATTATCCATTGAATTCGTGATCTCAAACTCAACAAGAAAATAAATCACCTCCAAACAAAAAAAACTCAAAATGCAACGATACTAATGAGAAAATTAGCGTGCATTTATTGAGCAAGCCAGTGTAGGGAACACTAATTGCTCAAATTGCAGAACAAGAAAGTGAGCGATTAGTGGCTGACATTGCCACCACAGAATAATTCTAATCTCATATAAAATAGTGTACAACCAATCATTGCATTATCAGGTGGACATCGCTTGCACGCAAGGAAATCAAGATGAGATCCACTTAAAGACCTGCGCCATAAATGAGAATAACTTGTAGAGCAAAAATAATAATCACATGGGTGAATTGTAAATTTATGAATTTAAACCGTTGATGTGAAAAAACTTGGTAGTCTGGATGACTTAGATTGAGTCAAAGATCATTGAAGAATCCACATCACCACTTGGGTAACCCAACAACCAATCACACCCCTCAGAGTTAGAAACCTGTGATCACGTAGTAGGCCCCATCCAACCACCTTATACCATGGAGCTAAGTAATGTGTCACCAACTTGCACACCTCACGACATTTTTAAAAACATTAATCCGATTGTGCGAGGCCTTCGAAGGATGGTCATCATTAATACCTCTCATAAAACATACATTGTTGAAATGAAACCCACTTGTCATTGCTGGCACATCAGGACAAGCCCCAACCCACCATACCTGATAGATGGTAGCATCTCCCATACCTCACACCACTTTAGTGATTTCATAAGGAAACCTTACGAGGTCTGAAAGGAACGGTCCAGATCAGAACCCTGTGATCGGACGGTCCACTAAACTACATATGGAAAACTTATATATGACAGTGGGGGCAGCTAGGAGAATAGGAAAAGAAAACCCTTAGAGACACAAATTTTAGGCCGATCAAAAATAGGGAAAATCCACCCATTTTAGGCAAAATAATAATAATACCTGAATGGAAAGAAATGATTGTTAGGTCGAGTGAAGGGGCCGATAATAGTACAAAAGACAAGGCTCAGTGAGATGACATAAGAGACTAGTAACCCACAATAATAGGTCAATACAAAAGTATAACATGAGTATTTATTTAGTAAAAAACAATTTTAACATGGGTAACAAGACCTAAAAACCCTGAACATTAGACCCCCCATTTACCAAAGATGAACATACATGCCCAAAAACCAATCAAAATTTTGACAAATTTTAAAAGTCCCATCAGTGGCTTCGACTGGGGATGTATCCCCCCATGTGGGCATAAGAAGAACCTAGTTCTCTAGGGAGCATACGAAAATATGGATCAATCAGATGTCCTCCAATTGCTCCTTTATTGATTCTTCTTTGTCATCTCACCTGGTGACCCTGGGCCACCAAGTGGAAAAGGTGAAGCTAGTATTTACCTCTATCAAACACTTTGTTCTTTGTTGTATGCTATAGTCCAAATCTGAAAACACTATCATCAATTTCCCACAAATTAGCATGGTCACAGAAATGTCCCACTATAACATTGTGTTTTCCAATGCCACCAATAACTCTGTCAATCTACAATATGCAATCTAACATCGACTAAAATTCATAATCATTGTGACATTTTACCTTGGCCAACCTATCATCGTGTTTCACTGGAACTGATAAATATACGCATTCATAGTCCATTTGATCTTTTACATCACGAACCTTGGCATCAAAATCATTTTGCACATCGAACTGAAAACCCTCATAGAAAACTTTGTGCATGTTGTACAAACCATTATTGCATAAAATAGAATATGTATACTTTGGGGAATCAGCACCGTGATGATTACAATATATGCCTAATTGCCAACAACTATGTTCATATGTCCATGAACACTTCTTGATATTATAGAAATGGGAGTCATAAGTCACATCTTGCTCTAGGAAATGTGTGAATACATTCATCTCAGGCCTCTGACAATGTACTTCCTCTTGCATCCCATCATTGAATTCCAAATGAAAAACCTCAAAGGAAAGCTCTAGAAAACCAGCTTCAACAAGGGCAATAGATAAAAAATTGTGTGAACTGGCCTCCTTATGTTCAACACCACCTTATGTATGTATTAATTTATAAGTAAAAATTTCAGCACAAGCTGAAAAACTTTTCACCAACAATATCAATGACACATTTATCCCCGGTCTTAGAAAAAATCATCTCAAGGGGTGAAAACAAGTCCATCTCAGCTTCATACAAATATTCAAAATCATCAATGTGTTGGTTACCTTCAGTATTGTTCTTTAGATCATAGTATTGAACACATAACTCATTGTCTTCAAAAATTCCTCATCATTTACACAAAAAACATGTTGCCTTGCTAGCACATATGGAGTATACTCCAAATATTCATCATTTGAAATTTTTACCCTCACCTACAAGAAAATGACATCATGAGGCTCTGTATTACCACAAAAATCTAGTAAGGGAAGTATTCCCACTTCATCCTCGGAAAGGAAATCATCACTGATAAATTCACAATCACTAGCCTGTAGCAAAAGCTCAACAACATGTGTATTGTAATCATGATATAGAAGAGCAATTGGTATCTCATTTGATCCTCCATCACCTTGCTCCTCAAGATCTAGTATAATTGTCCAACACTCTTCAAAAGGGCAAGTGTCATCTTAATTTTATGCATATATGCTCTTGGCTGATTCTGCAATCTGTATCCATTTATGAACTTGGGAAAGGTTACCAGGTTTCAATTCCTCTAGCAAATCACTCAACCCAGGTTCATAAATTTCACAAAAAAAATCAATGCATACAAAATCATTAGGTCTGAAATCTCTAGGAACTTCTATCAAAGCATACAAAAACCTCGAAAAAAGCTTATATGGTGATTCTCCCTCTTGTCTCTTCATGTCATACAATTTTTGCACAAAAGAGTTTTGATCCTCACTACCCAAATCAAGTTGGTTTTAAACTTAGGTTTAATCATTATTTTCATACTGCAATGATGGATTTATCACTATTGTCAAAGCATTCTTATCATATCAAGTGTTCCTTGCAACCAACTCCAAAATTTTACTAGTATGAGTTGTACCAGGGTAACCAACACTTGCAGCTAGATACCCTTTCATCATTGAGTATTTCATGTTGTTCTCAATGTCCATAGAAATTAGATATGCCTGATATAAGGTTTAAGGTTCCTTATCTCTTAATAAGTAGCCCATATTTTTGTCAAAAGCACCAAGATATACAACCAAGCATTCAACCTCATTTGGTCTTATTTCTTCAAGAATTTTTCTTACAACTTTTGAAAACCTGAGATTAAAGTATGGAATGAGCTCATCTTTTCTTATGTGGATTCCCATAAAACCCTTTCTTACTATGATTGGGTTTACTCTTACACCAAATTTTTCAATAAAAACTATCACCAACTTATTCCATGAGTTAATAGAACATAAAGGCAAATATGAGAACAAATCCCTGGCATCATTATTCAAGGATTGCACAAAAAGATTCATGACAACATCCTCATTACTGACTTCATAATCCCCCATCACATCTATAAAATTCTATAGATGCTTAGAGGTAGATTTTGTACTTTTCCCCATGTATTTAGGAAAATATTTCCTAATCTTCTTAGCATTTAGATTAGGGAAACCCTGAATACCACTAAAAATAAATGGTATATACCTTTGAATTACAAGATCCCCTAAAGGGCTTAGTGAAACTTGTTCCCTTTGCATATTTGTGTTTGATATCTCATATAGAAAATTTCTTGTACCCATTCAATCAATATCAACTTTATACATGGTTATAAAATACATCATTTACTAATTCAACCATGACTTTTAAAATTGACTGAAATACTTATGCCTTGAGCTTTTAGAGGCATAATACAACATAAGCATACTTCTTAGACCATATTAAATATTTCACTATTAGAAGTATGGAAACACTAACCACTATTCCTTTCTTAATGCTAGAACAACTAATTAGGAACCATTAATCATCCCTAGTTACGAATGCCTCTCATAATCAAAATAGTGACCTGTTTTGATTAATGAGAATACCTAGAAATTAAGAAGCACTTGTTAACCTTCTCTCCCTGACTATAAATGTTATAGATCTGGGACTTTTCCTTGTACATCAACTGGTTCTTTAGACAGAGTCACCACCTCTTCAACAAAGGACTAAATTTCAAAACAATATGAAATTCCATTTCAAAAAATTGACAAGGTTCTAGGTCTTTGTCCACAACAGAGTCACACTAAAATACTCGGAGAACATACTGCTACCAATATTTTCCAAATCCATAACCTCTTACCATCGAAACTTAAAGCTTAGATCCACCAAACAAATGACTCTGGAAGGCGACCACCTACTTCTATAGTTTCTCTTTTTGAATTTTTTTTTCAAAATTTCTCCCCAATGAAATCACCATTCACCTAGTGACTTAGGTAGAAAAATAATTCAATCAAGGTTAACCTCTGGTTACAAGTAATATCTCAAGATTATACTGACTCTATAACAGCACCGTCTGTAACCAAAAATTCTGAGTTTGTCCCCAGCGGAGTCGCCATTTTTTTGGTGTTTTAAATTTCCCACTAAGGCTTCATAATTCTCTAAGAGGTTTCCAACCTCTATATTCAGGAATTCATGAAGTTAGTGGCCAACTGACAAGATTCAGTGAGATATTGAGATCTCCTACACTTTTGGCTCTATGAAACCAAAGAGGGTTTTCCTATATGTGTTCATAAAAATTATTCCTACCTCAAAAACACTTGTATACACAGATACATTTCTATCAATGCAACTAGATAGCATCTACTTGGGTTTTGGAAAACCAAAGAATAAGAACAAATATGTAAAGCTAAGAGGGCAAATTTAGTATAAGATTTGTATCTCAAGAGAGATAGAATTTGATTTTTCAAATGTTCAGATCTTGAACCTTTACACTTAGAGCTATTGTCTTGTAATTCTAAAAAGGATCTTGAATGAACTACCCAATGCCTCATCTAACTAGGCAAGAGTCACATAAAACATAACCCTGATATTATGGAACTTATCATTATAATTCTTTACATTATGAGATTTTCTAGTATTTAAAACAATACTCCTTAGTAAATCCTAAGGACATTATCATAGACCTGTAATTCCTTTTCAAGCATTTGATTAACTCATTAAGTTAAATTAGGAAAATGAGTTACGCATCCAAATATACCATTGAAGCTGAAAGAAGAAACCATTGATAAATCCAGTCACAATCCATGATATGTACATAGGAGAGAAATTGTCTAAATTGTTTCTTAGATTTATTGATATTAGTCATTACAAAAGCATAGCATGCTTATCTTATACAATACCCGACCTGGAATGATTTCCTAACTAGAACCTTCCAAATACCACAATATAAATTTTTGCGTACACAGCCTAAGCCTCATGATACAAAAAATTTCAATACAACAATTGGCCATGAAATCTTCTTTATATAACATGATAGCAACAAGCATCAGGCTCCTTTGTTTATTTCAAAATGAATTTCATCCTCACCAAAATGAAATTTAGATTCATTTCAAAAACTCCTCATCATTAGAAACAACTATAATACACACAAAGGAAACAAAAATGGTTACACTCCTGTTACCAACCAAAAAGGGCAAAAAAACCATGCCACCTACACGCACGTTCGCATCAGACCCAAACCACTCCAAAAACTCCAAAAGAAAAAAGAACCACCCCAGCAACACGAATCATTTCCCCACACCTCGAGTAACCACACGGCCCCGATACATGTGACTGCTCCTGGTTCTCACTTTAGTATGAAGTGCAACCATTTCATTACCCTTACTTGTAGCAATACTAGACCCATCAACATCACATGGTGCCACCACAACAATTGGAGAAGCTACGAGGACCTCCTTATACACTCCCATGAGCTTAGTCAGGGCCATGAGGTAACTTTGGTAGTTCAAATTGGATTCTGACCCTTTACTATCAGAGCCCGAAGAGAGCTCAATAAGTGATGTGCAACATCAAGACCTCCTATCCACCCTTTAAGTAATTGCTTCAGAAATACCAAGAATAGTTTGTTTCTCCTTTCATCCCAAATTCGTTACACCCAACCTAGCGCTTCGTCGTACCACTGAATTATCCATTGAATTCATGAGCTCAAACTCAGCAAGAAAATCTCAAAATGTAATGATACTAATGATAAAATTAGTGAAAATTTACCGAGTAAGCTAGTGTAGGGAACATTAATTGCTCAAATTGCAGTATGAGAAAGTGAGTGATTAGTGGTTGGCGTTGCCACCATAGAATAATTCTAAGCTCATGGAAAATGACGTACAACCCATCATTGCATTATTAGGTGGATATCGCTCACATGCAAGGAAATTAGGATGAGATCCACTAAAAGACCTACACCATAAATGAGAATAACTTGGAGAGCGCAAATAATCCTCACATGGGTGAATTGCAATTTTTTGAATTCAAACCGTCAATGTGAAAAAACCTTGCATGTTAGATGACTCAGATCGATTCAAATATCATTGGAGAATCCACATCAGCACTTGGGTAAGCCAATAGCCAATCACACCCCTCACAGTCAGAAACCCGTGACTGAGCAGTAGGCCCCATCTAACCACCTTATACCGCGAAGCCAAGCAATGTGTCACCAGCTCGCACACCTCATGGAATTTTTGAAAACATTAATCTGATCACGTGAGGCCTGCGAGGGATGGTTATCATTAATCCCTATCATAAAAGATCCACCATTGAAATGACATCCACTTGTCATTACTGACACACCAGGATAAGCCCCACCCCACCATACCTGACAAATGGTGGCATCTCGCATACCTTGTAGCACTTTAGTGACATGAGTAGGAAACCTTGCGAGGTCTTCAAGGAACGGTCTAGATTAGAACCCCGTGATCGAACGACCCACCAAATTGCATATGGAAAAGATATTAATGAAAGTGGGGCCAATTAGGAGAATGGGAAAAGAAAGCCCTCAAAGACACAAATTTTAGGCCCATAAAAACATAGGGAAAATCCACCCATTTTAGGAAAAATAATAATAATACTCGAATGGAAAGAAAGGACTAATAGGTCGGGTGAAGGGGCCGGTAATAGTAAGAAAGACAAGGCTTAGTCGGATGACATAAGAGATTGGTAACCCCCAATAACAGGTCAATACAAACATATAATGTGAGGGTTTATTTAGTAAAAATCAATTTTAACATGGGTAACAAAACCCAAAAACCCTGAACATTAGACCCCCCCATTTACCAAAGATGAATAGACATGCCCAAAACCAAACAAAATTTTGACAAATTTTAAAAGTCCCATTAGTGGCTCCAACTAGGGATGTAACCCCCATGTGGGCATAGAAAGAACCTAGATCTTTGGGAAGCAGACAAAAATTTGATTCAATTAGATGTCCTCCAACTGCTCCTTTATTCATTTTTCTTTTTCACTTCACCTGGTGACCCTTGACCACCAAGTGGAAAAGGTGAAGTTAGTATTTACCTCTATCAAACACTCTGTTCTCTGCTATCTGCCATAGGCCAAATCTGAAAACACTATCATGAACTTCCCAAAAATTAGCTTGGTTACTGACATGTCCCACTATAACACTATCTTTTCCAATGCCACCAATAACTCTGTCAATCTACAATATGCAATCTGACATCGACTAAAATTCATAATCATTGTGATATTTTACCTTGGCTAGCTTATCATCGTGTTTCATTGGAACTGATAAATAGAAGCATTCATAGTCCATTTGATCTTTTACATCATGAACCTTGGCATCAAAATCAGTTTGCACATCGAACTGAAAAATGTCGTAGAAAACTTTGTGCATGTTGTACAAACCATTATTGCATAAAATAGAAGATGCATATTCTAGGGAATCATCACCCTGATGATTAGAATATGAGCCTAATTTCCAATAGTTGTGTTTAGATGTCCAAGAACACTTCCTGATATTATAGAAATGGGAATCATAAGTCACATCTTGCTCCAGGAAATATGTGAATACATTCATCTCAGGCCTCTGACAATGTACTTTCTCCTGCAACCTGTCATCTAATTCCAAATGAAAAACCTCAAAGGAAGGCTCTAGCAAACCAAATTCAACAAGGGAAATAGATAAATAGTTGTGTGCACTAGCCTTCTTATGTTCAACACCACCTATTGCATGTGTTAATTTATAAGTGAAAATTTCAGCACAAGCTAAAAACTTTTCACCAGCAATATCAATGACTCATTTATCCCTAGTCTTAGAAAAAATCATCTCAAGGGATGACAACAACGTCCATCTCAGCTTCATACAAATAGTCAAGATCATCAATGACACCAATACATTCATCAATGTGTTGGTTACCTTTATTATTGTTCTTTAGATCACAATAATTAACATAGAACTCATTGTCTTCAAATTCATCATCATTTACACAAAAAATGTGCTGCATTGCTAGCACATCTGGAGTATACTCAAAGCATCCAAAAACTTCAAAAAAAGGTTATATGGTGATTCTCCCTCTTGTCTCTTCCTCTCATACAATTCTGGCACAAAATATTTTTGATCCTCACTACCCAAATCAAGTTGGTTTTCAACTTGGGTTTCATCAGTATCTTCATACTGTAATGATGGATTTATCACTATTTCCAAAGCATTCTTATCATAACAAGTGTTCCTTGCAACCAACTCCAAAATTTTACTAGTATGAGTTGTGCTAGGGTAACCAACACTTGCAGCTAGATACCCTTTCATCATTGAGTATTTCATGTTGTTCTCAATGTCCATATCCATTAGATATGCTTGATATAAGGTTGTAGTTTCCTTATGTCTTAATAAGTAACCCATCTTTTTGTCAAAAGCACCAAGATATACAACTAGGCATTCTGCCTCATTTGGTCTTATTTCTTCAGGAATTTCTCTTACAACTTTTGAAAACTTGAGATTAAAATATGGAATGAGATCATCTTTTCTTATGTGGATTCCCATAAAACCATTTCTTACTATGCTTGGGTTGACTCTTTCACCAACTTATTCCATGAGTTAATAGAACATGCAAGAAAATATGAGAACCAATCCCTGGCATCATTCTTCAAGGATTGCACAAAAATATTCATGACAACATCCTCATTTCTAAATTCATAATCCCGCATCACATCTATAAAATTCTTGAGATGCTTAGAGGCAGATTCTACACTTTTCCTTGTGTATTTAGGCAAATATTTCTTGATCTTCTTAGGAATTAGATTAGGGAAACCCTTAATACAACTGGAAATAAATGGAATATACCTTTGAAGTACAAGATCCCCTGAAGGGCTTAGATAAATTTGTTCCCTTTTCATATTTATGTTTGACATCTCATACGAAAACTTTCTTGTACCCATTCAATCACTATCAACTTTATACATGGTTATCAAATACATCATTTACTAATTCAACCATGATTCTAAAATTTGATTGAAATACTTATGCCTTGAGATTTTAGAGGATTAATACAACATAAGCATACTTCTCAGACCATATTACATATTGCACTATTAGAAGTATGGAAAGACTAACCACTATTCCTTTCTTAATGCTAGAACATCTAATTAGGAACCATTAATCATCCCTAGTTATGAATGCCTCTCATAATCAAAATATTGACCTATTAGATTAAAGAGAATGCCTATAAATTAAGAAACACTTGTTAACCTTCTCTCCTTGACTGTGAATGCTATAGATATGGTACTTTTCCTTGTATATCAACTAGTTCTTTAGACAGAGTTGCCACCTCTTCAACAGAGGATTGAATTTCAAAATAATATGAAATTCCTTTTCAAAAAAATGATCACATTTTGGGTCTTCGTCCACAATAGAGTCACGCTAAAATACTTAGAGAACATAATGCTACCAATCTCTTCCAATTCCATAACCTCTTACCATTCAAACTTAAAGCTTAGATCCATCAAACAAATGACTCTGGAAGGCCACCACCTACTTCTATGGTTTCTCTCTTTTAAAATTTTTTTTTCTCAGAAGTTATCCCCAATGAAATCACCATTCACCTAGTGACTTAGTAGAAAAACAATTCAATAAAGTTCAACCTCTAGTTACAAGTAATATGTCTAGATTATACTGACTCTATAACAACACCGTCTGCAACCAAAACTTATGAGTTTGTCCTGGTAGAGTCGCCATTCTATTGGTGTTTTAAATTACCCACTAAGGCTTCATAATTCTCTAAGAGGTTTCCAACCTCTATATTAAAGAATTCAAAAAGCTAGTGGCCAATTGATAAGATTAAATCAAAGACTGAGATCTCCTACACTTTTGGCTTTGTGAAACCAAGGAGGGATTTCCTATATGTGTTCATAAAAATTCTTCCTACCTCAAGAACACTTCTATACATAGATACATTCTTATCAATGCAACTAGATAGCATCTACCTTGGTTTTGGCAAACCAAAGAATAAGAACAACTATCTAAAGCTAGGAGAGTAGATTTAGTATAAGATTTGTATCTCAAGAGAGATATAATTTTATTTTTTAAATGTTATGATATTGAACCTTTATAATTAGAGCTACCATCTTGTACCTCTAAAAAGGATCTTGAATGAACTACCCAGTGCCTCATCTAACTGAGCAGGAGTCACATAAAACATAACCCTAATATTATGGAACTTATCATTATATTGCTTTACATTGTGAGATTTTTTAATATTTAAAATAGTACTGCTTAGTAAATCCTAAGCACATTATCATAGACCTAGAACTCCTTTTCAAGAATTTGATTAACTCATTAAGTTAAAGCAGGAAAATGAGTTACGCATCCAAATATATCATTGAAGCTGAATGAAGAAACCAATGATAAATCCATTTACAATCCATGATATGTACATATGAGAGAAATTTTATTAATTGTTTCTTAGATTTATTGATATCAGTCGTTATAGAAGCATAACATGCTTATCTTATACAATACCCAACCTAGAATAATTTCCTAACTAGAACCTTCCAAATACCACAATATAATTTTTACTGTACATAGCCTAAGCCTAAGGATACAAAAAATATGACCACAACAATTGGCGATGAAATCTCTTTTATAGAATAGGAGAGCAACAAGCATCGGGCTCCATTGTTCATTTCAAAATGAATTCCATCCTAACCAAAATTAAATTCAGATTCATTTCAAAAACTCCTCATCATCATAAATAACTATAATACGCGCAGAGGAAACAAAAACAGTTACACCCCTGTAACCAACCGAAAAGGAAAAAAACACCGCGCCACCCATTCACACATTTGCATCAGACTCGAACTGCTACAACAACACCAACATAAAAAAACCACCACCCCAACAACACCAATCATTTCCCTGCACCTCGAGTAACCACGTGGTGTCGATATAGGCAACCACTCTTGGTTCTCATTTCGATATGAAGTGAAACCATTTCCTTACCCTTGCTTGTAGCAATACCAGATCTAACAACATGACACAGTGCCACTGCAATATTTGGAGAAACTGCAAGGACCTCCTCGTCCACTCCCATGAGCTCCGTCATGGCCATGAGGTAACTTTGGTAGTCCGAATTGGTTTCAGACCCTTCACCATCAGATCTTGAAAAGAGCTCAACAGGTGACATGCAACGTCTAAACCTCCTATCCACCCTTTGAATAATTGCTCTAGAAATACCAAGAGTAATTTGTTTCTCCTTCCATCGCAAATTTGTTACACCCAACTTGGTGCTTCGTCGTACCACTAACTTATCCATTAAATTTGTGAGCTCAAACTCAACAATAAAATCAATCACCTGCAAACAAAAAAAACTCAAACTACAATGATACTAATGAGAAAACTAGTGAGCATTTATCGAGCAAGCTGATGTAGGGAACATTAATTGCTCAAATTGCAGTACGAGCAAGTGAGCGATTAGTGGCTGACATTGCCACCATAAAATAATTTTGAGCTAATGGAAAATGGCTTACAACCCATCATTGCATTATCAAGTGGATACCGCTCGCACAAAAGGAAATAAGGATGAGATCCACTGAAATAATTGCACCATAAATGAGAATAACTTGCAGAGTGCAAATAATCCTTACATGGGTGAGTAATTTTTTGAATTCTCACCATCCATTTGAAAAATTCTGGCATGTCGGATGACTCAGATCGAGTTAAAGATCATTGAAGAATCCACATCACCACTTGGGTAACCCAACAACCAATCACACCCCTCATAGTAAAAAACCCATGATCGAGCAGTAGGCCCCATCTAGCCACCTTATACTACGGAGCCAAGCAACGTGTCACTAGCTCACACACCTCGCGACATTTTTGAAAGCATTAATCTGATCGTGTGAGGCCTGCGATGGATGGTCATGATTAATCCCTATCATTAAACATCCACTGTTGAAATGACATCCACTTGTCATTGTTGGTGCATTGGGAAAGGCCCCACCCCATCGTACCTAATAGATGGCAACATCTCACATACCTCGCACCACTTTAGTGACATCAATAGGAAACCTTGCAAGGTCTGTGAGGAATGGTCCAGATTAGAACCTTGTGATCGGATGGCCCGCCAAACTGCATATGGAAAAGTTATTTATGATAGTGGGGCCGACTAAGAGAATGGGAAAAGAAAACCCTCAGAGACACAAATTTTAGGCCCATCAAAAAATAGGGAAAATCCACCCATTTTAGGCAAATAATAATAATACTCGAATGGAAAGAAAGGACTGATAGGTCGGGTGAAGGGGCTGGTAATAGTACGAAAGACAAGGCTCAGTCGGATGACATAATAGACCGGTCAGCCCCAATAACAGGTCAATGCAAAAATATAACGTGAGGGCTTATTTGGTAAAAATCAATTTTAACATGGGTAAAAAAACCCAAAAACCTTGAACATTAGACCCCTCATTTACCAAAGATGAACAGATATGCCAAAAACCAAACAAAATTTTGACAAATTTTAAAAGTCCTATCACATGGAGTTGGGAAAGGGTCATTTTCCACATCAAATTGGCACCAATTCTCACATGGGATTGAGAGTTTGAGAATTTAAATAGGATTTAGTAGCTTTTTTCATTGTGTTCTTCACATTATTTCTTGTTTTCATGTTTCAAATGAATTTCATGGGGAATGATGTTTCTAACTTGCCTGTTGGACTAATTGTGTGTTTTTTCTTTGTGTTTGTGTAGGTCTAGGATCACCACTCACATTTTGGCACTAGAAGGAGGGCGGATTTGAAGAATCTAACACATTTTTTTTGAGAAATTTCATTGTTTTTTTTTTCAGTTTTGTGTCTTCAGGAAAACTGCACAGCTGCTAGTCAAAATCCATCACTATCAGTCTAGCGACACCATATAGTGATTCTAACAAACTCCAAACCATGATGCTAAGTCATTCCCGCCAGGAAATTCTAATTTCAAACTGTGATGCTAGCCTTTGAAACACTAAACTTCACCGATTGTCAAAATAGCACCGCATTTGTGCTCATTGGTTTCTATGCAGATCACCGCTATTAGTCCTAGTGGTGCTATATAGCGCCATTGACTTCCTTAAACTGCACCATCATCATAGACTTCACTGCTAGAGCTGGGTAAAAGGAAATTTTCAAATTAATTTGAACATGTGTTCTTCATTTTGATTGATTTTGACTTCTAATTGGTTTTTAGCCTCTGGTTTTGAAGCATTAACTAGTTTTTGTAGGTTGGTTTGATCAAAAGTGAGGGGAGGAAACAAAGACAAGGACTTCTCTATGAGATCATTATTTCATTGTATCAAGTGTTTTTAAACACATTGGGGAGAAATTATAATCCCTTTTCTAAGGACTTTATCATCTTCATGCTTTTTAGGACTCAATAATTTTCGTTTGGGCTTAAAAAAGAACCATAAGAAACTTACTAGATTTTATTTTGGGCTTAGCAATTGAACAAAAAAATATCACACTTCAAAGTTGGTGCTTCAAAAGAATTCATATTCTTGCTTTTGAAGGATTAAAATGAACATGTTCCTTTTATGTTTTGTAATCCCTTATCCAAAGTAATATCATTTAAAAAGACGTATGCGCTTCTCTCGTCCCTCACGATGATCTTGAGAATCAAAAGGATTTTTTGTGATATTAAGTTGTTTAAGTGATTACCTCCACACTTCAATTTGAATTCTTAAAATTGAAACAAATCTTACTAGTGTGAGGGGAGTATATTGCAAGTGTTCTCTCTTTATTTCTAAACAAAGATCGATTGAACTATAGATACGCTTGCTCATTTTTTTTTATCCTTAGAGGGTCTTCTTGGTGGGAAAAAGTAATCACCCTAGGGAATGACCCAACCGGGAACACGTTAAAGCCAAGCGACTTCCACCCGGTATATAAGTGTGGGTATTTGAGGAAAGTTCATGTATCACGAGGATTGTTCCGACAATAAGGGTAGCAATGGTCTCTTTCCATATGGATGATCCCCCATGAACAAAATTTCTATACTACAACCTTTTGTTTAGAAGGCCCAAATCCTTAAATCTATTTTTTGGTACAAGAATGGTTGTTTTGAAGCCATCCCACATTTTTATGGCTCTTAGTAGAGATTAGAAGTATGCCATGGGAGTTTCATGGGTATTGATGCTTGGCTAACCTGAGAAGTGTGTGTTGTGGAGGGGATCTAGTGTGGTCAAGCATTTAATCATCCGCTAAGGGTAGGCGTATCTAGATTTATCCAAGTGGGAACTCAACAAATATTGTCTCTTTCACCCTAGGGTTGTGCATCATTTTGAAATAAAAACACATTGTTTGGATCTAAAAATTTGAAAAACAAACATTCACCAAATCCTCAAAATTTCAAACCCTTTAGGAGGAGAAAATACCTTTGAACAAATCCGAGTTCTCTTGATTTCCCTAGGGATTTCATCTTTAGAGGCTTCTAAGTATTTGGATTTATATCACAATTTTCTCTTTCTAAAATCAACATTATGGAACTATTTCCTTGATTTCCTTGATTTCCACATAATGGACCTTGTGGGATAAAAATAAATTAGGAAATTAGACATTCAGTTTGAAACATAATCGAGAAAGTGTTTGTGGTAAAAATAATTAATCTAAGCAAGATAAACAGACAATTAAATCTCACATGTGCTTGATCCTATGATTTCTCAAAAATTTAATATTTCCAAACCAAGTCGTCACAAGTTCTTTTATCCAAAAGATTATGAGGAACATATTTCAAGACATCACAAAGTTAGAGAAATATTGGTCTATAATTTTTACAAGAAAGCTTCAAAGAATAATCAAATTTTTTATGAATTTTATTACAATCAAAATCCAAGTCTCTTTCAAAGGTTTGAATTTATTACATAGGAAGTGCAAGCATATTCTTCAATACCGAGATATTCTAGAAAGGAAGTCTCTCTAAGTCCAATTTAGAATCAAAGTCATCATTTTCACCCATCCTTCAAACATCAAAATCAAATCTCGTCTCACCATCAACTCTTACAATCTTGAAAAAATCCCTCATGCTAGACTTTTGGAAAATCCTTTAAATTAAATAAAAAATCATCTTGTTTGATTAATCATGTGTAGATGAATCCTTCTTCATGTGCTTAGTTAAATTATCAATCCTTGTGAACAAATTTATCCCTTTATAACATCCAAAATATTGGGGTTTAGGAGTTCATTATCCAAATCCAAATCAAATCAAATAAAAAAATCAACAATCCAAAAACCCCAAAGTCTAGTATCCCTTAAAGATTCTTAAGAGTTTAATCAATCAAATCATCCACCCTTCATATATCTCACACCATCCTTTGATCCTTGAAAAAACTTGGTTTTTCTTCTTTGTACCTAAAATTTGATCCATCTTTTATGGTGCAAAATTGATCTCAATACAAGAAAAACATGGAATCCGACAAGGAAACATCTACTTCAAGTGACCTAAGTCAAATCTAACTTGAAATCAATCCTATGGGATCTAGTAATCCCCCACTCAATCTTCCTCTATTACAATAAGATCCTCAAGAGGAAGGTCAAGTTGAAGATGTCACCAATAATGTCTTAGGGATGACACAAGATGAAATCATTGAAATGGTCCAAAATCCCATAACTCACAAAATTGTTAATACCATGATGAGGCTCAATCCCTCCCAATACATGCTTGGATTGGAAAAAGAAGGGGATAAACTCCCTTCCGATTATGATGTATGCACTATTATGGAAAAGTCTCTTGGGATCATGCCCCCAATATCATCCACACCTCCACTTAAAAACATCACTCAAAGCATCCCACAAATCACATCATCCATTTCTCCAACTCAACCAATTGTCAATAGGAGGAGTTCATTACTTCATGCTCTTCAAACACACCCCCTTGTGAACAACAAAGAATTGGATGTAAACACCATCTTGGGTCAATCGATCCCACTGAATCCATTACACCCATATGTTCTGCTCACATTTCATGATCCCACTAATCCATCCTCTTTTTATGCAACACCGACATATCCTCTCAACATAGAAACCTCTCTCCCCATGAACTTACAAGGAGAAGGTAGACTATTTGGACCAGGGGGAATCTTTGATCCATCATCATCATCATTTTCTCAAGTGAGCATACCACCTATTCTCCCACTGCTTTCCCCGATTACATCAACTTCCACACCAATCCTTGGTTTAGGGAAACCCCCTTTACTTATCCAAAATCTCCTGAATCAAATCAGCACACCAATCATATCAAATCCTCCAGATATGCCATTGATATCACAACACCAGGTGGCAAAAATTCAAACACCTCAATCAACCATTACATCATCCATGAAACCTTAAATATCTCTAAAAGCGGTCTCCCAAGGACCTATCTCATCAATCATAGCCACTTCACAACCCATTGTCATCACTCAAGCACCCCAACAACCATCCCAACATAATCTCATGACACCATCTCACACCATCCTGAATCCTCCAACTTTTCCATAAAATCTAAATGTGGCCAACCAATATAGCGTCATGCTAAATGCGGCCCAACAAGCCTATCAAAAGGCACTCTAACAATTCCAAATCCAGCAAGTTATGAAATCCAAACAACAAGCACACACACAAAAAGCCACACAACAAGCCAAACATGCTGCCCAAGCATAGGCACAAGCGTTGCTACAACAACAACAAGCCCAAGCACAAGCACAATATTTATTGCAACAACAAGAAGCTGCCCAAGCCACATATGTTTCTCAAGCTATCCAAGCTGCACAATCACAATCACAAGCTCAAGATCAAGCCTTGCTATAGAAACATGCTTACGAAAAAGCCTTACAATAATACCAAGCGCAACAAAAAGTAGCAAAAGAACAAGTGGCTCAACAACTAACCCAACAACAAGTGTTGTTGGCACAACAAGAAGCCCAACAACAAGCGTTGTTGGTGCAACAACAACAACAAGCCCAACAACAAGTGTTGTTGGTGCAATATCAGAAATAAGACCAAAAAAAATCTTTGTTGGCACAACAACAACTACAAGTGTATCAACAAGGATTGGTTTTGAAAAAAACTTCTGCTAATTCTCCACCCAGTCCACAAGTCACCACACCTATCATCCAAATCACTACTATGACCCAAAACACATTCATTCCACCACTTGACCCACAAAGTGATTTATCCGCCCAAATCAAAAGGCTCTCACAAAAGGTGTCATACATTCAATTTGGGAAGACACATAAATTACAAGGGAATCTATGTCCTTATCCATTCAACCAGAGCATCGTGATGAAGCCATTCCCACAAGGCTTTGAAATACCAAAATTTGATAAGTACTACGAGACTGGGAACCTTGAAGATCACATCAAGGAGTTCCACATGCATTGCATGGAGGTAACCTATGATGACTCCTATCTAATGAGGCTCTTCTCATGAAGTCTTGCTGGCCTAGCTATGGAATGGTTCTCCCGACTTCCTCTAAGAATCAAGAAATTCCAAGAAATGTTAGATGCATTCATAAAAAAATACTCATTCAACATGGGTATGGATGTAAGATTGGAGGAATTGTCTAGCCTTAATCATAATAAGGGAGAATCATTAGAATCCTTCCTATAATGATGGCGATCCAAGGCCACCAGGAGAAAATGGGCCATGCTTGAAGAATAGTAAGTGGGAGCCATCATCTCAAACCTTGAAGGGCTTCTAGCCTTCCATCTCAAAGTTCAATGCATCACTACTTATGGCCAACTCATCCCCAAGGCTCTCAACATAGAAAGAGCTCTCATCACACAAGGGGGGGCACTTGTTTATCTGGATAATCTCCCATCGACAAGCTATAATGACAAACCACAAACATGGGTGAAAAAAAAGAATGTTACCAACAACAAAATGGTTGATGATAAGGTTGTGATCAATGCTCCAAAGCCAAACATGCAACAAAAAATGTATCAGAAACCTTAGAATAATACCCAAAACACCCCCCAATCCAACCCATCTCATCAGAAAAACAACACGTAGGTAGTCAGTAATGTCAATGATCAAAGTGGACCATCCACAAGAAACTGATATCCCCCAAAGAGAAAGTACACACTGCTTGGAGAGTCAGTCGAATATGTCACAAAGCAACTCATTGATGCCAAAATCATCACACTTTGCATCATCAAAAATGACCAAGAGCCTCAAGTCAGGCCACCTTGGTATAATGAGAACCACCTATGTGATTTTCATAAAATCAAGGGGCACACAACATCCAGTTGTATGAGGCTCAAGAACCTAATTCAAGATCTCATAAAAAACAAGACCATATCCGTTGAGCAACCAATTGGAAATGAAGACCTTAATATATACACGAATCTGATGCTAGATCATAATAAGTCAAATAAAAATAGCAAAGGCAAGAAGTATGGCAGAGTTAACCATGTATATGACCATGTTGTTGCATCCTTAGATGAATGGGTGGGTGTTGTCCATATTCCCAAGTCCAAATCCAAGTGTGGAGTCACCAAAAAGGGTGGAAAAATCACTATCCCCAGACCATCCGCACAAGCCAAAGCACCCCTTGCCAATTCAAAATCAGTCCCTAGTGGCTACAATGTATTGGAAAAGCTAAAGAAGAACCCCGTTCAAATCTCCATCATGGAGATCATAAAAATTTCACCTGCTCATAGGGAGATTTTAGAAAAGGCCCTTGCTGAGTCTTTTGTACCCATAGAAATTGATGCAAATTAATTTCGAGCTATGGTAAGAAAAATCACCACACCACATATCCTCTAATTTTTTGAACAAGACCTCCCTGCCCAACCATGTCACAATCATGCACTTCATCTTGAGGTCTTTGTCCATAAAAAATAAAGTCAAACGGGTCTTGGTGGATGGAGGTGCGAGACTGAATATTTGTTCCCTAAAGTTGATAAAGAACTTGGGATTTTCTGAAGATATGATTGAGAAAGGAAAAGACATCACAATCTAGGCTTATGATGATCAAGAAAGAGTGTCTCAAGGCACCATCTCACTTCCTATCCAAGTAGGACCAACCATCATAGACACTACTTGCTAATTTCTTGACCTTGATCTCCATTACAACATTCTCCTAGGGTGCCCATGGATTCATGGGATGAAGGCAATTGCATCAAAATTCCACCAATGTGTGAAATTCCCCTTTTAAAATCAAGAGGCTACCATTCATGGTGATCCTAAGCCCTTTTCTTACTATAGAAACCTTGAGGCCAAATATTAAAAAATCCCACAAGTTCCTAAAAATTATGAAGGCCCTTCAACTCCATATGTAGATCCATCTTCCTTACCATCCACATCCACTTCTGAGACAAAGACACCTTCCATTCCCACCATTTCTGATATCAAAGTCATCATCCAAGATAATGGATGCGGAGATTACAAAATGAAGAAGGGTGCCTTCGTGGTAGACGTTTTACCTCAATCTCTTCGGTCCCATGGAAAACCACAACCATCCATCACATCTCAAACCTTTAGAGCAGACCCCTCACGATTCAGATGTTGGGGTGATTTGGGCTAAGAAGTGGTGGATGAAAAAGATATATCTAGTCTCTTGTATCGAGATGAAAGGCCTATACTAGCCCTTCCTTTGGACGATGCTAATAGAGGTCTGCAATTAATACTAGGCATGGGCTATAATAAGAATGAAAGCCTTGGAAAGAAACTAAGGGCCAATTAGAACCCGTTATTATTGAACATCACATGAAAAATATTGGCCTTGGATTTACCCCTCCAAGGATAACCATACTTGGTAGAGGTCCCCCTATTAAATCAGTTGAAGCTCCTCTTCATTTGCCAGTATCCACAGGTCGAGTCATAGATAATTTTACCTTTGACATAACTAATGTATGTGGTAATGATAGTGACAAGGATACCCTTACTGACCTGTGAGTGTTATTTGAAGACTCTTCCTTGTTCATGATTTCCATCATGTCCTTTAAGTCGAATAGCCAAACCCATGAGATAAAACTAGTGTATCCCCAATTAATAGACTACGACCAACGAGGACCACCAATTTTAGAATTATTCGAAAATGATGAGGCGCTCTCGAAATTCATGGGATTGTGGGATAATGTACCTTATGGAGATCACAAAGATGGGTTTGAAATTGAACTCAACACGCATGCTTATTACAGGGAAATGATTGAATCCCTCAGTTGTAAAAGTTAAATTTTGAGAATAATCTCTAAGTATTTAAGTGAAAACCACAATGTGGCACTTTCAGACCTGAAAATAGTAAAAAAAAAGGATGCACCCAAGGGTGAAAACCTCTCTGAGGCACCAGAGGATGGGGGATTCAATTTTCCTCTTAGTTCTATTCATCAGTAGAAGTCAAAAATCTTAGTAGAGAAGTGCAATCTGATCAACCTAGGGACAGAAGAAACACCACACATAACATTCTATGTTGAGTCACTTCTCACAGAAGAATAGGAACTTCTAGTTGTGTTCCTGAAAGAAAGAAAGGTGAACTTTGCATGGACCTACACTGACATGTTGGGTCTCGATCTAGAAGTTTTGGTGCAACATCTGGCTATATATCTAGAGGCCAAGCTAGTGAGACAAAATTTGAGGAAGATGCATCCTAAAATAGAATAATTGGTCAAATTGGAAGTACATAAGCTTCTTGATGCTGGCTTTATAGAACCAATTGATTATCCATAGTGGGTTTCAAATAATGTACCTATTTCAAATCCCACTGGGGGCATCCACATCTGCACTAACTTTAGAGATCTAAACAAAGCATATCCCAAGGATGACTTCCCTCTCCCAAACATAGACATGATTGTGGATATTGTTGATGGTGTTTTCTACACAACAACAACTTAGACAGAATAAGATATCCTGTCTCTCTTGAAAGGTATATTTCTATGGGAAATAAATAACCCCAAGGTCTAATGTCAGGTCTTGACAATGCAGTAAAAGAACTCAGTGATAAATGTGAAAATGCTGGTAATCACAATGGGACCTTACTATGAGCAATACTAGATTTCAAATATTATCAGATATAAACAATGAATTGATACTTTGAAACTTAATTGGAACCTTGATAATAAAGAAGCAACAAAAGATAAAGGTTTCATAGATAATCTTAAAACTACTTCTAACCCTAAGATTGAAAATGCCAAAGGGTAAAATGCTTAAAATGGACCGATCTCCCATAAACTATTTTCTGCTTGACCCAGATGAATCTGCAATTCCACAGAAATAGTGCAATCGTCTAAGGTATTTAAAGATTTCAAATCATAAGCATTCATTCAATCAATCCTATTGCAATTGAGGTGAATAAACCTTCACAATTGAACTAAGCACAAATATAAGTCCAGGATAACTTTGTAAAGCAGCTAACAATCAACTAACTGTGAAAAGTATGGACTAGAGATCACTGAAAACATTCCAAACATGAAACCCTAAGCACTACCAAATCATTTAACATAAACCACTAAGAAATTTGAGAGATAGAATAACAAGAACCATGCTAGATGAAATTCCAGAAGATAGATACCAAACATAATATCCCTCTTATATTAAATCATCCACCAATAGTAGAAATTCCAATTTCTATTACAACACTTGCTTGAGAACAAACCCTAGTTTTCCCTAATATCACTTAACTATTTCTCTCCTAATCTACCTATCCTTTTATATCTATTTTCTAATCTCTAACTATCTTTCCTATCCAAATGAGGTAACATGCAGCCTTTTATAGAGACTCAACAAGATAGGTTGGCCCAATTTATGATTTATAATAAAAACGTGACATACAAGAGGTCGGCCTAAAAGATATTTGAACATATGAAATGTGCCATTGGCACCAATTTCATCCAAAAACTGCCAAGATGCCAAAGGGTCGGCCCAATACATGTGAATTAATGGGAAGCACAAATACCAATGTAATCCTATACAATTACTCCCCATCCTTGTCCTTAGCTTTATCTTCTTCACCATGTACGTCCAGCAGGACCCTATCAAGCTCAACAACAGGTGGCACAGGCAAAACCCTAACCCTTCTCTCAAGAGACTGGATATCCTCTCTTGCCTGCCTAACTGTACCATCCCAATCAGCTTTGTTGGTCAAATACCTGTCAATGACAGTAATATAAGTTGTAGCATCATCCAACTGATGTTCAGTAACTGGCCCTTCACTAACTAGAGAATAAATATCCCTCCACCATTTTCTAAGTTGTTCCAAATTGAGATGTTTTGGAGCAAACTTCTTCCTTCCAGTCATGACCTCGAAGAATGAAATGCACCTATCATGAATGTTGGTCAGAGCATCCTCAATCTGGATCACCTATTTGTGGATCTTTTTTAAGGCCTTTTGCCTCATTTACAAGATTTCAAACCATTCCCAAGGTTCATAAACTCTTGGAAAAGGAAGAATCTTGCACTGTACCAATTTGTCTTCAATAAACCCCATGATTGTTGTAGTCTTCTACAACAAGAGGTTGGTATCCACATCATCTTTTTCTAATGCAGCTTTCAACCAATCTATCGATCTCAGTGCATCACCTCAAGTTGTCAATATGCCCTTAATGGAATTATCTCCTTTACCTTGGACACCCTGCAACCAGGTAACTGTAGCATGCGAGGTGCCCTTCATCTTTTCTAACTCAGATATTGTTTCCTGGGGTAGGAATCCCGCAGCAGAAGAGGAGGAGCTAATAGCTTGCAAGGGTTTCATCAACTCCTGCAAGTATTTCCTTAGTTTCTCATTCTCCTTCTCCAGTTCATGCCTAGTTTGAATTGGCTTTTTCAATCTCCCCACAATCACCGCACTGGAGCCCTCATACTCTTCAATATCCTGCTCCACAGTAGCATGTCCCAAATCATGAGTCTACACATTATAGTCTTGGGCAGTCACAATGTCTCTATCCTTGTTTGGACCACGGGTAGCAATATGGGCCACTTGGTTATCTGATCCACCCTTTCAATTCAGGATACAACCCTTGCTTTCTTCTTAGTCTTTTCTTTCTCCACATTAGCCATGAGGGAATCCCAATTAGGAGGAGCATCCTCCAATATTACCATTTTCTCTTCAATTCCCTCTCAAGCCAATCTAGAATAGTAGACCTAGTAGGCACTGTGTCTACCTTATCTAGTTCCTTCTCCTGCTGATAACTAGTTGCCTCTTTCTCAAAACTTGGTCTTTCAGAAACATCTCTAGTTGGGTTCTCTTCCTGTTGTACCTGCTCTTCCACAACCACATGCACTAGTGAAGGGGCCTTAGCTAGTATCTCTTCCTCCTTTTGAGGATACCTTTCTACTTTTTCTTTCATAGGAGAGTTTGCATATGGCACCAAGGGAGATTGAACTACCCTATCAATTTCTACCTATACCTTAAAGAGGTCTCCTTCTTGGAACTTTTCCTTGTTTAAATTCTTAGAACTTTCATCCTGCTTTGGTTCTCCCCGTATGCTACCAACATCTTGAGGAATGGATGGATTTTCTTGCTCAACAACAAGGATACTCACCGAAACATTCTCTTGTGCTGCAGTATCCCTTGGGAAAGGAGTCCTTGATATCCTCATGTAGACCTGTGTCTTTTCCCTTGAACTTTCCACCTCTACCACTGGTGGCTCAATTTCCTTGTCAACCCTAGGGGATTCCTCTACCTTTTGTGATGTCCTTATGACTCTTCTCCTCTTCATCAATGCATGAACACTTTCAACCTTCTCCTCCTCTTCCTGGTTCTTCTCAACTTCTTTCCTAGTGGCATACTTCCTCTTCTTGGCAACAAGCCTCCTTTGTTTGCCTTCCTTTGTAGCCTTCTCAACCTAAACCTCCCTTACCTGGATTCTAAAAGGAGAATCCACCTTCTCTTTAGCTTTTGGATCTGGTTCAAGTGAAGCCCCGAAAGTAGAATGAGACTCTAAGTCTCCCATCAGTTCATAGGTGCATGGAACACCCTCACTCTCCAAATCCAATATTTTGTGCTTCAACCACATCTTCGTATATTTGATCACTGGGGCCATAGCCTGATCTAAATTAGTCTTTTCTTCCTCTAACCTATCAACTTCCCCCACTAGTTTATCCTTCACTGCCTCATAAACAGAACCCTAGATCATATTTCCATCCTCCTCTACCTAGTCTGGGATGGAATTTACATTGTATAATCTCACCAAGTCCACTGACAATTTGGAAAAATTCTTCCTTCTCACCTCGAACTCATCAGCAAGGTTAACCTAGTAGTCCTCAATATGAGCCTTATGGCTATAATCCCTATTGGCCTTCTTTTGGGCCTTGCCAATAACATCAAACCTTGCTCTCTTAGAATGAAAAGAGAGCCCAAGAGAGCCCAAGAGTACCCATCTCCTCCTCTGAAGCATGAGCAGAGTGAATGGAGGCACAAACTTCTCCTATCCCTATCTTCAAAGGGAAATCGTTCCCAAAACCTATCTTATGCATCTCTCCCTTCACAACATTATGAAAGTCACAGATCTATCTAGTGACTCCAGTAATACAATATGATCTGTGGGATATCTAGGGAGTCTGTAGGGAGCCCTTTGAAAACCATCAATTTTGATATATGAGAAGGTTGAGAATTGGATAAACTAGGCTCCATATCTCCTTATCAACTCTTTTGCCTTATATGAGATCCTCACATGCTCTGCACCTTGGACCAGTCTAGTAATGTACATTGTGAAGGCATCATTCAACCTCTGATAGCTTCCACCAGTCAGGTGCAACTGTGGATATACTTCATAGATAGCATCCTACCCAAAAATACCCCTAGTGCTCAACCCTTTGTATGGATGAAGTCTGGCCAATGAATACACTAGGTAAGAGGTCATAGTTAAAGTCTTGGTCTGCAATACATTACACAACTGATGATGGATCACATTACTGATAACAACTACCCAATGATAGTCAATTCCCTACTCCATTTTGGTGATCACATTGAACATCCAAGTTTCAAAAACACCTACACTCTTCAATCCTACCAACTTGCTGAGAAGGGTGATGACATTGTAGTACTCCCTCTTGAACTTCAGCCTGAATAGTTGCTTAGGCAACTTGGAGAAATGTGACTTAGGCTTCTCTAGCCAAGAGTTTATCACCTCTTGAGATTTGACTATGTTCTCTTCATAATATTTTCTAGCAACCTCTATGTCAAAGCCCACCACATGGGACCTATCAAGCATGTCAAAGGTTGCAACAATGGACACATGACTGAAACTAGCAAGAATCCTTCCCTGGGGACCAATTATTCTCTGTGTCCCACTATCATAATTTCTGGCACACTCAAGCACCAACTCGTAGCACTGCACTGTAGAAGGGAAACCTGCCACATGAGCCAACCCGAACTCCACCATTCTTTTTGCCAATAGAGGAGGGTTGGGTGATGACATCTCAACCTTGAATTCCTCTTAGTCCCACATGCCTACATTTGTATATGTGATCCTTGACCAAATCAAGGTCAACTTACTCTCAGGAATTCTGCTCTTTATATCTAACTTAACCTTTTCTGCATCTGAGATGGCAGAAGCCTCTGCACCTGGATTGGTTGCCTTCCCCTTGCCTCGACTAACAACATTCTACCCTAATCCTTCTTGCAAACACATAAAGGTAACCTACAATTAGATCCATAAGAAGCAATAAGCGTGGAAGGTCATTACCTCAAAGTTCAGAATTTAGCCCCCCTCGCAGATTCTGCACTAGGACGGATTTTTGGGAAAATCCAGACCAAATGGATTCTAGTGAACCAAACATACAAAATCCCATAATATCATTCAAAATCATTAATTAACCAAGGGAAATCATTAGAAAGACTTAGCATGAGCTCTTAAAATTAATCAAATCATTTCCTAATAAACCAAAGATCTATAACCATCAAGTTCAACATTTCCCAAAAAAAATTGGGAAGAATCCACGAGAGATGGATTCTGGTGAAATCAGCAATAGTTATAACTAATTCGGGAAAAACAAAGAGACACGGACAATTTGGGAAAATCTAGATGGAACGGATTTTGGCAAAATCTAGATATAACAATATTAAAGCTTGAAATCGGTAAAACGACCCGACCGTGGACTTCGGGAAAATCTGGATGGAACAGATATTGGTGAAACCAAATGAAATCTAGTGGAAAGAGATAAAGGAAGAAGAGATAGAAAATTTAGAGAAATTCGGGGGAGGTGGAATTCCGTGAGGACCTCGAAAACTCAAACCTATCTACATCCTCTCCACTTTCACCAAATTGATTCAAATCACTCCGGATCTAGGCCAGAACTCCAAAACCAACATAACCTGGGCCTCTAACGAATAAAACATGAACCAATGACACATTTCTCAGCAATTTAAGGAGAATTGGCCATGCCCTAGGTTAAGAACCCTAAATGTCCACCATGAAAGCACATACAACTCGCTCACATCAAAATGGAAAGTTTAAAACTACAGCAAGCCAATGCCCAAAATAAGAAGTAATACTAGACCAAGCATAAACATTCAATCAATCAAAATAGGTTGGCACCCCAATGGAAAACCCTAAGATGCCCAATTATCACATGCACCCAAAAGAACCAGGAAAATACGAAGGACTCCCAAGCAAACGAAGAAAATTAATTGAAATTAAAAGAGAAATGGGCACATTTAGATACCATGGAAGCGCAAAGGTTGTGATTAATGAAACTGACAAATAACCATTCAATGCAAAATGGATACAATCTACGCACATGAAATGCAAATGTATAGTCCAAATGGCCTCAAAAATATAGATATCTAGCAAAAACACCAAGAACCTCAAGACACAAGCCCAAATGATAGCAAATTCACAAACTCAATTGATCAATTACTTCTCAAAGAATCAATATATCAAATCCCCAAGACCTCTACACAAACGCCATTAACGCATTCGACAAGATAGTCGTGGCCACAAAAAATTTGAGAATTCGACTCTTCGACGAACTTTGGGAATTCGATAGGCGAACAAATTTCGAGGAAATCCGGATCATACAGATTTTCCTGAAAACAGGGCAAAAGATAGCAATTTCAGACATTAGGAGGAAACCGAGAGAATCCGGCCCAGGTAGATTTTCTTGAAAATAGTGAAAAACCCGAGATAAAGCTAGAACCTCAAATTTTCAATAGATTTCATAAGTTTTCCACTCCAATTGGCAAGATAGAAATTAAAGCATAAACCCAAGCAAGCAAAACCCCCAAAAAAGAACGGCCAAATCACTAGAAAGCAAAAAAAGAGAGTCCCCACTTTCAGTGGGGCGTGTGTGCAAAAATTGCACAACAGATATGACAGCTAGAGATGAAATTTTATCACTAATGGATGAATTCTTAGGGTACAATCAGATCATGATAGCCAAGGAAGATCAACACAATATAACTTTCACTTGTCCATGGGGAACATATTATTGGAACATGATGTCATTCAGGCTAAAGAATTAAAGAGCTACCTATCAAAGGGACTTGACACTAATCTTCCATGATATGATTAACAAAAATGTGGAATGTTATGTGAAAAACATACTGGCCAAGTCAAGAAAGTGGTGTGATCATATAGTAGCTCTAGGTTCCATCTTTGATAGGACAATGTTAGGAATAAGGTGTCTCAACCTTGGATAATTCCTATTCTTATTTGTTTTGTAAAAATTATTTCTTGCAAATAACGTAATTAAGTGTGAGTGTACATGTCTAGTTGGCATGTTGATGTGTCACTCCACTTGATGTGTCGGCATCTTGAATTGTGTGTAAGGAGATCATGGCTGAAATGATTATGATGGATTCCTATGACACGTAAGAGCTATTTCTAGAAGATTCAATAACGGGTGAAGACATTCAAGACATGTGGCAACTGGTAAAGTTGAGTACTGTACACTCTTCCACAATCTTTAGATGTTGCCCTAAAAAGGAAAGCGCATGATATAAGCATTTTTTAGGGTTACAGACAGCGATATGAAAAGAGTGTATTGTTGGTATGATCTAGTGCTACTGGATTTGTCTTTGAGTGTTGATTGTCTCCTGAAAGAACTTGCATTGCAAGTGTGTTGTAACCATTGTGTTGAAGATAATACATTGTGCAGGTTTTGGAGTGCTGGGGTTTTTTACTGAAAGGTTTTCCCTAGGGTAAATCATTGTGTCATTCTCTATTTTCTGTATGCATGGTATATGGCTACAATATCTTTGTTAAAGTAGTTAACGAATCTGAAATTTTAAGGATTTAAAAGAATTTGCACAATACTTTCCTTTAGAGATTAGTGTAGGAAGTTGTTTCCGCACCTGAGTTTCCTTACAACTGGAAGAATACAAAGTCAGACTAAATCCAAAGAAGTATGTCTTTGGGGTACAATCAGGAAAGCTCCTAGGATACATTATGTCACTGAGAGAGATCGAGATAGATCATGCTAAAGTTAAAGAAATTATCGAGCTGGAGGCACCAAGAACATTAAAGCAGCTAAGAGGCTTGCAAGGAAGACTCCAATCCATCCGTTGATTCATAACACAATTAGCGGATAAGGCAATCCCATATTATCATCTAGTGCACAAGGGGATAGCATACAAATGGGATGAGAAATGTGATCAGATGTTCAAAAAGATCAAGGAGTACTTTCTCACACCACTAGTTCTTATGCCACCAATTCCAAGAAAACCATTGATCCTTTATTTATCAACAACAACAATGACCCTTGGTGCTCTCTTAGCACAACATGATGAAAATGGGAAGGAAAGAGATATTTATTACATTAGTAGAACCATGGTGGGACACAAGCTGAATTACACATCCATTGAGAAGGCCTACTTAGAAGTCATGATCCTGACAAAGCATGACATTGAGTATGTGGAATGAAAGGATATTAAAGGACAAGAAATTGTAGATCAGTTGGCTAAAGCACCCATATATTTAGAGAACCCACTTGTATCAGAGTTCCTTGATGAATCCATCTTCAACATAAATGTAGAAGATCACTAGAAAATGTATTTTGATGGATCCTACACATAGAACGGGTCAAGAGCCGATTTCTTCTTCCTTTCGCCACAAGGAGATTGCATACCCAAGTCATATAAGGTGTATTTTTCTTGCACAAACAATATTACAAAATATGAGGCTCTTGTCATAGGGCTGAGAATTGCAGCACAATGGAAAATCATGGCACTCAAAGTCTATGGGGTTTTGTAGCTTATCATCAACCAAGTCAGCGACAAATATCAAACAAACGATGAAAAATTGAATCCCTACAAGAAACTAGTGGAAAGCCTCAAAGAGTCTTTCATTGATATGACCTTTGAACAAATACCAAGAGAAAATAACAAAGCAGCGGATGTTATGTCGACAGTTGGATCACTACTAGATGTCCCACGCAACGTCCCAAAGAAAGAATTCCTTGTAGAGTAGATTCTCATACCATCATTCGAGGTACTAGAGTCTGAATTTGTGTGTGAAATCATTGGTCCTGTTAACCCATGGTATCATGACATATACACTTATCCTAGAATAGGAGTCCTCCCCACCGATATTAATCCCAATCTTAAGAAAACCTTTGTCAAAAATTTGACCCACTTTTTTATCCTAGGAGACACCTTATATCATAGGAGTATTGAGGGAACCTTATTATGATTCTTAAACATTGAGGAAGCTTTGATTGCTTTAACAAAGGTACATAATGGCATCTGTGGTTCACATTCGAGTGGTATGACCTTGGCCAAGAAGCTGCTGAGAACAAGATACTATTGGCCGAAAATGGAGAAGGAATCCCATGAATATGTCAAGAATTTCTTGCAATGTCAACGACATGGGGATCTCATCTAGGCACTAGCTCAAGAGCTCCATCCAGTTGTTACACCTTGGCCCTTCTCATAGTGGGGGCTCGATCTCATTGGAAAAATAACCCCCACCTCATCTAATGGACATAAGTTCATTATTACTGCCACATAATACTTTATAAAGTGGGTAGAGGCCATCCCAATGACCTATATTACATGAAATAATATTTCCAAGTTGATCCTAAATTACCTCATTTTCCGCTACAATGTCCCTCAAGCCATTATCTGAGATAACGAGACACCTTTCAAAAAATAGGATGTTCGAGACCCATGCCCTAAATTTAACACCCAACATCACTTTTTTACTCCATACTACCCCTAGGGTAACGACCAAGTTGAGGCTACAAATAAAACTATCTTAAGAATCCTCAAAAAGATAGTCAATGAAGTTGGTCATGATTGACATCTATAATTGAATCCCATCCTTTTTTCCTACCGAACAAGCATCCACACACCAATAGGTGCCACCCCATTCTCCCTGGTATATAGATCAAAATCCATCCTCCCCATTGAGATCGAGCTCTCATCCCAAATAATATCACTACAGAACATCATAACAGACGAATATTATCAAGTATCATGATTGAATGAGCTAGAACTACTGGATGAGTAGTGTATGGATTCCTTAAACCATTTACAAGTCTACCAAAATTGTCTCAAGCGAAGATACAACAAAAAGATCAGGTGCCAAACCTTCCAAGTAGGAGAGTTGGTATTGAAGGAGAATCAAAAGAACATACCAAATTTGGACAACAAGGGCAAGTTTGAACCCAATTGGTTGGGAACCTTCATCATCACAACAAGCTACAAGTTAGGGGCATATCAGCTATCAAAACCCAAAGGGGAGCCTCTACAGGAGCCCATGAATAGCTTCCATCTCAAAATAAATTATGCCTAATCTTTTAAAGGATAAAACCAAAAAATAAAAAAAATCCAAAAAAACATTAGAAAAAGGTTTAAAAATAGTAAAGATAAAAATAATCCTCTAGTGAAAACCACTTTGGTGGCACTTTGGGAAAGTACCTTGGTTGAAACATGGAAAACAAGAACCTTGTGTAAATAAAGAAATCTCCATCCACCATGGTCTCTACGGCTTATTCCACATCACTCATCACCTTCCATCATTCATCCATATCCCCATCCATCGCTCATCCGCATCCACATCATAGCTTGATCTTGTGTGCATATCATGTTCCCTCCTAGTACTACTTGGTACATTCCTAAGGTCAGTTTTTCCTACCTATATTGAAGTAGTCTATCACATCATGCTAGGGGCATGTTATTTTACCTTAATTTGGATCAAATTCATTTATATCCTTGAAATCTCCCTTAAAATCAAACAGTCCAAAACATTCATAAAATCAAAAAATCTAAAAAACCAAAAACCAAAAATAAATAAATCCAAGACATGTCAAAAATCCAAAAAATTCAAAACAATAGAGTCGTCCTGTCAAACTGTGTCATCTTTGAGCTTGAATGTAGGCAAGGTTGATCTTTGATCATCCCCTGAGAGACCCTAGGTTATTCCTTTAGGAGTCCATCATAATAAGTTGGCAATTCATTTGTTCATATCTCGTCAATAATCGAGTATGTGCCAGTCAAACTATGTGGTCTTTGCATGCATAATGTAGGCAAGGCTAATCTTTGATAAGTCGTTGAGACCCCTAGGATAGGTCTTTAAGTTAGGTTCTTGGTCAAAATATTTGAAAACCCAAAAACATCAAAAAATTAAAAAATTAAAAAAATTGTAAAATATCTCAAAAAAACCTAACAATAGCCTCATAACATTTCAAAAACATCAAAAACATCCAAATATTTGAAAAAATCCATCCATCCCATTTTTCTTTCATGCGCAATAATCAATCACTCATAATAAATCAATCATCACCCTCCCCCCTTTGCCAAAGCAGTTGAAAATAGGTCTAGCAGGTTCAAAAGTAAAAACCCAATTGTCAAGATCTCAAGTCTAGATTAGTAGGTAAGCAAGTTAGTCAATTTGGAGTATCAATAGCCTATCATCTAGTTAATCTCATCATCATCTAATAAAATAATGTCCTAGGATGCATCCTTCCTACAATGGACATCAACATCAGGCATCACCATATTTTATTCTTGGCAAGTGGCATGAAGAACATTAGCTTGTTTGTTTACTTTATCTTTGTCTTTTTGACTTATCTTTTGGTGCACATTTTGATGACCTCTCAATGATGTCCAAAAAAAAGGATTTAGAGAGAAATAAATGGGGCACCGATCATTATATTTTTGTCTATTGTGCTTTTTGGATATTCTTTTAATATAACCTTGGAAAATACGTCCTTTACTAGGTGTGTATGGAAGGTGTTTCAAATAGCTTGTTGACTATTACATGGTTAGGTTTTACCTTTCCGTGTTTTGGTCTAAGATGTTTGAAATATATGAAGTACATCCTAGTGAGGTTTCCATATATCAAATGTGAACAAGATTACTCCTATCTAATTATCAATTCAAAGTCCATCACATTAGGTACAATGCCATCCTGATCCTTTATACCTTGATGCATCATATCTATGTGTATTATCAAACATAAGGTAAATGGCCCTTTTAAAATCCCAATTCCTGATAGGAAAATCATCATCATCATCATCATCACTAATAATGTAGGCTTGTTGGATCCTTTGCTCATTATCCTATTTCTTCTATCTTCTTTTTGTACTAACATGGTACCATGAAATTTAATCAAAAACATCACTAATGCATCTACCCTACATCCACAAACTGTTAGCATAATGCATATCATCATCTTGCATACACCACATTTCATCATTAATATAGATTGTTTATTCTAAGCATCTCATGAACCATAAATTTTCATTCATAAGCATAAAAGTATCATCACATAGGCATTATTAAATCATATCATACACATATCATCCATTGCATAATCACAAAAGCACCATCATATCATTCATTTGCATCATCGCATAACACCTCATAATCATTACACATCATAAATAATTACATACCATAATCATTTAACATTTCATAAATCATGTCATACTAATTTCACGTTATCATATCATTACATGTCATTGTTGGACTAACCGCCAGCATCTCCCTTCAGGTTCACGATATGGTTTAATAGCCTCTCATGGATCTTAACATATGCTTGTATTGGGCATTGACTAGTCGTACTTTTGGTGCAACAACAAGGCTAAAAATTGGTATCAGAGCTAGGCACGAGTTCAAACCCCTCAGGTGACATTGAGGGGGGGATTGTCAGACTAACTGCCAACATCTCCCTTCAGGTTTGCGACATGGTTTAACCGCCTCCTGTGGATCTTAACTGACGCTTGTATCAGGCATTGACAGGTTGATTTCTGGTGCAACAACAAGGCCAACAGTCATAGTACATCATAACATTGCATCCATGAATATTTACAAACCAAAAATCATTGCATAGGCATATCACATTATTTGCATAGTATAAAACATAATAATCTCATATCACCATCATTTCATGATCATTTTCATATCATAATCACGTTACATTTCATATCACATCATTTTTTGAAGTTGCAAAGACTAATAGAGATTTATTATTCTCAGTATCTTAATAAGTAATTGCATCCATATCATTGGATTTATACCATTACATTCACAGATCATAAATCACAATGCATAATCATAATCATAACCATTGCATGCCATCACAGGTCATCTCATATCATAACTTCATCATAATCATTTCACATCATTTACATATCATGATTAAATTGGTATCCATCACATAATTATATAAACAACATCCATATATTATTATCATAAACACATAAGGAAAAATACAAAAATATTGAATTTACATATCATTGCATATATCACATAATCATTTAGGATATCATATAGGTTTGTTAAGAATATCATGACTATACATATGCATCATTATATCATATATGCATCATCACATTTGCATCCACATATCATACATCGTCATCATTAAATGCATAGAAAATATACAAAAATAAGTGCATCCATAACCATGTGCATCAAAAAACATCTCCATATCATGAATCATACATAAGGAATCATCCACCCATAATGCATAAATAAAATAGGACACATCTCATAAATGAATCAATCGAACCATATCATATATATATCATGAAAAAATATAATTGTCATGGTAAAAAATCAAGATCAAATGTGTATGTATCAATTGAATATACAAATGCCCATGGGGCTATCAAAAAAGGAGCTTGTGGACCTCAAAAAGAATGATGTCTCCGATAAAAAATGTGAGGTTTTAGCCTACTAGCTACTCCTCAGCCTGTCTTATCTCAATCTGCTAAGATTACTCTAGCACTCGAGCCCTTGCTGGTACAACCTTCCAATAGTGAGATTTATAATACTCTACCTCTCAGACAACCTTGTAGTACATCCATGTTGAGATTTTCCTTCCCTGGGATGCAATGTCCATGCTCTCTAGTTGTTGTCCCTAGCCCACCTCCTGATCCCACTCTGATTTGGCTTGATCTCTCTCTGCGGTGAGGGCCTCGACCTATTATCTGGCCTGGTCCCTCTCAGGTGTAAGTACTTGCACCTGTTCCTGTAATTGTTGTATCAGTACATCTCTCTAGTCTAACTAAGGTGGTGGTGGTGGTGGTGGTGGGGGCTATTGCTAGTGATCTCTTGGGGCATCTCTCTATTGCCTATCCCCATCCCTTTGCTGGTTCGTAGGCACCTGATCTCCCTATCTCCTCTGATCTGGAGGTGGTCCACCTCCTCCTCCACCTCCTCCTCCACCTCCATCTCTATCCCCATCTCCTCTACCTCACTGCCCCCGCCCCTGCCCTACTGATCAGCCTTTGGGTCTCTATTGTGGTAAGGCTACCTCAGGAATTGTGAATATGATCGATAGCCTTAACCAAATAGTGTATGCCTTTGTAACCCCAACATCTACTTGGCCCTAATCATATGGCCATGGCCTAGCCACCAACTGTCTAAATGATGTAACTACCTGCTCGGCTAGGATCGACCTACCCCATGTGGTCTCCCTCAGAGTACATGCAAATATGGCCACGTACTGGTCATTGGCCTATCTTGTATGTCTCCAAATAGCCTATCCACCTGATCTGGCAGATATCACTCAATCATAGTGTGCTCCTTGCCCTGCATGAGCCTATCTTGTCTAGAAAAAAGAGTTGTTGCACGTTGTCATACCAAGTGGGTATGCCAAGCCAAGGTCTCCATGTGAAAACTGCCATCTCATCAATAACCCTCCTCTAGTGAGTGATGTTGGTTTTCCTGTATGAGTAAAATTCAAAGCCCCTCTGTACCACCAGACTACGGGATCATTTGGCTCTATGACAACTGGTGTAACCCATGGGCGAAGCATTGAAATGTGCTCCCAGTCCCAAATATGTAAGAGTGTCACCACGGCCTCGATGGATTTTCTATCCAAGTAAGAAAACTCATGAAGATCATGATAGAGTGAGGCCACCATCATTGGCCCCCATGTAAAACACTCTCCTCAGTGGAGCATCCGCTCTAAGGAAAGACCCCATCCTAGACTAAAATATCGGTCCCATCGATCTGGCACCACAAGGCCTGAGATGATAGCAGAAACAATCAATCTAAAGGTGGGAATTGTGCCCCTATACCACTTTGGTTTGATCTACCCCTCAGAAAAAATGAGCTCATCAAGTTCCATAACATCATAACAGCCATCTCTCCCAACATCCACATCATAGATAACTTTCTCTTCATGGATAGGAAATCAAAGAATGCACCACACATCCTCCAGAGTCATTGTCACCTCACTTATGGGCAAGTGAAATGAGGATGTCTCACTATGCCATCACTCTACCAAAGCTATCATCATGCCCAAATTTGTTCAAATAGGATGTGTGTAGGTGATGTACCATAAACCTATCGCCCCAAGGTGCTCTTGAAGCAGATCATGCATACCAACCAATCTGCTGAGAACCAGGGACCTGTGCTCTTATGAATGAATAATCTCTGCGTCCTCCTGCACCAGTAAAGCCACAACATCAAGTTTCATAAAAAAATGGGATCTTGTTTTGAGTTTTCACAACTGAAATAGAAAATCCGTCACTATTTGCAATTGCGTCATTGTTTGGAAGTTCCAAACTGCACTACTAGAACCCTCTAAAGTCCAAAATGTATTGTCGCATCACAGTTTGATGATGGACCATTTTGAATCTTTAATCTAAATTCCAAATTGCACCACTGCGGCTCAATTTGCAAAGGCGGCGGACTTTGCCACTTAAACCCTAATTCCTAAATTGAACCATGGCGACACAAGACTCGATGCAGTTTAAGGCCACACGGTGTTGATTGAGCACTTTCAGTAGTGCCAAACAATGTTGCTTGACTTAGTTTGACCTTTGACCCTATTTAATGCACACAAAAATCAAAATGACAAGTCAAGTAAGGGTCACATACTGGTGGTCCTGTGCTTGGTAGTCATTGGTACACACACTCGATCCAAAACATGACATGGAAGCACTCGTTGTGCCATCTCAAATAGTGGTTAGAGCTCAAAAGTGATAAATTTGCAAATGAATTGAAAGTGATCCCTTGGGGTCTATTTAATCTTGAAAGTTAGATTTTCCCAACCGAGGGTCATTTTTTATCATTTTTTTTTTGTGTTTTGTCGCATTTTTTAGCATCCTAGACCCTTTCTGGACCCATAGGGTACCTTGAACTCCTTTTTCGTGAGATCACCTAAAAATCCAAATTTTTGTCCGATCTCTCGAGGGGCAGTATACCAGCATAGTCCTTCTTGCTAGGGCAGCAGTGGGACATCTGTTTTTTTAAAAAAAAATTTTTTAATCATGGTAGTTTATTCTTTGAACTAATGTAGTGGGTACATTGCTTCAAAGAGGGGAAAAATGTAGACACGAAGAATATACAGATTGATCCTATACACGTGATCCTGATCTTACTAACACCAGTTCATCCTGAATCATCTCTTCTGCTTGTTGTTTAATTAAATAATCTTTATTTAATTAAATTCATCATATTTCATCTCTTAATTAAATAAATCAAATTTATTTGATTAAGTCATCATCTTCTATTAATTAAATAAATCATTTTTTTTAGTTAATCATATAGTCCCTCTTTTAATTAAATAATTCATTTATTTAATTAATCTCTAAAATCATCTCATTTAAATTAAATAACTTTATCTTTATTTGATTTAAAACTAATACCATTCTCTTTAATTAAATAAATTAAACTTTATTTAATTATGTCTAAATTCACATTCCTCTCAACTTTGATTTAAATCAATCCAAAAAATCTAAATCAAATTGTCACATCAGCTAATCTCTTTTTAAATTAATCAAATCCTGATTAATATTAATCCTAATCCATCAAATCCTCTATATTTTTCAACTTGCACAAATAAATCATTTTATTGATTTATTAAATATCCTATTTTCTCTCAACATGGCATCAAAAAGGGAATATTCTTCAAATTCAAAAATCCCTCAAAAAGGGATGAGTACATCCAACAAGGCATCAAAGGCCTCTTACATGTCCTTTTCCTTGAGCCAAGTGGCATTAACTCCATTTCTTTCTCCCTCCAACTTTTCATGTCATCAATTTCAAACTCCACCTAACCACATTTATTTGCACATTCATCAAAATGTGCTCATTCCTCCTCCACTAGCATGTTGATAAGTGACACCTTGCCATTGGCTTAGGTTTAGTCCCATATTCATCCCTTTTGCCTCTTTCTTCATCATTCTCTTCTATAAATAGATGACTCTCATTTGAATTTGGAGGCACAACTTCATGCAATATTATTATCTTCAAGTTTTGAGCAATCTTCATCCATCATTTTCCACTTTCATCCATTTTCATATTTTCATAGCTAGGTTATGGAGAAATTTCACCAAGGAGCATCAAATCTTCACCATTGATCATCAATATTGCAAGGAATTGAGAAAATTCCATTTCCACATCAAATTGGCACCAATTCCCCCGTGGGATTGAGAGTCTGAGCATTTAAATAGGATTTAGTAGCTTTTTTCATTGTGTTCTTCACATTATTTATTGTTTTCATGTTTCAAATGAATTTCATGGGGAATGATGTTTTTAACTTGCATATTGGACAAATTGTGTGTTTGTTCTTTGTGTTTGTGTAGGTCTTGGATCACCATTCACAATAGTAATAAATAATTTTAAAGTTAAAATGTTGGGATTGATAATTATATTGTATTGAAATTAATAGATGGAATGGTATTTAAATTTTAAGAATAGGTGTAGAATATTTTGTGACATTATTTGGTGTGGAGTTGAGATTATTATCTCTATCTATATTTCATCTGGTGATGGATCATGGATTATGATCCAAAATATTGATATAAACATTTACGTAGTTTCAATTCAGAAATATTTAGTAGATTATGGAGTATGATGATCTGAAACATTGATGTAAAATTTTTATGCTATTTCAATTCAAAAATATTTAGTAGATCATGGAGTATGATTTGAAACAGTGATGTAAAAAATTTACGCAGTTTCAATTCAAAAATATTTAGCACCTTTTTATCATGGATTGTGGAAATTTTATGCTATTAACATTATTTGGTTTTTTTTCATATATTCAATGTTTGGTACCTTATTTAATGACATAAATTAAATTAGAAAATTTATAATGCTTTTTTCATATAGATATGTTCTTTTTATAGAAACAATCTCCATGCTCACAAAAATGAACCTTATTCGTATATGTGAACCTTTCCCTAGAAAATGATTTGCCCACTTTTGTTTACCTAAAACTTGTCTACCTTGTTGGAAAACACACAATTTTGATGTAAATATTAAAGAGTATGATAAACAAGAATATTCTCCTCATGTTAAACCTATATATTCAATTTAATAAGCCTTAGAAAAAACATTGAAGGTACACCAAACGATCATATTATAAGCCTAAATCATGTGTATGTTGATGTTATACCATGCAAGTAATGCAATGTAAGAGAGTCTATCTTGATTCTTAGATCCTATAAGAATGAATTAGGGTACATCATTTTATACAACACCCTATCACACAAGTTAAAACATTTCACACCCAAGTTAACAATTAGTGACTAGTAGGAAGAGTGACACCTATGCCTAATATTACATTTAAATTTAAAATTTTAATGGTCAATCTTATTCCATAGATTTTAACCAAGTTCATTCTTGCACCCACAAATTTGACCTAATTAAGGATAAGGGTAAAGCATAAATTGAGTTTGGACTCTTGGAATGCATGAGCACATGATCAAGTTAAGTTTAAGTTCTTTGACAAATTTTACATAGAACTAAGTCATGTGTACAATAGTCATTACATTAGGTACAATTATAATTAAAGTGAGTCCAAAATGAAGGGAAAAAGTGTAAGGTATATAGTTAAAATAAAATAAAATGATCATTTAGAATAAAGTGCTAAATGGGTGAATAAGTTAATTAAGTATCAATTAACTCTTTATGTATAGGAGATGCATATTATAGATGAGTGTAGGATTTTTGCATGAAGATTGGGTACAAAAATGGATCAAGTTAGTTATTATCTTTTTAAATATTTTTTCATACCATTTGAATAAACCAAGTTTTGACTCTCTATTTACTTTGATAATGTCTTCATATACTTTGATAATGTCTTCATATGTCATAAAAACATGTATTATTTTTTCTGTTTTTTTATTTTCTCGTGTGTGTGTAAGTTACTACCTTGGGGGTAGCTCCCTTTGATTAAATAAATCTAAAAAATGGATCCTCAACTTGAGAAGAGTTTGAAATATTACATTTTTGCTAACTCCTTCTATTCATTATTATGCAAAATGAAAATGAGCCTTTTCCACAACTCCTGGATGTTGAGACAAAAATGTCTCTAAATCCCTCAAGACTACACTTCATTTAGCCTATTCTTAAGGGTTGAAGATACTCTTGCACCATAGGATTCTCCTTCACTTAATCTCTATTAAATATGCCTCCCACATCTCCCTCAACATGTATGTGGTCATGTTTTGAGATTGTGGTAAAAATATCATTGTGTCATGAGTTGTGAATGTGTTTATTTGCCACCAACTTCCACCATGTTTTTCTTCCCATTATGTCAACAATTATCTTCAAAAACTCCTCAAGGATAGTTTTATCACTGACATACCCACACTAATTATAGCAATGATGGAATTCATGGCTAAGAGAAAAACAATTTAAATATTTTAATTTTATTTGTAAACTCTTAATTCAAATGTAATCACATTATTTTTTATTGATTGATATTCTTTGAGCCATATTTGGTGTAGAAGCACCACATTCACACCTTTAATAAGTATTTTTTTCATTTTATGATGAGAGATCAGTACCTAATATTTTATTCAATCATTTTATATATCTTGAGATTGAGGAAGGATAGCAATAATCACGAATGCCACAAGGTTTACTCCACCCAAATAGGAATGACCACTATTTATGATTCTACAATCTCTTGTAGATCAACCAAAACATCACACCTATTATTCATAACTATCTCATCAAACTAATTAATGTCATTGTCAACTAAAATGTCTATGGCCACATTGGAATCTCAATAAATAAACTTCACAAATTATTCTTGAAATTCATCTAGAATGGGGATGGTTAAATCAATTCCTTTTTTTATTAACCAATACCAACATTCACTAGCATATGGGCATGTCAAAATTAGATGATTATTTATCTCTTCTATATTTAAATATAGTGGACAACATGACAATGTAGCAATATCAACCATATGTAGCTTGCCCCTAGTAATAATTTTCTTATACATTGTTGTCCATGTAGAAGCCCTAGCCTTTGGGAGGTATTTCAAACCCCAACACAAATTCACCAATCAAAAACTATTATTTGGAGTGGTACATTGAATCTAATAACCAAGCTTAATTGAATTAATCTCAAACTTTATCCTATCCCATATTATTTTTTCCTTCTTTTGAGTGATTAAAATCCTTGTATTCCCAAGTTACTATTTAATTTTATCTTTTGAATTAGATAGGAAATGAGAGAATCTTTAAATCCTTCCATCCCCATTATTTATCATTCAAACAATGTCTCTGTTAATTAATCTGCACCTTATCCCCCACACATACTTTATTATTTCCCTACATTCCCTAAGTTCTAAAATGTTTTAAAGGTTCCAATAACCATTCCAAGAACCAACACAATAAATTATCTCTTCTCTCATTTTCAAAAACCCATGATAGATTCTTTGTGATAAGAGATGTATAAGAAATCATGAAACTCCATACTTTAGAACCACTTAACCGATTAACAATAGAGAAATTCCTACTTGGGTCCCCAATGCTAAGATACTTTTATTGAAGACTTTGACTCCACTGGCATTAGGGCTATTCTACATCTTCCAAGTTGACATCACACCAAGTGCAATGGTGTGATTAATAAGGTCTCTCATTCTTGTTCCCCTTTCATTTTTTCTTTTCATAATTGTGTCCCAATTGATTAATGGAATTATTTGTACTTCATTTTAACCTTCTCAAATAAATATTTTAATATTCTCATCCAAAATTTGAATTAATTTCTTTATGAGTTGAAGGCACAATATCACATATACAATAATTGTTTATAACACTACTTTAATCATTAAAATCTCCCCCCTTCCATGCCTCAATAATTATTTTACATAAATCCTGATTGTTTCCTCTCATAATTTGTTCTAACTAAACCTTTAAATAATGGGATGCATAAAAACTTGTTTGGGATAGTTTTAAAGTTTAAACCAAGATATTTATTGATTCTTCATTCTACTACTTAACTAGAATAGATATTTTTATAAAAAATATTGTATTTGATTAGTTTCCTAAAAGTAAGGATATATCAATCTAATGTCATCTTGGTGGAATTCACCTCCTCCATCTAGCTTCATAGATAATGGTATCATCAACTAAATAATAATGCATTATGATGGTCATATTTCTTGATATAGACATCTCATTCCAATCACCCAAAGAAGCCTTCATTTTGATTACATATCCAAGTGCCTTTGCTATTAATAAAAAGATAAAAGGGGATAATAGATTGTATTTTTTGAGCCCTCACAACTTCAAAGAATTTACATGGATTGCAACTAACAAGACCAAAAAAAATAGGGGTATAAATGCAATTATATATCCACTCAAACCATTCCCACTTGAAGCTTTTTTTTTAGAATTATCATAAGGAACAACCAATTCACTCAATCATAGGCCTTACTTTAATTCCAAGTTTGATTAATATGGTTTCTTGGCAAGAGTTGGCTATCAAATGAATGGATTCACAAGCCAAAATGATTCCATTTTCTATTTTCCTACCCCTGATGAAGCCACTCTATTATGTAGATATGAGGTTTAGAATTACCACCTTCAACCTTTTCACTAGTTGAAAGGAAGAAATATAGACAAAAAATATTTCTACACTAATATTTTTAGGAGAGAGTTGTGAAAATTTTAATATTTAACAATTACAAAAATAAAATAAAAACACATATAAATATAATATAAACAATAAATACCATAACAAAGATGTGCATGGGGGAAACCCTGTTGGGAGAAAAACCCCACACTCCAAAGTAGGGAAATGTATTATTTAGTAAATCATGACTACAATAAACTTGCAAATAAATCCTTCATAGGAGTAACATCAACCAAAGATCTGGAGGAGGTGGTAGGAAATCAATAATTTTTATTTTGGCCCAAAACTAAGCATATACCCTCAAAATTGGGTTTTTCCATTTTACACCCAAAAATTGCACCTTATGTAATATTAACATTAGGAGAAAGGTTGAGAAACCTTTCCCAAAGTTATCCACTTGTCAAACACCTTAAAAGATTAACAAGGAGTATCAACACCATTATTTGATTGCTAGGGGTTGAGAGGCTCATAAACTTATAACACCACCTAAGCTTTTTTGTGTTGGTTAGCTTTGTTAGTGCATCTATAACATTCTTCAAAGTGTCAACTTTTTCTAGCATCACCCTCCAATCATCTACCATATCTAAAAAGGGGTATTGGAAATCAACATTATTTTTCTTCACATGAAAGGTCAACTTCTTTGTAAGACATGGCAATTTGACTATCATAATGAACCATAATGGCTCATGTCTCTAACCGAAAATATGAACACAATATCTTAAACTGGATGGATTCCTTACAAGAATTATTTTGTATCATGTACTCTGCTTCTATAGTTCACAAAACAACCATAGCCTACCACTTAATAATCTAATTGAATCCACCACCAGAGATAGGGGAAACATTAAAATTGATGGACCTTCTACTATTAATATCTCTAACCTAGTTTGAATCCATAAATCCATGAAAAAATATAATTTATGTCCCCTATAGGGTTACTATGATAGCATAAGGAATACGTAGAGGAACCTCACAAATACCTATAGACACTTTTCACTACATCCCAATGTACTCATCCAAGATTATCCATAAATCCACTAAGGAAACCCACTACTTGGGCAATGTGTGGTTTGTATAAACAATAGCATACATAAAAAAAACCAATTGTTCAAGCATATGGCACTTTTCTCATATCCCCCATCTCACTAGGAGAGGTTGGACATTGCTCAAAAAATAACTTTGTCTCCCTAATAATTGGAACACACAATGACCTACAATATTTTATTTTAAAAATTTCTAATACTAAGTTCACATACTTACTTTGGTCCAACCAAAGTTTTATGCTCACTTTATCTCTTCTAATCTCCATACTGAAGATGTACCTAGCTACCCTTGAGTCCATCTTAAATTATGTTGAAATTTGAGACTTCAAGTCACAAATCAAAATTTTTGAGTTAATAAAAACAACATATCATCAACATATAATATAATAATGAGAATAGGATTGCCATTAATATTTTAATAGATGTAATGATCTGATTTGGATCTTAGAAATCCCAAACTAAACATGAAAGAATTAAAATTTTGGTACCACATATTTGGAGATTTCTTAAAACCATACAAAGAATTTCTCAACTCACAAACCAAATATTCTTTACCTTTCTCAATGTAGTGCTTTAGGTGTGTCATATTGTAATGGCATGCATTTTCACCCCTAGGAAAATTCCATAGTTAGATTACCCCCTACCTTAGAGAACTAAATATGATTATGCAATCCATTCACCTGCTACCTTTTCTTATCCACTTGGTAGCTTATTTGTGTTTTAGTAGGGGCCTGATTTTTGTCAGGGACACTAGTGCAACACGTGGATGTGCATGCAACACGCTTCTATCTAGATATGATTCCTACCTCTAGAATCTGTAGAGGCATTACACTCCTCCATTGGATTTGAAGTATAACATTTGTTGCTCTTTTGACCGACTTCAAATGAGTTTTTTGCCTCCTTTTTCCTTCAAATTGTCTCTCTTCATCCTATTCAAATTCTTCAATCTTCTTGACAACTTCTTGATCTAATTCATTCACTTTCAATGGGTAAAATAACAAAGTTGTGTCACACTTTATAAAGGAAACAACCAATGTTGATCCAACTTTTAAACTTGAATCACTAAAAAGTAGCATATATGTTTTGAATTTTTAAATGATGTAAACTAGTAAAATATGTATTTTTTAATATATTTTATGTTTGCATTTTTTATAATAAATTAAAACATTATTTTAAACTAGTTTCTCATAAACTAACACTATAATTTAGTTGTTGATAAAATGCTGAAAAATGAAGTCGCACGGGATGTCAAACTTTTTATAGTAAATTTAAATTTTTTTCTTTCAAATTTTTTGTGTGTATTTATAACTTGAAACTTTAGTGCATGGATATATTTTTTTCCAAATTTGATAAATATATATTTGTATATAAGTATTAAAATGTGCGTGAATAAAAAAAAACTGTTTCCATCAAATGTCAACATTCATATTAAATATTTATCTAAAATGGAAAAAAAAATATACCATCTTGAAATTGATTCTTTTATATAGTGCATCATATTTTTTTCAATTTTTTTTAATAAGTTTTATTATTTTTCCTTGGCATGGTAATCAACCTAATATTTTTTGCTGATAACCTACTTTAAGAGTAAATAAAAATAATAATAATAATAAAACTATTGAATAAAATATATTTTTGAAAATTACACTTATGGATGTACAAAAGGGTATTTTTACATTTTTTTTAAAATGTTATTTACATGAGGAGGAGTTATTAAAACTTCAAGTTTTTCAAATAATTTATTTTTTTGGCAAATTGGACTCAAAGTGGTGCTCCATATATTTTTAGCCAACAATTTTAGTTGAATAAATTTTGGAAGTATCTAACTTAGCTAGAATGAATCTTATTAGGTGATATGTTTGACCAAAATTGCTTTTTAGTTAGAAATACTTAAATTCAGTTGTGTTGATATGTTGGCTAAAAGTGTGACACAACCTTGTCCTTTTACCCCAACTCCTTCACATTGCATCACCACCACCATTGTAGCTGCAAGCTATTGTTTTGTTGGCTCCCCCTCTCCATTGTTGTGACAATGTTGGATTTGGAGAGCTTGCAAAATCACTCCTTCCTCCATTTTCCTTGAGAGCACGTGGTTGAGAAGGTGATATCCACCATTTTCATTTGAGTATTGTTTGGTATTTCCATTTCTATGCTCTCTTTATCATCTTTCTTACAATCATTGCTATCTAGTTGTCTGTGGAGGTGGAAACACCAAAGTGGGTGATTGACTGAGGTAGTCCTCTAAAGCCAACCCCAACATTTTCCCATTCTTTTGTGTGTAGGTACTTTCCGGTTGGAGCTATTCGAACAATCGAGTTGCATGAAGTTGGGTACTATCTTCTCATCTTTCCTTTGTCGTTTCAAGTGTATCTAGTTAAAGTATTCTTCTTGTTGTACTCTATTTCTATATGTCCTTTATATTCTGGTACAACATAAAACCTCTTAGTCAATCTATTAGCTTATTCACTAGTGTTGTTGTCTACTCTTCACACTCTCTGTCTGTATGGATGCCAATGCCCCACTAAGATGCTAGCATGTTGCACTAGAGTATGTGTCCTATACTGCCATCCTTAGGTAGTGAGCTATCTAATTTTTGGATTGAAATTTGGGAATCAGCTCACTTGACTTCTTGAAACATTCAAGTTAGTAGGATAGTAGAAGCAAGATTTCTCCTCCTTTTCAACCCTAAACGGGTAACCTTTCCAATAACTTAGAAAATCTTGAGGTAGATTAGGGAAACTTGTTGCTTAAGACCCTCTCATGACTTGGGGTCTTGAAGCAGCGGGTCCCCCTCCTCTACATTTTGGTCAACCCAATGTGAACCTCAGAATGTTTATTTCTTTGTGTTGAGATTATTCCCCTTTGTCTTGTGTGGGTTGTAGACTTGTGCATCTTGAAGATTATGATCTTTACAATAGAATCTACAACCTCTGGGTATGTTGTTAGAAGAAGTGTGCAACACCTAGAGATGGATTTGTCAAAGGTCACTACTAGTTTGACTAGTGGTCTTGCTTCTCAAGAGATGGTTTAAGGGGCAGAGGTGAGTTTCTTTGGGGAAAACCCTTGTTCTCCTACTCTTCTCACTTCTCCTATGGCCCCACCTCTGAATTAGGATGATGCTCTTGTTATTCCCATAGGGAACCTCCTTTCTTTAGATAGGAGGCTACTGGATCTTGCAAATCATTTGGGAAAATAATGAAACACAACTAGGGATACTTGGCTTGTCAATGAAATGAGATATATGCTAGACAAATATTGAATGAGACTGAAACTTCTTTGAGGCCTCACTAACATAGTGGAAACATATGTCGCTTCATACAATTCTAGATTAGATGTTACCGAAGGTTTGGGCTTGAGACCTTTGAAAGGTAGATAGGAATCTCAATGCACATGACATCGGTGTGCATGGACGAATTAGGACCTTTCGCCAATACCACCCCCATGCCCAAGACACCTCCAATTGTCAAAGTAAACAAAATCCCTCTAGGTTTCAATGCTATCCCTCCTAATTCTGATGGTGGTAACCCTAGGGGAAATTTTTCTTTGGTGGTGGGAACCTTGGCGGGGTCGGGGCTGGTGGTTCTAGCGGCTCCGGTGGCTCTGACAATGGTTCCACTGGTTCTCTTTCATTGTCTGATCCTATTTTGAATTCTCTGCTATAGAACATGGGCCAGATGCAAAGTTAGCTGGCGAACCTGTCCCAAGCCACCTCCCAGCCAATTTTATAGCCTTTCTTTCATTATAATGCTTTATCAATAGCAATTATAAACACTCCTATCCCCCAAGGAATGGAGATTCCAAAGTTTGAGAAGTATGGTGGTAAGGGAAATCCACAAACACATGTGTACAGATTTATTCCACCATGATGCCCTAATGCCTAAATTGTTCCCAATATCTCTCAAGGATACAACCCTATAATGGTATTGTTCCTTTCCTGATAATTCCATATTCTCGTTTGATCTTTTGTATCACTTTCTCTGATAATTCCAAGTGAACATCTGACTGAAGATGGCCTTTTCAGACGTCGTTCGATGTAAGAAGGGAGAGAATGAGAAGATAATTAATTCCATTGCTCGGTATCAAGCATTATTTTCACAAATATCTTATCCTTTTCCTAACTCAAATGTACAATTTTTTTTCATTGGCAACTTGCAGAGGTCATGAGAGGAAATTTTTTCTTTTATGAAATACTCCTCTTTTGCATATCTTTGTATCACATTGCGGGAGTACTAGCAGATGATTCCCCAGTTTGGGGGATCTTCCTTGCACTCCCTCTTGAGGGTAGGTCCATTGTGTCAGTCTCTAGTAAAGGTAAATCTATTGTGAATGTATTTATTGTGTCTAGAGACAAGAGCCTCAAATCCAATAGATAATTCATGAAGTTGTTAGAATCATACTCTTCTATAATGAAAATTTTATTGAAAGACAAATTGATAACCTTGCCAGATCCTCGACTCTTTACTGAACCTTACCCTGAATGGTAAGAAGAGAACACATTCTACTTGTATGATCAAATCATTGAACATGATACTTAAAGATGCATGCGCTTGTGTCACAAGATAGAGTATCGCATCGATGACAATACTATCCTACTTGATGGGAAAAAGAAGAATGTGAATAAGTTTGTGGAAAAATATAATAGTGAGTTGTAGATCTACATGGATTCATTTCCATCTCTCTTCTAACCTAATTGTTGAACCTCCTAGTTCTTCTTTACTTGAGTTCTAGAAGTATGTAAATGTAGTTTCATTTATTCCTATTCCTCTTGTGCATGTTGCAAGTGGGTCATCAAACATACCTTTCACATCGTAGGACTTTCCTATGAAAAAAGAGTCTTCTCCTCTATACATTCCGACTCACATCAATAGGAACATCCTGACTGGTGTTCTAGTTGACCTTGTGAGTCATGTGAATGTGATAACACAAGAGACTCTTCTGTTAAAGTTTCCACATAGGGACATGTATGAAAAGTTGAAAACCACAATATGTACACACAATGGACTCTCAGTCCCTCCAATTGGTTCCATCACTCTCCCAGTCTTTGTAGGACCTAGGACTATAAATTCTCTTTTCAATATCATCCCAAAGTGAAACTTGATCAGGGTGAAACTAGGCATTCCATGGCTAGTTTCCATGAACACAGTCTCTTCCATAATTCATAAGTGTTTAAATTTTTCTCATGAGGCCTTTATGCATGTTGTGCATGAAACTAGATATAAACCTCTGGTGTCGCATGGTGGCTACTCGTTATATCACTTATGGCCTGCCCCTATGTTGGCAGCACAAGGGCAGACAACTGAGAGTCGGGGTGAATCAGTTGTCACATAATTTCAAACTTATTAAACTTATTAACCCTTATTCTTAGATCTGATTAACAACCATGAAAGCATAAATCAACAACACATCAGAAGCACACATAACACCAAGATTTTTGTGTGGAAACCCTATTAGGGGAAAAACCACAGTGGAGATTAATCCACAAGTTTATACTCTATTAGAAGTGTAATAAGAATAAATGAGGAATGTATATGCATTCAGGCACACTGCCTAGAGCTCACTACTCAAATACAAAGGAAGACACACTGTCTTACAAAAATATTCAGATTAAAACCATTTGAAGAATTTGAACTGAGAAAGTAGCATCTACTAATGCTTGATTATAGTTCTAGTTAGGCACTTGAACACTTCTTCACACTTCTTCACTCTTCTTCACACTCTGCTTTGCTTTTGAATGATCTGAACCTTATTCACATCACACATGTTTCAAATGAGATAAAAAATCGCTTATATATATCCGCAACAAGAAATTACATTGCTTTATGTCAACATCAACAAAATAATAAAATGAATATAATTTTTCAGCTCAATTCATAATCAATTCTCAATGCCCACCAACCAAAGTCATCCACAACATAATAGAGACCCAAAATAATATCCTCGAACATGAAACACCTTTAAAAATTATTCCTTGAAGATCCACAACACGCTTCAAACACCCTATCGGACATGAACACGCAAGAGAAAATATCATATGACAAGCACAACCATCAATGCAAACGTGAAAAATAGATAGAGAATGATCTAGAAGCATCAAAAAACATCATAGGAGCATACACAACAACCCAAATTACCAAAATTACATTCTCTTCTTCTAGAAACACCAACTTCAATAACAAAATAACTATCGGACCAAATAAACTCATAACTTGCACAAATCTTATGTGCACCTCTGAAACTTACGATAGACAAACTATATAGGCTCAACAACAAACCCTTTAATCTGCAACATCTAATCATCAACATAATGAACTTTCCATCATATGCACTTCACTGCTTCACCAACGACTTGCAACTTATTTTATTACAATTTTCTCAATATCCTTGACATATACATCCTTAAAGACATGAATGCTAATAGTGTTGACATCAATGAAAACCACATATCAGTAACACAACCACAATAAGCAACAATCTGCCCCTTTGGTATTGATGGAAACACATGATGTGAAAAACACCATCAACACAACTAACTTCAGTGCTTTCTCCCCCTTAGGTTCTAACTCTTTTCTTATGACTCTTCTCCCTTGCTCTTCTCCCCTTTTCATAATTTTAACATTACTCTTCTCCCTCTTATTTCTTCAAAAAAATTTCACATTAATCTTCTCCCCCTTTGACATCAATGGAAAAGGTACATACAATATTTGAACCACATATCTGAATCATCTGACTACTCCCCCTAAGTAGCACCCACCACAACATCAATTTGAAACAAGATATAACTATTGAATGCACAAACTAATGGAAAACAATGCATCTTAGTTTTGTTTAGGAGGGGTAATCACCCCTAACTTCCCTCTGAGATACTTAAAATTATCCTTAGGCAATGACTTAGTTAAGATATTTGAAATATGTCCCTTAGTAGGCACATACTCCAGTCTGAATTCCTTGTCACTCACCTTGTCTCTCAAAAAGTGAAACTTGATAGATATATCCTTGGTCTTCGAATGTAGCACCTGATTCTTAGAAAAAAATTTAGCACTTGAATTATCACAAAATATAACAGTAGGCTCATCATATTTAACTTTGATATCTCTTAACATCTTCTCCATCCACAATAATTGGGTACAATTGTTAGCAACAACAATGTATTCTGCCTTTACAGTATACAAAGAAATGGCATTATGCTTTTTACTCAACCATGAAATCATATTCTTTCCCAAGAAAAATGTGCCACCACTAGTACTTTTCCTGTCATTCACATCTCCTACCCAATTAGCATCAGTAAAATCATTCAAAGTAAAATCATCTTCTTTAGGATACCATAGGCCAAAATCTGTTGTTCCCTTTAAGTATCTGAAAATTCTCTTCGTAGCAGTCACATGAGATTCCTTAGGATCAACTTGAAATCATGCAACAATACATACAACATTCATGATATCGAGTCTAGTTTGAGTCAAATATAGTAATCCACCAATCATTGATTTTTATCTAGTTTGATTTGCTTTCTGAGAATCATCATTTGTTGTCAATTTACATCTGGCCAGCATATGTGTAGCAACTGGCTTGGAATCTTCCATACCAAAATTCTTTAGCAATTCTCTCACATACTTGGATTGAGATATAAAAATCCCTTTATCTAACCGAGTAATTTGCAATCCCTAAAATAATTTCATCTCTCCAATCATTGAAATTTCAAACTAACTCTGCATCTCATTAGTAAACTTCATGCACAAGCTATCATCTCCTCCAAAAATGATATCATCAACAAAGATTTCAACAATAAAATCTTTATCATCATTAATATTGAAATACAAATTACTATCAGCAATACCTTTGTTAAATCCAAGCTTTAGCAAATACTTGTCCAATATGCCATACCATGCTCTAGGTGATTTCTTGAGTCCATACAATGCATTCTTCAGTCTGAAAACCATGTCTTCCTGATTAGTCAATTGAAATCCATCATGTTGCTAAATATATAATTCTTCATTCAACTCACCATTTAGAAAAGCTGACTTGACATCCATATGATAAACATTGAAGTTTTTGTAAGCATCATAAGCAATAAATAGTCTCACAGCTTCAATTATAGCAACAGGTGCAAAGGTTTCTTCAAAGTCAATTCCTTCCATTTGTGAATATCCTTTGCATACCAGTATTTCTTTGTTCTTGATAGCTTTGCCTTGTTCATTTAGCTTATTTCTAAAGAACCATTTAGTTCCAATTACATTTGTGTCCTTAGATCTAGAAATAAGAATCCATGGATTATTCTTCTCAATTTTTTGTAACTCTTCTTTCATTGCTTCCATCCAATGTTCATCTTTGCATGCTTCATTTACATTACTAGGCTCAGTCTTTAAAATCAAACAGTACTCTTCAACAATTATTCTCCTAGCCTGAATACCTTTGTTCTTGTCAACTATAATATGATCTTCTAAATGATTTAGTTTTAGATACCTTGGAGTTTTAGTCTGTTCTTGAATTTTAGGTTCTTGTGATCTCTCTTTTGCACTTTCACTTGTTTCTTCTTTCTCTTGGTCTTGTTGATTCACCAGAATGATCTACACTAGGTTCAAAGTCATTGAACTTAGATTTTGATCATATCAATCATATCCATAGGTTCTGGATGGTATAATTGTGTCTTCATCAACCTTAACATTTTCACTTTCAATCATTTTCTTCAATCTATTATTGTAGCACTCGTAGGCCTTACTCTTAGTAGAATAACCAAGAAAGATTGCTTCATCAGTCCTAGCATAAAAATTTCCTATATCTTCATCTCTTTTGATATAAAATCTCCTCCAAAATATTTTGAAGTATCGAACATTAGGTTTATGACCAATCCATAGCTCATAAGGGGTCTTTCCAATATCTCTTTTGACATGAACCCTATTGAGAGTATAAACAACAATACTCACAACTTCTCTCCAATAGCTATGAGGGACATTTCTTTCCAACATCATAGCCTTAGTTGCATCTAGAACTTTCATGTTCTTCCTTTCCACAACTCCATTTCGTTGAGGGGTCCGCAGAGCAAATAATTGTCTCTTTATCCCATGCATTTCACAAAAAGAATTAAACTCACCAAAATTTAATTCAACACCTCTATCTGATCTCAAACACTTAATCTTCAAACCTATCTCTATGTCAACTTTAGCTTTGAAAATATTGAACTTCTCTAGAGCTTCAAAATTTTCCTTCAAGAAGGAAACCCACATCAATCTAGTATAATCATCGATTAGTAACATGAAATACATGTCTCCTTGTACACTTCTGATTCTAGCAGGACCACATAGATTAGTATGCACAAGCTCCAATACTCCTTTTGAATAATTTTGTTTGCTTCTGAATGAAACTCTAGTTTCCTTTCCCAACTGACATTCTTTTCATATGGAATTAGTAGGATTTACCAACTTAGGAAGATCTCTCACCACTTGAATAGAACTTATCTTGATAATATTGTCGAAGTTTGCATGACACAATCTTCTATGCCACAACCAAATTTCATCAACTCGAGAAATTAGACAAGTTTTACTAGCAACACTCAAGTGAAAAATATTACCTTTTGTTTTAGTAGCTGAAGCAATCACATTTCCAAAACTTCCAAATATTTTTCACTTTCCATCCTTGAATTGAAGATTATATCCCTTGTCAACCATTTTTCCAACACTTAAAATATTATTCTTCAAACCTTCAACATATAGAACATCATCAGTATTATGCTTACCATTAAAATAAATACATCCTCTACCATAGATTATACCACCATTGTTATCACCAAATCTCACAACACCACCATCATACTTTTCCAGGATTACAAATTTACTTTTATTACCTATCATGTGATGTGAACATCCATTTTTAGTTACCCATTCATCCTTCTGTTCAACTCGAGCATCTAGGGATTTCTCCACATTTTTACAACTAGCATATTCAGTAGACACAGGATTATTTTTCTTGATAGCAATAAACACAAAATCATCTTCACTTGCATTCCCTTTATCAGATTCATCATCTTTCACACCTTCATCATCAACATAATAACACTTCTTTTGAAATTTAGGCTTGTAAGGTCGACTTAGGAACTCTTTCCAAACACCTTGATGTAAAATGACCTATCTTATTGAAGGAGAAATATTTAATAGGAAATTTTACTTTATATTTACCTTCTCCTTTGGCTTCTCTTTTGACAGTAAGAGCTTCAAGATCATTCAAATCTCTTTCTTCTTCTTCAATATGTCTCAACTCTGCCTAATACCTAAATACATTTCTAGAAGAACTTTCACCTGAATCATATATGTGCTTGTCTCTTCCAGAGGTAGTAGCTTTGAATGCAGATTTTATCTTAGGAAGGGCATCACCAAATTGACTCAACTCAAAAGTAGTAAGTTTAACAATCAACATATCTCTGGTTGCATTTGTCACAGTTCTGAGCTCATAAATAGTTGTAGTTTTGAATTTCTATGCATCAGGCAAGGATCTAAGCACTTTAGCAACAATTTTTTATTCATCCAACTATCCACTAGCACATCTGATACCACACACAATTTTATTTACTCTTGCATGAAAGTAGTAATATTCTCATCATCACTTATTTTCAATAATTCATATTTCCCTTTCAGAGTTTGTAGCTTATCAATCTTCACATTAGCATCACCTTCATACAAGGTTTCCAACATTTTCCAGATCTCATAAGCAGTCTTCAGATCCATAACATTTGTCATCTCAAAATTAGTCAAATCACTCAACAATGCTTCCTTAGCTCTGATATTGTATTCACCATCCCTAATCTCACTAGTAGTAGTAGGACCACTTTGAGGAATAACATACCTATTAATTGCAATGTTCTAGTAAGATTCACCAATGCATCTTAGATGACACTCCATTCGAGTCTTCCACAAAGAATAGTTTATTACATAAAATCTCAGACTATCCTTCTTATATGTCACCATCCAAGATCACCTCAAGGTGTAAACATTCTTCCAAGGAACCTGCTCTGATACCAATTGTTGGCAACACAAGGGAAGACAATTGAGAGGGGGGGTGAATTAGTTGTCACCGAATTTCAAAATTATTAAACTTATTGTAATGTCCCTTACACGATTTGGTCCAGAAATTATATTTTGATTAGGTTTAGGGTTTCTTCCTTCCAAATGAATGTTATTTTTAATGAAGTAATCTTGGTTTGAAATCTGCATTCACCATATTAGCAAAATTTCAACATACACATATATCTGTTAGCATTAATATCTAGATATCCAAAATATGAGCATAATCATAAATGCAATTTTAACAAGCAAGAGGAGTGCCTTGTATGGATCTTCCCTCAAGCCTTTGTGTTGGGCACATGAGGTTTCCTCTCACAATCCTCCTTTCCCAACGGCTTAGTCCCTACATTCTCCATACATGACAGTACCTCAAAAGACACTTTCCCTATTAGGACAAGGTGAAGTCCTATGATCCAAGGGCCTACAACCTACCACCCCTATGATAGTGTAGTTTCCTATGGTGGGACCCCCACCTCTCTATTTCTAACTCATTTCTCAGACCTACGAACATGAGAGGGGGGTTTTAGGCTAACCACTTGGACTCTACTTCACCTACCTAAGAGGGTAACAATCATGGAGAAGACAATCTTTACATAAACATTTTAAATGTATTTATTCACATTCTATTTCTGATATTTAGGAAAGAGATAGTTTATATGCTCAATGAGATGCTTTTAAGAAAAATATACAAGTAGATACAATCCTACATTATATTCATGATGTTAATGCATCTAGAAATATAAAGAAAATATTCATGCAAGTTTTGGGTAGTATATTTTCTTGTGCAGTTGTTCCTATCATATTACACAGATATTAAGATGAATTTCTCACAATAAGAGGAAATCGATATCAAAGAGCAATTAATGATTTATTTTCTAATGCAACTTGAATTATTTAAATGGCCTAGCTAAAAAATATCACCAATATATGTAGAATTCTTGAAGACAAGATTTTGTTCTATGTTCAATCAGACGTCATCCTCTTGGGATGACGTATTTCTAAGCTTGTTTCTAAAACTATGTTCTTGGGCAGAGAGGTGAATTAATAATGCAAAAGAGAAGTCATATGAGTGAATTCCTTAAATTATTATCATATGTGTGTTTCCCCAATAGTTTATGCAATGAGGCCAATTACAATATAGTCAATGAGTCTAGAAACACCAATGATCAAATTAGCAATTTCGGTTTCTTATATTCAAAATATGCTAGATATTATTGCTAAGTGAATGCATCGCCTGATCTGTTGTATCTCTACATTTTTCATTACTCACCTCCTTCAACCTTATACTAAATTGATCATAGGATGAGGAAAATTCATAAATAGACATAATATATTTACATTAAAGAGTCATCATTACTCATAAGTATCATTATTGCATAATATTGTATGTATATATATATATATATACTTCATATACATATATATAGTTATTGTTTTACTTATATCCATTAGTATTCATATATATGTTTATATAATTACTCGTTCCTTATTCATATATATTATTTATTCATGGCATATTATTCATTATAAAATTTATCTATATCTATGCATATATACTTGTATGCTTATTAAATAATGTCTATATATACAGTGGCTCTATATTCCAATGCATAACAATCATTGTTCTTTCTGTTCTAAATTGTAGATCGTGTTCATCAATGTATTTCCCTCTTCCTTATTTTCCTTCCTTCTATTTATACCATTCAAGGTAGGTGACTCATGGGGGAGAATGTATTGTTTGGTGAAAGAGGTGACTTTTCTTAAAATATATCCCTTTGTTAGATTTAATTGGTGCCTTTAAAGGCTTAGTATCACAATAATATCTATTTTTGAAAAATAATATATTATAACTAATAATTATGATATTCCAGACTATATACTTATTTTATTATTTTATTTTGATGTTTTATTGAGCATATTTTAACATTAAAGTATAATAATAAAACCAATTTGCTAATATATTATTATTATTCTATTCTAATGTATTAGAATATTTGATGTGTAATGTTTATACGATTTATTTATTATTTTTAGTTTTTATATTAAGTTATTTAATACTAGAATGTAATAACATAAATTGCCTATATATTATTATAGACATGGAAAATGTATAGTTTCGTTTTGGCATGCTTGATCCGGACCACTAACATCATTTCCTCCACAATCAAACTCTCAATATTTCATCATAATTCTATCTCTTAATCTAATGAATCATTATTCATCTGATCAGGTCTATCACCTCCTTTGATTAAATTAATCAATTTAATTTAATTAACCTTACCATCACTGTTTAATTAAATAAATCATTTTATTTGATTAAATTCCCTAAAGTCCTCTTATTAAATTAAATAAATTAAACCTTATTTGATTTAATCTAATATTTCCCTCCTTAGTTAAATAAATCAAATCATTTATTTAATAACCATTTCCTCTCAATTCTTGACTTAAATCAATTCATAAAATTAAGTCTAAATTGTCACATCATCTAATTATTCATTAAAATAATCAAAACCATGATTAAGTTAATCCCTCTCATTAAAATCCTCTAGAGAATGCAAGTTGCACAATAAATCAATTACTTTGATTTATTTAATTCTCTATTTTCCCTCACATGGCATTAAAAGGGAATATTCCCTCATTTGAATTCAAAAATGCCAAGTGGACTTGGTCCTTCCAACAAGACATTTAAGGCCTCTTACATGTCCTTGGCCTTGAGCCAAGTGACATTAACTCCATTTCTCTTCCCTCTTCAACAAATCATCTCACAATTTCAAATTTAAACTAAATGTATTTATTGGCACTTTGGCCAAAATGTGCACAACCACTAACCATTCACATCATGACATGTGGCATTCAACCATTGGATTGAAAGTTAGTCCCACATTGCTCAAATCTTGATTTCTTTTCCAAATTGAAAGTTATAAATTGGAGGCTTCTCTCCTCATTTCTCATCCACAATCTTCATGTAAAGTTACTCTCTTCACATTGAGAGCTAATTTTTCCCATTTCACTCAATCATTCACCATTTTCACAAATTGTAAAAAGGTTATGCTCAAATCTCTTTGGGAGATTTGACCATTGCTCAATCAATCAACATTGCAATTTAGGAATTGGGAAAGGGCCAATTGCAACACTTCATTGGCACCAATTCCCCCATGGGATTACTAATCTATTGGCTTAATTAGGATTTAACTTTATTTCTTGTATCATGTTCTTCATTTCCTAATTTTAGTTTGAATAGATGGATTTCATGGGGAATCTCTCATACTTGTTTGCATGAATTTGATCTAACAACCTAATGTGTTTTGTTGCTCTTGTGCATTTATAGGTTTAGGGGTTCACAATTATTATTATATTTATATATTTTCATATTGATATGGTACACATTTATTTAATATTTAATATTAATATTGCTATTTATTTAATTTATTAATTTATTTTTATTTTAACACTTGGTCTTTATGGTATTTCTATTTTGGGGACATGTCAATCCACCCCACCAAAGATTTATTGTCCTCAAGCAATCACAAGTGAGATTTATGAAATATTGCTCCCCTTTGTATCACAAATTTTGAGGGAGTTACACCTTTTCACTTCAATAGTTACACTTATTTATTATTGCGTTTGGACATAATAATTCAGTTTTAGATAAGCAATTTGCTAGTGCCTCCCACCCTCAGACATTTTGACAAACAATATTAACATTTTCCTAGTTTTCAAGCTTAAAGTAAACATAGTGTTGAGCTCCAGATGAATCAAAAATTAAAGTAGACAACCAAGTAGCTCAACCAAGTAGACAAGTAGCTCAAGAAAACAAGCAAGTAGCTCAACCGAGCAAACAAATAGCTCAAGAAAACAAACAAGTAGCTCAAATACACAAGTGAGTAGCTCAAGCAAGAAAAAAAGCAAGTCAAGCACATAGGAAATTAGATCAAGCACACATGCAAGTAGCTCAAGTAAGAAAAAAAATAGCTCAAGAAACTAGCTAAAGCACATAGACAAGTAGCTCAAATAAGAAATAAACTAGCTCAAGTAAGAAAGCAACTAGCTCAAGCATGTAGGTAAGTAGCTCAATAAGCAAGAAACTAGCTCAAGTAAGAAAGCAACTAGCTCAAGTAAGAAACAAGTAGCTCAATTAAGCAAGAAACTAGATCAAGTAATAAACAAGTAGCTCAATTAAGCAAGAAACTAGATCAAGTAAGAGAGCAACTAGCTCAAGCACATAGGTAAGTAGCTCAAGGAAATAGGTAACCAGCTCAAGAAATTAGGAAACTAGCTCAATTAGACAAGAAAGGAGCTCAAGCATGTAGGAAACTAGCTCAAGAAAGTAGGAAACTAGCTCAAGTAGACAAGTAGGTAGCTGAAGCATGCAAGCAAGTAGCTCAAGCAAGTAGGCAACTAGCTCACATAGGTAAGCAAGTAGCTCAAGCACGTAGGAAACCAACTCCAGTAGACAAGTAGGTAGCTCAAGAAAGTAGGAAAACACATAAAGCACACAAGAAACCAACTCAATCATGCACATGATGGTAGGAAAGATGCTCTGATACCATTGTAATGTCCCTTACCCGATTTGGTCCATAATTCATTTGTTGATTAGGTTTAGGGTTTCTTCCTTCCAAATGAATGTTCTTTTTAATGAAGTAATCTTGGTTTGAAATATCCATTCACCATATTTAAAAAAATTCCACATACAAATGTATTTGTTAGCATTAATATCTATATATCCAAAATATAAGCATAATCATAAATGAATTTTTAACAAGCAAGAGTACTGCCCTGTATGGATCCTCCCTAAAGCCTTTTTGTTGGGCACAAGAGGTTGCCTCTCACAATCCTCCTTTCCCAACAACTTAGTCCTTGTACTCTCCATACATGAAAGTACCTCAGAAGACACTTTCCCTATTAGGACAAGGTGAAGTCCTATGATCCAAGGGCCTATGACCTACCACCCTTATGATAGTGTAGTTTCCTATGGTGGGACCCCCACCTCTCTATGTCTAACCCATTTCTTGGACCTACGAACATGAGAGGGGGGTTTTTAGGCTAACTAATTGGACTCTACTTCACCTACCTAAGAGGGTAACAATCACAGAGAAGACAATCTTTACATAAACATTTTAAATGTATTTATTCTCATTCTATTTCTGATATTTAGGAAAGAGATAGTTCATACACTCAATGAGATGCTTTTAAGACAAATGCACAAGTAGATACATTCCTACATTATATTCATGATGTTAATGCATCTAGAAATATAAAGAAATTATTCATGCAAGTTCTTGGTAGTATATTTTCTTGTACAATTGTTCCTATAATATTACACAAATATTAAGATGAATTTCTAACAATAAGAGGAAACCGATATCAAAGAAGAAGTAATGATTTATTTTCTAATGAAACTTGAATTATCTAAATGGCCTAGATCAAAAAGATCACCAATGTATGCAGAATGCCTGAAGACAAGATTTTGTTCTATATTCTATTAGACGTCATCCTCTTGGGATGATATATTTCTCAGTTTGTTTCTATAATTTTTTTCTTGGGTGGAGAGGTGAATTAATAATGCAAAAGAGAAGTCATATGAGTGAGTTCCTTAAATTATTATCATGAGTATTTCCCCAATAGTTTATGCAATGAGGACAATTACAATACATTCAATGAGTCTAGAAACACCAATGATCAAATTAGCAATATCGGTTTCTTATATTCAAAATATGCTAAATATTATTGCTAAGTAAATACATCACCTCATCTATTGTATCTCTCCATGTTTCCTTACTCACATCCTTCAACCTTATACTGAATTGATCATAGGATGAGGAAAATTCATAAATAGACATAATCTATTTATATTAAAGAGTCATCATTACTCAAAAGTATCATTATTGCATAATACTGTATGTATATATATATATACTTCATATACATATACATAGTTATTATTTTAGTTATATCCATTAGTATTCATATATATGTTTATGTAATTGTTATTATTTCCTTATTCATATATATTCTTTATTCATTGCATATTATTCATTATAAAATTTATCTATATTTATGCATATATACTTGTATGCCTATTAAATAATGTCTATATAGATAGTGGCTCTATATTCCAATGTATAACAATGATTGTTGTTGTTCTGAATTGCAGATCGTATTCATCAATTTTTTTCCCTCTTCCTTATTTTCCTTCCTTCTATTTATACCATTCAAGGTAGGTGACTCATGGGGGGGGGAATGTATTGTTTGGTGAAAGAGGTGACTTATCATAAAATATATCCCTTTTTTAGATTTAATTTCTACCTTTAAAGGCTTATTATCACAATAATATATATTTTTGAAAATAATATATTATCACTAATAATTACGATATTTCAGATTATATACTTATTTTATTATTTTATTTTGATATTTTATTGAGCATATTTTAACATTAAAGTATAATAATAAAACCAATTTGATAATATCTTATTATTATTTTATTCTAATGTATTAGAATCTTTGATGTGTAATGATGATAATATTTATTTATTATTATTAGTTTTGATATTAAGTTATTTAATACTAGAATTTAATAATAATAAATTTCCTATCTATTATTATTATATTTGTTATTTCATATTTCTATATGTTTATATTGATATGGTACACATTTATTTTATATTTAATATTAATATTTCTATTTATGTTATTTATTATTATTTTTGTATTTTAACACTTCGTTTTTATGGTATTGCTATTTCAGGGACATGATAGTCCGCCCCACCCAAGATTTCTTGTCCTCAAGAAATCACAAGTGAGATTTGTAAAATAATGCTCCCCTTTGTATCACAACTTTTGAGGGAGTTGCACCTTTTCACTTCAATAGTTACACTTATTCATTATCGTGTTTGGACATTATAATAATTTAGTTTTAGATAAGTGATTTTCTAGTGCCTCCCACCCCCATAGAAATTTTGACAAACAATATTAACATTTTCATAATTTTTAAGCTTAAAGTAAACACAGTGTTAAGCTCCAAATGATTCAAAAATTAAAGCAGACAACCAAGTAGCTCAACCAAGTAGACAAGTAGCTCAACTACACAAGTGAGTAGCTCAAGCAAGAAAAAAAGAAACTCAAGAACATATGAAAGTAGCTCAAGCACACATCAAGTAGCTCAAGTAAGGAAACAAGTAGGTTAAGCAACTAGCTGAAGCACACAGGCAAGTAGCTCAAACAAGAAAACAAGTAGCTCAAGTAAGCAAGCAACTAGCTCAAGCACATAGGTAAGTAGCTCAAGGAAACAAGAATCAACTCAAGAAAGTAGGCAACTAGCTCAAGTAGACAAGCAGGGAGCTCAAGTATGCAGGCAACTAGCTCAAGGAAGTATGCAACTAGATCAAGTAGACAAGTAGGTAGTTGAAGCATGAAAGGATGTAGCTCAAGAAAGTAGTCAATTAGCTCAAGTAGAAAAGCTAGCAGCTCAAGCAAGTAGGCAACTATCTCAAGTAAGCGAGCAAGTAGCTCAAGCACGTAGGAAACCAAATCAAGTAGACAAGCAGGTAGCTCAGACAAGTAGGAAAACACCTCAAGCACGTTAAGGATGATAGGAAAGATACTATTATCCCACTGTAATGTCCCTTACTCGATTTGGTCTAGAATTCATTTGTTGATTAGGTTTAGGGTTTCTTCCTTCCAAATGCATGTTATTTTTAATGAGGTAATCTTGATTTGAAATCTGCATTCACCATATTAACAAAATTTCCACATAGACATATATCTTTTAGCATTAATATCTAGATATCCAAATTATAAGCATAATCATAAATGCAATTTTAACAAGCAAGAGGAGTCCCATGTATGGATCCTCCCTGAAGCCTTTGTGTTGGGCATATGAGGTTGCCTCTCACAATCCTCCTTTCCCAATGACAGTCCCTACATTCTCCATACATGATAGTACCTCAAAAGACACTTGCCCTATTAGGACAAGGTGAAGTCCTACGATCCAAGGGCCTATGACCTACCACCCCTATGATAGTGTAATTTCTTATGGTGGGACCCCCACATCTCTATGTGTAACCCGTTTCTCGAACTTATGAACATGAGAGGGGGGTTTTTAGGCTAACCACTTGGACTCTACTTCACCTACCTAAGAGGGAAAGAATCACAAAGAAGACAATCTTTACATAAACATTTTAAATGTATTTATTCTCATTCTATTTCTAATATTTAGGAAAGAGATAGATCATATACTCAATGAGATGATTTTAAGACAAATGCATAAGTAGAAACATTCCTACATTATATTCATGATGTTAATGCATCTAGAAATATAAAGAAATTATTCATGCAAGTTTTTGGTAATATATTTTTTTGTACGATTGTTCCTATCATATTACACATATATTAAGATGAGTTTTTGAAAATAAGAGGAAACTGATATCAAAGAGCAAGTAATGATTTATTTTCTAATGCAACTTGAATTATCTAAATGGCCTAGCTCAAAAAGATCACCATGCAGAATGCCTAAAGACAAGATTTTGTTTTATGTTGTATCGGACATCATCCTCTTGGGATGATGCATTTCTCAGTTTGTTTCTATAATTTTTTTCTTGGGTGGAGAGGTGAATTAATAATGCAAAAGAGAAGTCATATGAGTGAATTCCTTAAATTATTATCATATGTGTATTTCCCCAATAGGTTATGCAATGAGGCCAATTACAATACAATCAATGAATCTAGAAACACCAATGATCAAATTATCAATATCGCTTTCTTATATTCAAAATATGCTAAATATTATTGCTAAGTGAATACATCACCTGATATGTTATATCTCTCTATGTTTTCTTTACTTGCCTCCTTCAACCTTATACTGAATTGATCATAGGATGAGGACAATTCATAAATAGAAATAATCTATTTATATTAAAGAGTCATCATTACTCATAAGTATCATTATTGCATAATCCTATATGTATATATATACATCATATACATATATATAGTTATTATTTTACTTATATCCATTAGTATTCATATAGATGTTTATATAATTATTCTTTCCTTATTCATATATATTCTTTATTCATTACATATTATTCATTATAAAATTTATCTATATCTATGAATATATTCTTGTATGCCTATTAAATAATGTCTATATATATAGTGGATCTATATTCCAATGCATAACAATAATTTTTCCTATTGTTCTGAATTGCAGATTGTATTCATCAATGTTTTTCCCTCTTCCTTATTTTCCTTCCTTCTATTTATACCATTCAAGGTAGGTGACTCATGGGGGGGAATGTATTGTTTGGTGAAAGAGGTGACTTTTCATAAAATATATCCCTTTGTTAGATTTAATTGCTGCCTTTAAAGGATTATTATCACAATAATATCTATTTTTGAAAATAATATATTATCACTAATAATTATGATATTTCAGATTATATACTTATTTTATTATTTTATTTTGATGTTTTATTGTACACATTTTAACATTAAAGTATAATAATAAAACCAATTTGATAATATCTTATTATTATTTTATTCTAATGTATTAGAATCTTTGATGTGTAATGATTATAATATTTATTTATTATTATTAGTTTTGATATTAAGTTATTTAATAGAATTTAATAGCAATAAATTGCCTATATATTATTATTATATTTTTTATTTCATATTGATATGGTACACATTTATTTTATATTTAATATTAATATTCCTATTTATTTTATTCATTAATTTATTTGTATTTTAACACTTGGTCTTTATGGCATTGCTATTTCAAAGAGATGACACTTATTTACCCTTATTCTGAGATCTGATTAACAACTATGAAAGCATAAATCAACAACACATCAGAAGCACACATAACACCAAGATTCTTGTGTGGAAACCCTATTAGGGGAAAAACCACGGTGGAGTTTAATGCACAAGTTTATACTCTGTTAGAAGTATAAGAAGAATAAATGAGGAATGCACATGCATTCAGGCACACTACCTAGAGCTCACTTCTTAAATACAAAGAAAGATGCACTATCTTACATAAATATTCAGATTAAAACCATCTAAAGAATTTGAACTGAGAAAGTAGCATCTGCTAATACCTGATTATATTTCTGATTAGGCACATGAACACTTCTTCACTTTTCTTCACACTCTTCTTTACTTCCGAATAATCTGAGCCTTATTCAAACATAGCACTCACACACTTCACATCACACATGATTCAAATGAGATAAAAAAATTCTTATATATATCTACAACAAGAAATTACATTGCTTTATGTCGGCATCAACAAAATATTAAAATGAATATAAACTGCCAACTCAATTAATAATGAATTCTTAATGTGCACCAACAGATGTTGGCCACAACATAATAGAGACCCAAAACAACATTTTCGAACATGAAACACCTTCAAACATTATTCCTTGAAGATCCACAACATGCTTCAAACACCCTATCGACCATGAACATGAAAAACATGAGATCAATGAAAACCACATATCAACAACACAACCACAATATACAACACCGTCTTGGTCTACTTCCACTTAGGATTCTTTCCCTTCGTTTTCTATATTATATGTTTCTTCCTCTCACCCTATTATGGCATCTTTTGCGTCTGCTCCCCTACCTTTCCTGGGGAGTCTAATGGTGCCTACTTGGTGAAAGGCCAAGCATCAAGTATTTGAGCTTCCCATATTACCCACGATGTTGAGGCTCATTGTCTATGGTAAGGGGAGGGGTCCTCATGGAGTCACCCCTGCATCTCGACCTTTGTGGCCTCCTACTGCTCTTTCCCTTTGAGTGGTGAATGGGAATAGGCCCACTGCCAAGGTGCCTAAGTCTACTTCTCCACCTATTATAGTTTTTGTTCCTATGCTTCTTGCTCCTTCCCCTACCCAAGAGGTTTCCCTTCCATCGATAATGGTTGGGGAGGACACACCTATGGTGGAACAGGAGCCTCTTTTCCCTTCTCAAGAAGAGATTTATAGTTCTTGGAGCTAATGAAACTATCTTGTATGCAAGTGCAAGCGCCAAAGGAAGCCTCTAGTTGCCAAGAAAGATACCTTGCAGAAGGTAAAGGAGGAGCCAATAACTCTTGTTTTGACATCTATTGTGCCTCCTTCTTCTATTTCTTCTACTTTGGTTCCCTTTGCCTCAATCTTGCTTCTAACACCCCCCACAAATTCTGATGACCCTCACCCCAAAAGTGTGTAGGTGTTTAGTGCTCCCTCAATGGAGCCTCCTCTTCTGATGTCCCTTGTGGACATCCCTCCATTTTCCTAGCCTGTGGACATGTTGAACACTACAGTGGTTTCCGTTGTAGCCTTGTCCTCTTCCTACTTTCCTTTCGCTTCCTCTGTGGGGGTTCTTCATCCTATGATTAAGTGTAAGTTGGAGGATGAACTCACTTCCAATGGAGGTTAGAAGAAGGGATCACCTTCTTTAGGAGAGAATTCGACTTTGGCTTGGGTTGTCCTTTTGATGGAGGCAACCCCTCCATCTCCCGAATTTGTCACCATCTCTTTTGATGAGATTGATGGTGGATCTCAAGTGCCTCCATCTCCTACTTAGTTAACACATGACACTCCTATTAAGTGCATGTTTAACTCGGTAGATGATGTCTTGAATTTATCAGTGATATTTGCAAGATCAATGACGTCTACCTCATGGGACTTGAGTGAAGAAGACCTTGAGGGGCCCTCTTCCTTAGCTTTTGTTTTAGGAGAGTTAGAGGGTTCTCCCCTTGCTATCCCACCCTTGTAGGCTTATCTTCCCTCCCCTTATGATGATCTAGATTGGGAGAATGATGAACTCCTAGTTTATGAGGACTAAGGGAATACCTCTTCTTTATCTGTAGATTACATTTTTCTGTGTGTTGTGTTTTCCATTGTGCTTGTTTTTAGTTGTTCTTGGAGGACCCTTTTCACCCTTTTAATTTCTTGGATACAAGAGTAAAATCATGTTGTAAAACTCCTATATATGTTGCCTAATTATTCTATGTGTTGTGCCTTGATTTTTGAAAATTGGGGAGATACAAAGTGTTGGTGGCATTTAGGCCTCCCTTCCATGTTGACCCAATATTTTGTTTTTATTTTGTCTTTATGTGCTCTTCTTCACATTCTAATACATTTGGGGATTGATGAAATTTCTTATTTATATTATATTAGATCTATGAATAGTTTTGACCCTGAATTATTAGATCTCCTTGTCTCTTGATTTCTTTGACTTTGCTTATTTTTCCTTGTTTATCTTTCTCTCTTTTTTGATTGCTTCTTGATGTTGTGGTGCTTATATGTTGTCCCTCACACATGTGAAATTTTTTCCACATCTACATCTCATCATGTACTATGGGCCATGACATATCTGCATCTTTTCTCCCTTTCCTTAGGATGTCGCATGCTCCTTTAGTTCATGCATACCATCCTAAGGGGGGGTCCTACCTCTCTGATTTTCCATAAGGTGTATTCAGTGGCCAAAAAATCCCTTGTTGAAAATATTTGCATTTTTCAAAAAACTGCATCCTTCAACAAGGATCCCCTTAGAAATACTTTATTTTGAAATTGAATTCATAACTAAAAGAATTGACAATTTTCCTTCGAGGATTTCATTCTTCTTTATTTTAGATTCCTTGACAAAAGAGAATCTTTCAAAAGGATTCCTTGATGACAAGATTGTTTGAAAAAGTGTCATCAATTTTCAAATGGAGTTTCCCTTTGTGTGGGACCTTTACAATCTTAAAGGGTTCCTAAGGGATCCCTTTGAAAGCTTCACCTTCAATTGGTTGTTATGTGATATGACTGTCTATCTGTCTATGTAACTTTTGTTTGCCTAACATGTTTTGTCTATGGATTAACATGTTGCTTTGCAAGAGAGAGAACCTATGAAGCTTCTTTTACAATCAATCTTCAAGGACCAAGCACTTCGTCAAGATTTCCTTGTAGGACCGAGCACTTGTAAGGGTCAATCAATCTATGGAGCTTTTCATTTTTGAACCCCTAGGACTGAGCACCTGTGGTGCCTCCTTTACAGGATCGAGCACCTATGAAGTGCTTTCATTCTACAAGACTGAGCACCTGTATAATCTTCTTACCTTCTGCATGACTAAGCACCTATGAAGTGCTTTCATTCTGCAAGACTGAGCACCTATATAACCTTCTCACCTTCTACATGATCGAGCACCCATGGAGCCAATTTTGTAGGACCAAGCACCTGTAAAGCTTTTGTTCACCTTCCATAGGACCGAGCACCTACAAATCTTTTGTTTACCTTCCACATGACTGAGCACCTACAGTGCTTTGTTCAAATTTCCATAGTACCAAGTACTTGTGGAGCCATCTCTCTCTCTCTCTCTCTGCTACATGTTTGAGCATGCCAGATTCTGGTCTACTTCCTCAATGGTTTAGGTATATGATTTTTAGTTTTTTATCTACAATACCTCATATTCATTGATGTGTATGCTCTCTAAAGTGGGGGAAAAATGTAATGGCATGAATCTCCACCCCTAGGATAATTCCACATTTACATTACCCCTTATCTTAGAGGATTAAACTCGATGATGCAATCCATTCACCTACCACCTTTTCTTGTCCACTTGGCCACTTATTTGTGTGTCAGTGGGGGAATTTTTGTCAAGGACACTAGTACAACATGTAGATGTTCATGTGGCATGCTTTCATCCTGATAGGATTCCTACCTCTAGAATTATCAAAGGCATTACACTCCTCCATTGGATGAAAAGTGTAACATTTATTGCTCTTTTGATTAATTTCAAATGAGTTTTTTACCTCCTTTTTCCTTCAAATTGTCTAACTCTTAATACCATTCAACTTATTGATAAAATTAACTCACTTTCAACTCCTTCGCATTGCAACACCACCACCAATTTAGGTGCAAGCTATTGTTTTGTTGGCTCCCCCTCTTTGTTGTTGTGATAATTCTGGCTTTGGAGAGATTGCAAGCTCACTCCTTCCTTCCTTTTCCTTCAAAGAATGTGGTTGACAAGGTTATATCCACCATTTTAATTCACCTTTGCATTATTGTATTCATATTGTAACATATTTTTGTTTGAATATTGCTTGGTATTTCCATTTCTATACTCTCTTTATCATCTTCTTTATCATCTTTCTATAAAATTGTTACTATTTGGCTATGCATGGAGGTGAAAACACTAAAGTGGGGGATTTACTGAGGTAGTCCTCCAAACATAGTCATAAAATTTTATTGTTCTTTTGTGTGTAGGTACTTTTTGGTTTGATCTATCCGAAGAATCAAGCTGCATGAATTTCGATACTATCTTCTCATCTTTCCTTTGTCGTTTTGAGTGTATCTAGTTAAAGTATTATTCTTATTGTACTCTATTTATATTGAATGTATGAAAGTGTTGTCATTGATGTCAATAGGAAGTCTACTGACTAGTGTTGTCATTGATGTCAACAAGAAGTCTATTGATTGGTGTTGTCATTGATGTCAACTATGGGATAAAGATGTTGAGGATATTGAGAAAATTGTGAAAAAGAGGAAAATAGATTATGCATGTGTAGTTGAGACCTTAAGGAATTATTGTGAGTACATGGAGATATATTTTTTTTGAAAATCCTAAAGGTGAGTTGGAATGAAGTAATGAGCTAAGATGGTGTCTTTGGTCCTTGGTTTCAAAATTCTTTTGAGAAAATTTGATAAACAGGGTTAACTGTGTTGTTCAAGTGTTCATAGAATTCTCCAGTATTGTGCTTCAAATTATTTTAGTTTTGATGCTATTCTTGTGCAAATCTTATAGGTTATTCAAAGTTTTCAGAGGTTGCTATATTCAGAGTTTGGGGTTCTACATCATTGTGCAGTGCGAGATATTTTCACTAGTGTGTGAACTAGTTGTTCAATGATGTTTTTCTATGGCATAAAAGAAATGTATTTTCTCCATGTTTCTCTAATATTTGGCTTTAGGTTGTGCTATTTTGGGAAGTTGATTATAATGATTTTATCTTTTTTTATTCAAGTTTTTACTTGATTTGGTGTAGTGCAATGTGAGTTTCTTTTATTAGTATGCATATAAATGTTATCAGTTGTAATGAGTTGAAGGGTTTGTATGATGTGAACTTGGATAAAGTCTTTGATGAATCTTAAGTGGTTCATGGATTTTTCTATATTTTTTTCAAGTGAATTATGTCATCTAAAACTCTCATCTTGATTTAAGGAAGCGTGTACTTAATGATTATAGTGTTTTGCATGGGTGTTGACCAACCTTGTGTTTAAAACTACATGCGAGGCTTGTGGAAGCGTGTTGAAGTGTGTTGTGATCTATATGGGTCCTAATCAAGGATTTATCTAGTCCGCCTTTCATTCCTATCTACCATGGGAATGTTTAGGTGTTGACCTATTTTGAATTTGTATGTATAACAACTAATGGATGACATTGGAGAAATTTTTTGAGGTAGAACTTGATATAAATATGCTGGTGTTGATGCAAGAGGTGTGAAAAGATATGAATAAGCAAGATAGATGTGAGATTGATGTGAGTGATGTGAATTAGAGAAAATTAGTATGAATTTCATGTTAGGGTTCCTAAAGACAGTGAGATGAAGGCATCCAAAATATTTCATATGATACTATGAAAGTGTGTGAGAAATTGTGGTGGACTCCTTATTACATTGGGAAGTGTTCTATATATAACATTCTTCTTTATCTTTTGGTATCCTTTCTATTTGAGTGAGCCCTAGCTATGAGCCTTTTGGATAGTGTGTCATATTCTGGAAGTGAGCACTATTGCACTATTTTTTCTATTACTTATATTGTGAGCTAATCCACACCATGGTTTATCCCTCATTGGGTTTTCCATATAAATCTGGTGTTGTCTTGTGTATGATGTGATTTTAGTTTATGTTATCTTCATTTCATGTTTTATCACTCTAACAAAATAAGGGCTTAATGAATGCTTGTTGATCTATTTACTATTGATGGTTTTGAAGGTTTAATTTGCTACAATTGATTCACCCCCCTCTTATTTGTCTTTTTCATTTCAAAAATTGGTATCAAAGCAAGGTTCCTTGAAGAAGAGCTTATCCGCTTGAGGTAGATCCAGGATGGCGAACAAGATTGCTTTGGAATATCCTAGATTTTGTGGCACAGATTATGCATTCTAGAAGACAAATATGGAAGGATATTTTTTTTCTCAAGGATATGAGATTGAAAAGGCTTATTAGACTACATACACTCCACCTCTGAATGGTCCAAGTAAAAATGCAAAAATCAAGGTGCAAGATATCAATGCTAAGGCAAGATTCATTATTTTGAATACTCTTTCAAATACTAAATTAGTTAAATTTATTAGTTTGAAGATTAGTAAGGAAAATTGGGATAAGTTAGAAAGAATTTATGAATGAGATCCAAAGGTTAAACCAATAAATTTGTAGAACTTGAAGGTGCAGTTTGAAATGATGCATATGTCTAAGGATGAAACAATGAAAGGCTACATACATAGAATTGATGAGTTGGTGAGTAATATGAGAGGCCTTGGTGCGAAAGCTAAAGAATATAAAGTAGTGAAGAAATTTATCAGATCTATTTTGGATTGCTACAGTGAAAAGGTGTTTTCTATTGAGAAAATTGTTGATTTCAATAATTATTCTAGAGATCAGTTGATTGGTACTCCGACTGCATATGAAATGAAAAAAATTGAAGAAAGGTACAAAAGTAGATATTGCTTTCAAGGCTGGTAAATTAGAGAAGTTTGAAGATTCAGGTGATGAAGATCTTGATGATTTTTAAGCTAACTTCGTGAGGAATATGAAAAAGGGCACCAATAA